>JAKGDA010000028.1:0-421097 GCA_021596325.1 Parafenestella ontariensis
CTAACCCTAACCCTAACCCTAACCCTAACCCTAACCCTAACCCTAACCCTAACCCTAACCCTAACCCTAACCCTAACCCTAACCCTAACCCTAACCCTAACCCTAACCCTAACCCTAGTTTACTGCCTTATATTAGTTAGGCTATACTTAAAGTATTTTTTATAGTTTTATTCTTATTAATTATAATCTTCCTAATTTATTTATATATAAGTATAAGGGGGTTCTAGTTAGAGTATACTACCTATATATTAGCTAACTAAAATACCTTAGAAAAATAGTATACTAGCTAGGTTCTTATTTAGTATAAGTAGTAAAGTTAGATTACTATTTTTAAGGGTAGTTCTTACTAGCTATAGTTATACTAGTTCTTATTATTTTTAAATATAATAAGCCTATTTCTATAACTCTAGTAGTTTATTACTTAGGTTATTATTATTAATAATAGATTAGGCTAGAGTAGACTAGATAGGGGTAGATTAGCCTATTTTACCCTTATTATAACTAGTACCCTTTATTATTAAGTAAAGAAAGTTAGCTTATATAGGTTAGAGACTATTCTCTTTATTTTAAGCTAAGCTTTTTTATAATAAGTTTATATAACTCTATACTAGCTTATCTACCCCTTTATTTACTATTTAAGCTACTCTTTAGTTTTAAAGGGTATATTTTAAGCTATCTTATATAGGGGTGCTTAATATAGTACTTTCTCTACTATTAGGCTATAATATATAGTAAAAGTAATTTAAATATAAAGATAGTAGGTATATTTATAATATAATAGTAGTAATAAAATATATTATAAGATAAATTACTACTATTTATAAGTAGTATATATAAGGGCTAATATAGCCTAGCCCTTAGCGTGCTTTAACTAAGTAGTCTACTATAGGGCCTAATAATTACTTCTATTACTATAATAAATTTATACACATCTTTTACTAGAGTTACTAGAATATATTTCTTTCTAGTCTAGGAGTAGTACTTGCACGGAGTACCCCCCTCGCACTAAAGCTTATTAGTTAGCCTAGCTATAGTTTATAATTCTAAGGGTTTGGTTCGAACCTTGATACGCCTTGCAGAACAAGGTTGACACCGAGTCCGTCTCTTTCGCTTGTCTAAAGGACCTAGTACCCGCTTGGTCTCTCTCATGTTTGCGCTTCAAAGCTTGAGCAGGAGCCCGCCACCTGAGTGAATATGCTACTCGAGATTTACGTGTCCGGATGGAATCGCCAAAATTTCTCTGGGGTGAGTGAATAGGTTGCGCGTGCGCGTAGGAATTCGTAGATACTATAGGTACGAGTGAATTTAAAATAGAGCGAGTGACCCGGCCGTTGTGCAAAAGCACCACTATAATAATGCTGACTCAGGTACTGTTCGATTCTCAAAGTAGGGGCGGGCGGCAAGAGGGCACCGTGTGGAATACACTAGATGGAGGAGTTCCAATATCTCACGCCACGCGAGGTAGGCGGCGAAGTCCGGATACCACTGGTCGCAAACCTCTACAAATACGAAGTACCCCACCGACGCGCGTTTTCGGGAGTGTGGATCTTTTCTGCGCCGAAACCCGCTGATCTACAAACACCGTTTATAGTAAATAATATTACGTTTACTAGGCTTGTATATGCAGGTCTGCCTGCTTGCGCATAAAATATGTTTGGGAATTCTGGATTAGGCAACCGCCGCGCGCCTTCACCACGGTATGGTGTTATCATTAACTATTAGACTGAACGAAAAAAGAGATTCGCATAGCGCTATAGTTGTTGAATTGTCCTGAAGCGGAAGAATATTGTTGTCACTGATACCCTGCTCAACAACTACCCTAACACACCAAGAGTGGGCTTCAATGTGGGGGGTGAAAGTAAGAGTTCGAAATTGCCGTGCTTTCAACATCGACATCATGCATCACCTAGTCTAGAAACTAAATGTGACTGCTAGCGTGACGACCAACAAAGTGATAGACGACACTGTAATGGTGCCCGCTGAGCCGGTATGCTGTGGTGATGTAGATCCAGAGGTGCCGGATGCATCTGCGCTCTGCGTCGCATTCCCACCACCACTTCCAGAACCCTGCCCATTGCCTGTTGCAAGGGCCTTAGCTTGTGGGTAAAGCAACCCTTGTACAACCTCCAGCGCAGCAAACACCTCACCCAGATTCCCATCCTTGGCGGTTGCGGACTCCCATTTGGAGTCGCCATCGGTCCAGCTGAGCTGGCAAGAAACGTCGTCACCACTTCCATCGCATGCGCTGGCTGCTCCTTTGGCAGACGCCGAGAGAGTCTTCTTGATTGAATCAGCGACAATGGGTGCAGACACAGCGGCGCGGGCGAAGGAGCGCGATGCAATGCCCTTGAAGGCTCGTTGGTCGATGTCGCATTTACCGTTGCTTTCGCACGCGGCTTCGACGAGAACACCATCATCTTGGAGCTCAGATGATGCTTTCACAAGACCCTGCACAGCTTCTGTCCAATTTTGCGCACCGTTAGTCTAGCAGAGGAAGTCAGCGGCGGGATTGTTTGTAAGGTCACGCGTGGACTTACAATGTTGGACATGATCGCTGCACCCTCGGTATAGACGCCGAGATTGCTAGTCCATTGAATTTTGTTGACGCTCTTGCACTGCTGCTCTGCATCTGCCCCATCGTAAACCGCATAATCCTCGCTGATGAAGCCAATATCTTTGGCCCAGATAAAGGATTTATCCGCCCACTCCGAATATGTTGCGTTTCCAGTAAGTTTCCCGAGACGCGCAGCGAGAAGGAAGAAATTTCCGTTCGTCATAGTGTCCTTGTACTCATACCCATCGTTGAAAGTGAAAATTTGCCAGCGCAATCCACCATCACAGGTCCCTTCTTTCTCCTCGGCTTGCAGACGCAAGACCTGGGTATTGAAAACGGCGGTAGCGTAGTCTAACCATTCCGCATTTTTCGGCTTGGGGAACCCTACTTCAGCAGCCGTCATAGCTGCAAGGCCCCACGTGCTCTGGTCGCCGTTGCCCAGAGACTTTGTCTGGTTTGCAGGCATGTACGCATGCTCAACCTCTCCGCCCACCTGCCATTGCAAAGCTTCCGAAACGAGTGAATCATATTGAGAGTCACCAGTGAGGTATGAGTACTCGACCAATCCGTGGAAGACAGCTCCTGCTTCCCACCAGAAGTAAGGGTCTGGGAATAGGCCGGGTGTAAGGTCTTCTTTGAGGCTGTCCTTGTAGAATGACACGATGCCACCTGCGAGTGTTTTCGCGGCTGACTTGATGGAGTCTATAATCATTAATACATTATTCGATTGACGCAGAGGATATACACTCACCTTGGTTGTCAATATTCAAGTCCAGTGCCCCTGCCCGAGTAGCTATGAATGACAGAGCGAGTGACAGGTGGCCCACGCGTCCCAACATGATTAGTACCGTAAAAGAGTGGCTGCGTAAAGCAAAGGAGTGAATGTAGAATATAGGTTGGAGAAAATGTGCTCGTGAATTGTTGGGATT
This sequence comes from Parafenestella ontariensis, assembly GCA_021596325.1. NCBI lineage: Eukaryota > Fungi > Ascomycota > Dothideomycetes > Pleosporales > Cucurbitariaceae > Parafenestella > Parafenestella ontariensis. The sequence continues at coordinate 3,484 of JAKGDA010000028.1, forward strand.
GAGCGTAGCCAAAGCCCCCTTTGAAACTGGGGAAGGATGCATGTGGCACGCCGGACGCGATGCCGTTTCCAGCATGGGTAATCTCGGTTCGCTAATTTGGTGTCTCGGCACAAGGCTCCAGCACCATAATCGTCTTGGCAAGACCATAGCCGTCTTGGCAAGGTCAGTCTGCTTTTCGACTGATGCCCATTCTCATGACGAGAGATTCTGCAACGTCGAATGCAAAGTCTTCGTCGTTGATCGCGCGACTGTCTTCAACGACTTCAATGCCACTTCTCGAAAGCCCCTTCTTGATCGCTTCAAAGAGTGCAGCATCCGCTTCTTCGTCTGCGAACGGCCCATCAGGAACCGCAATTGCGCTTACACCACCATTTGGTAACCAAACTTGAACCGCATGGGTATCCTTGACGTGCTCCTTCAATTTTGCAACAATGAACTCGCCAACTTGACGCGCTTCGTCTCTAGACGTTCGCATCAGCGTCACAACGGGATTGTGTTCGTACAGCTTGCGCTGCCTGTATCGCTCCGGTACGGTGTTCATAGGACCAAAATTGGTCATATCAGTCGCCCCTACTGAGATTATGTTCGGTATACCAGCTTTGGCAGCAGCTTCCAGACGATGCGGGCCAGCACTCATGACGCCTCCAGTGAGATGATCGCAAATCTCAGTCGTAGTGAGGTCGAGCACTGCATCGAGCCCGCCTTCTCGGATGAGTCGCTCCATTGCTTTGCCGCCATGGCCAGTGGCGTGGAAAATGTAGGTCTCAATATCGTAGTTGGATTCGAGATGTTTACGGATAGCGTCTACGGCGGGTGTGGTAACGCCGAACATGGTGATACCGACGCGGTGCTTCGTTGTCGAAGGGCCACGATCTCGGCTCCTCGATGTATACGCGTGAGCCATACCGGCGACTGCTGCACCAGCGTTGCTCAGCACGTTACGTAGAACTTGGTTTAGACCGGCAACGTCGACGACAGAATACATCAAGGTGATGTCCGTCTCTTCGACAATAGGCCCAGTGTCGCCGCTGGCGACCGTGGAGACGATCATCTTGGGAAAGCCAATTGGAACCGCATTCCTCATGACTTCTGCGGCTAGCGATGTACCTCCAGATCCTCCTGCAGCAATGATCGCGTGTATTGAGCCTTCCTCAAGGAGCTTCTTGACCCCTCTCGTTGCGCAGCTGGCCATTCTCTTGATTACCTCCCCACGTGGCAGATCGGCAACCTCTTCCCCATCGCCATGGTCTTGCAATAACTGTTTAGAACCAATGGTAATAGCATTGTGTTGCGTAGGTGTTCGCCCGACATCAATGAATGTCACGTTGACGTTGTGCTGCAAGATCTCGTTGCGAAGGTAAATGAGTTCTTCCAGCTTTGTGTCGCATGTCCCAAGGAGGACTACGTTTGGGACCATGACGGCTGTATCAGTATACTCTGACTAGGACAAAGGAATTGTCGTGGTGTTAGGATGCAGGCTCGTAGTTACCATTTGTAACACGTCCCCGCGTTGGCAACCTTACGTCATTGCGCATAGTTCAATTGTCTTTCCGAGCATCCATCATCACCAAAACTTCACACTCATATGACCCAGAATGCCTCCACCCACCGACCGAAAAGTGATTCTTGCCAATCTCCGTTCTCAAATTGACAATGGAAAGATCGTCGTGGGTGCTGGGGCTGGCATCGGTCTTTCGGCAAAATTCATCGAGCGAGGTGGCGGCGACTTGATCATCATCTACAACAGCGGGCGTTACCGCATGGCAGGGCGAGGATCGCTGGCCGGACTGATGCCATACGGAAATGCAAATGACGTTGTTCTTGAGATGGTAAATCCTTGCATTGTTTTACCACGTCGAGAATCTAGCTGAGGACATCCAGGCAGGAGAGGTCCTCCCAATAGTCGTGAATACCCCCGTGCTTGCGGGTGTATGCGCTACGGACCCCTTCCGCAGCATGCCCAACTTGCTCAAACAACTCAAAGATCTCGGATTCGCCGGCGTACAAAACTTCCCCACCGTAGGGCTGATTGACGGTACATTTCGGCAGAACCTCGAAGAGACGGGTATGGGCTACGACGCTGAGGTAGAAGTCATCCGGCAAGCGCGGGAGATGGATCTACTAACTACGCCATATGTGTTCAACGTAGAGGAGGCGAGGAAAATGGCTCAGGCAGGTGCAGATATTCTCGTCGCGCATATGGGTCTCACAACGTCTGGCAGCATTGGCGCGTCTACAGGAAAAAGTCTTGATGAATGTGTTACGCTCATTCAGCAAATTAGGGACGGAGCAGTCAAGATCCGAGAAGACATCATCGTTCTTTGCCATGGTGGACCAATCGCAAAGCCGGAGGACGCGGAGTACGTTATTAGTAGGACCAAGGGTGTGCACGGGTTTTACGGGGCGAGTTCGATGGAGAGGCTACCCGTTGAAGAGGCGATCACGAACGTAACTAAGACGTTCAAAGGGTTGAAACCCGGGTCACAGTCATAGTCGAGGTTATAGAATTCGAATGACTAGTGCTCCGTTCATTGTGCGTTGACATGCTCTGGTCAACCTTTATTGTCGCTATAGGAGATCGCGATCTTCTACGCATCTCTACTAGCAGTGCTTCCACTCTTCCCTTCCCGCTTCAACCCCTCAGCCCGTACCTTGACGTCCTGACTAAACCCTTCGTACATATCCACTACACTTCTCCTTGCAAAACCAAACTTCCCTTCACCAAACAACCAACTCATCCATCCATCGCAATCCTCGCCATGCGCAAGTCTGCACCCTCCCTCAACTTCCGTACTGATATTGAACTCAAAGTAATGCTCTCCCACAAATGCACCTAGAGCGGTGCTACCTTTCCAGCGAAATTCTGTGGGCGTATTGGAAAGGATAACGGGCTCAAGTGTGGTGCCGTTGAACACAGCGACGAGCTTATCGCCGGGAGCGAGGTCATACGGGGATTGGGAAGGTGAGAAGGGTGTGAGGGATTTGATGAATTCGGTATGCCATTCTGGGTAGCGAGGGAAGTCTAGGACCTATATTCCGTTGTCAGAGTATGGCTCTGTGCATGGACGAGGGTAGGTGTAATGTACCACTGCGCGGACTTCCTCTGGTGTTGCGGCGATGTCGAGCTCAATGTGTATCTTCGACATGTCGCTACTGGTTTAAATATTTTATATGATGCACTTGAGCCAATTTCTATGCGAGGAAGCGATGTTTATAGCTTGTGTCACGGTAGAGGCTCTTACGTGAGATTGAAGATCACGGGTACCACGATATGATGGTCTGTGCGCTATCTAACAAGATGCAGTGAGATTGTTGTATTTGATATGTACATAATGCCCAGCCGGGTGATTGTGACGGCGCGAAAAAACAAAGGTCCTCCGCAATTACAACGTGTACTTGAAATCGGGATGGCGATCGCCCATCTTGCCAGAATCGATCTCCCGAATCCTCTCTTCGATCGACATAACCTCCCTCTTGCGATTGATTCGGCGAAGAAGGAAGTACATTGTAGCGTAACCGCACGCTGCGATGGTGATGGTTGTAATTGAGACCGCATGGCCGATCACGTAGCGACCGTCGCTGTTCGTGATACGGTAGATCTGACCAGCCATAATACCAGCGCTGTTACCGATGGTCTGTTGTAGGCCAATAGCTGTGGCGCGCTTGAAGTATCCGGCGTTGCTATTGATGATCCAGGTGACGTTCAAGCCGACGCAGCAGTAAATTCCGGTAGCCGTGACAAACGTCGCAAAATACAACACGCCTGTGGAGTCCATCGAGACGCCGAGCATCATTGCGTAGCCGATAGATGTGACGAGCGCGAGAGGGACCATGAAGAAGGCTCTGCGGTTGAAGTAATCCGAGCAGAACGCTACAAATAGGTAGACAACGGAGGCCCAGATGTATACGGGTACGGTCAAAAGCTGAGTGCGAATGCTGGAGAAGCCGAAGCCCTTGATGATGACCGGGAGAAAGGTAGAAAAGCCAAAGGAGCAGGTGTTGGCGCAAAACTGGCAGAAGGAGTTCAACCACACCTTTGGGTCACGGAACGCAAGCTTCACTTCCGACTTGTCCATGGCATCTGTTGTCATCGACTTGCCTTGGTACAGGCGTTCGTTCTCATGGCGCGCGCGTAGTATGACCCTTTCATCTTCGTTGAGCCACCACGCCGTTTCGAAATTGTCTGGAAGAAGGAAGATGCAGGCGATGCCAACGCCCATAGAAATGATTCCTTCAACGAGGAACAACCAGCGCCAGCCAGCAAGTCCGTGTGCATTATGCAGGTTGGTCAAGCCGTAGGCCAAAAGGCCACCGAAAGCGCCAGAAAGGGCCGAGGCGACGAACAAGTAGGACACTCGGCGTGCTTGCTCCAGAGGCTTGTAATACATGCTCAGATATAGCGTCAAGCAGGGGAAGAGGCCTGATTCAAATGCCCCGAGCAGCAAGCGTGTGGCGATGAGAGAAGCGTAGTTTTCAATGAAGGCGGCCCCGATGATGACAGCACTCCACCCAATGATGAAGAATGGGATAAGACGAGAGGGTCGGAGTTTCTTCAGTAGAAGGGAGGCCGGGACTTCAAATGCAATGTACGTGACGTAGAACAGAGTGACGGCGACGTTGAGGCGGTTTCCGGTCAAGTTGAGGTCCTTGTTCATGCCCGCGATGGCCGCATTACCTATGGACAATTAGCTACTTGTCGTAGAGACATACGAGGATTACCAACCGATATTAGACCTATCTAAATAAGCTACGAGGAAAATTAAGACCATCATGGGCGAAAGCACAAGGTCGAGCTTGCGGATCAGCTGATGAAGTCAGTAAATGTCTCCTATGTAGAATATACAGCGAGTCTCTACCTTCTTCTCTGCGACGGGGTCAATGTAGATCTCCTCTGATGCCCCGACCTGGGCGTCTTTCTCGTGGACGGAACCATCGAAGGCCTTGTCATCGTGTGTTGGGGCAGACATGATGCGCGGAAGTCGCGGTCCAGCAGGCAAGCGATGGGTGCAATGCGAAGGTTGGATTATCTGTGATGGGCTTCATCTACAATCATGGGATCCTTATAGCCTCCATCTTAGCCGAGTCGTGTGTCTATTCCCGATCTCTGATGAGAGAACCCCGGTTGACTAGGCCGATGCGGAGAGATAGCGCATCCTGTGTGCATGTGGGTGTGGGCGCCGTTTGCAGCTGGAAGGCGCGCTAGGGCAATCTTTTATCTCCCCAGGCTTGGCAACCCACCGGTTGTCGGCATTTTGCGACTTATTTATCGGCCAAATGCCCCAGGACCATCGGACATTCTACATTGCATCGCACCACCCATGGAGACATCGAGCGAAGATAGGAGAGACGAGGCCGACGGTGTTTTGGCGAACAAGAGGCGGAAACGAGGCCGACAAGCAAAGAGCTGTGTTGCGTGTCACCGGCGGAAGCAAAAGGTATGTTCCTGACGTCATGTATGTTTATCGAGTAGAACGAATAGTAAACGTGCGCAGTGCGATGGAGAGCTGCCATGCTTCAATTGCAAGAGGAGAGATGTTGCGTCTACCTGCATGTACACTGAAGAGGCTGCGGCGCATCGACGGCAAACTTCACTCGTTCCATCCGCTAGTGAACGAGGCGAACGTCCAAATACACCACTGAATGAGCAACATGACGCATCTGGGAGTGCTGCAGGTACATTTCAATCGCGCTGCATTAGCTGGATGTATGGCTCACCCTTCACAAGCAGATAGCACCTTGCCTGAACGATCAGAACAGCGCAGATCAAGTGGAAGGGCATCGCCAGAACCGAGAGATGCCCTAGTTGGCAACCTTTTCAAAAGTCGAGATGCGCCGTCTTTCTTTGGATCTTCCTACTTCGGCCCTCAGGCGGCAGCCAAAATCATCGAAGCCCCAGCGCCAGACCTCTCGTCTGGCATTCGCCACGCTGCTGCATCAACCCATTCTTTCCGCGACGTCGGCGGGCCCTTCTCCCAGATATGGGATCTTCTCGGCTTGTTGCCCCGGAACAAAGCCAGCGTTGACCGCCTTGTTGACGTGTTCCTGGCGGAGTTAAATTGGACCATAGACGCCGTGCACCCTGTCTCCTTCAAAGCGAAATACGACAAGTTTTGGGAGAGGAAGTTCGGCTTTGATGATTTTGCCTCTATGGACCTCCGGTGGCTGGCGCTGTTATTCATCGTGCTCGCGTACGGTGTCTTCCTCGACTGCCCGCACCCCAAGAACGGAGAGGTGCAACGCGAGCTACAGGAGACATCGTTACGCTTCTACTGGGCAGCACGTCGGGCCATTGTCATCGCACCTACCTTCTACGGCGAATCCACTGACCTTGTGCGAGCCGGTGTGTTAGTCACGCGCTATCTCATTCACTTGCGACGCGTACCAGAGGCATGGCTTACGACAAGCTTTGCTATGCGTATGGCGCAAGCGCAGGGCATACACATCGACGGCGAACGCTGGCGCTTGCCGCGCAAAGAGACCGAGACGCGAAGGCGGCTGTGGAGTCACTTGTACATGCTGGACAAAACCATCGCCCTCGCCCTAGGCCGTCCATTTGCAATCGTCGACCAGCAGTGCCTCGTCAAGCGAGCTACAAACGTATGGTTAGACGACGAGCCCGATGAGCGCGCCGCAACCGTTCCAGAACTTCCGCTGTCCGAACCGACGCTTAGCGTCTACAACTTCCTTGCCCATGACCTTGCCAAGATTGTAGGCAACATACAGGAACGTTGCTTTGGTCTACTCACTGTCTCATATGACACGGTGCTTTTGCTGGATCGTGACATTCTAGAATGGGAGGCTAAGCTCCCAGATTACTACCACTTGAAGGAACCAGACACATCAAGAGACGAATTGCACCCATTCTTGTACTGGAATCGGCTGCATCTTCACTCTATGTACCACTTTGCACGGGTGACACTCCACCGCCCTTATCTCCTTCGCCAAAGCATCACGAATCGCTTTAGACATAGCCACGACGCATGCATCTCGTCTGCTTGCGCCGACCTTGCTATGCGCATTGACTACTTTCAGCAGCCACTTCATGACCGGCTCAAATGGACATTAGGGCCTCACCATCTGTTCAATAGTGCGCTAGTCCTTGGTATCATCGCCGTCAAAGATCCGCATTCTCGCAGATGTCATGCCATTTTGGAGGATCTCACGGCATACTGCGATATGCAGCGGGCTGACATCTGGCTGAATGAGTTTGCGCTTGCCGAAGTCAAGATAATCGAGCTCTGCATCAAGAAAGCCACACAGTTTCGCGCTAACCGTGCAATGAGTACAGTTGAGCCTTCAGCTGAGCCAAGCTCACACGATCTCAGATACGAACATCTGCAGGCGCCGGAAACAGCTCCCAGCGAATCGAACAATGGCCTCAATGCCTTCACATCTCCCAACACCGATCCTAGCTCGGACACGATTCCTGGACTTCCACATCTAGCTGCAGCTGGTGGACCATTCCAGTGGCAAGCGCCATGGGGCGATCCCGCATTTCCGATCTTCGAACCGACCGATCTACAACAATGGGAGCATGTATTAGATAGCATCACGCAGGATCAGATGCTCTTTGGTCTTCAATGAAATAAGATTCCCAAAACGCCTTGTGAATAACGACTACACTCCTACTACCTAGACTTCGGCGATGCTTCGTACTCCACCGGCGTCACTAAGCTGCCCATCCCATGGCTCATCACAATTCTCAGGTCATCTTCAGGCTTCAGGAATACCTTTGGTACTTTACTAACGCCAATTCCGTGCGGCGTGCCTGTCATAATGACAGTACCCGGCTCCAGCGTTGTTCCTTGACTTAGATATGCAACAATTTCCGGAATACTGAAGATCATGTCGTTGGCAAGCGAGTACTGCATAGTCTCTCCGTTCAGCACCGTCTTCAGTTCAATGTCGCCAGGATTTGGTATCGATGCAGCAGAAACGAGGCAAGGTCCAAGAGGAGCGAAGCCATCAAATCCCTTTCCGAAGCCCCACTGCGCACCGTTAAACTGGTGAATTCGGCCGGTAACATCGTTGGAACATGTGTAGCCAAGCACGTAGTCCATCGCATCCTCTTTGTTTACGTTCTTCGCTGCCTTGCCAATAACGACTGCGAGCTCGGCCTCGTAATCTGCTTGGCCGTCTGTTGCTTGGTGCGGGATGACCAAAGGAGCGTTGGGCGATCCGAGGCACGTCGCTGGCTTGAAGAATAGAGTTGGGTGATTCGGAAGCTCCAAGTTCATTTCTTTGGCATGCTTGCGGTAGTTTAGTCCAATGCAGCGAATGGTGCCGACTTGTGACTTTGAAAGTGGTGGGAGCAGCCGCGAGATGGTGAGGATCGTTGAGGTTGGTTCGACGTCTGAGCATAGGACTGAAGAACCGGTAAATGCGCGGACTTGGACAGTTGATCCTGATGCGAGTGCTGCGCCAACTAGGATTTGTTAGTGAGAGCACCACAGCCAGCGAGGGGTGTCGAAGTACCGTCAATGTTGTCGTCAACAGGCTGTCCAATGTGCTCGGCATCGTCTTCAGCTGCAACAAATCGCACCAGACGAGTCCAGCTCTACGGTGATCAGTATATCGATCATGGCCATTGCGCCGTCTGGTCGCTTACTGTCGGCATTCCGCTGAGCGCGTCGTTCTCAGGCATTGATCCCATCTCTTCTTCCTCGCAAAACTCGACAGTTGAATATTCTCGTACTTCGTGGTAAATACTGGAACGGAGCGACGAAATGAACGATTAGACTATCTCCTAAGTTTACGCGTGACCGGATACTTATCTCCTCCCTTTTGCCGCATTTTCGTTGATCAAATTGCCACTGCAGGGTGATGGTTCCTATCGATCGGGCTTTTCGCTACGCGCGTCGGCAAAATAGAACAATCTCCGAACGCTGCGCACGAGACTCGCGCAAGACCCGCCCACGCACGTGTTGATGGACTGATCCTTTCATCTGGGGTACATAAGGTGGATACAATTCGGTTCGAAAGTCCGTAGATAAGGGGTCCTGGGTCTGCTGAGGAGGTTTTGCTGACTTGACGGTTTCTGTCATGTTTGAGCCCGAGGCAAGTCCCGCGGCACTGACACGATCGATATTGACAATTTGACATTACTTCACTTTACTACAGACCTTATAATAGGCTTCTTTTGCGCATGCTCTACCTAATACCAGTTTCGCATCAAATCTTGGAGCTTACGAGCCTGCCACCTTTGGGGTGTTCGACGTCCCACTTCTCTTTAAGCGTCCTCGCATGTTCTGCCTTCTTAGTGAACCCTTCAAATACCTTGAGCCACCCACCACCCAGAGTACGAATGTCGATAGGACGCCCTGTCTTGACATCCATGTAGGTGACCGAGCCTTTCACTTCAGCGACGATGGCCTGCTGCTTCAAAGAAAAGAGGGAAGTAGTTCCGCTATTTCGCGTCGGCTCGATGAGCTCCTCTCGATACGCCGCAATGAGCTGTCATACATTAGAGGCAGTGTTTCTAAAACCGCATCGGCCTATCATAGGACCTACCGCGTCAGGATACCTGACCTGCCGCCGAATGTCAAGCTCATATTTCCTCACGACGGGCACCACTGTTTTGGCAAGAATCATGTCGTCGTATTCCTCCTCGCTTAGAAACTCGTCGTAACTTTCCATGACCCTGTGGAAACAAGTGCCCAAAAAATGCATGTACTGCGACTGCATCACGTGGCCAAACGGATCTTGGTCCTCGGCCCAGACCACTCCGCGCTCGACCATGGTGCGGGGATCATAGCCCATACCCTCAAGTGTCGCAAGAGCTTGACTTCGAAGGTGCGCGTATGGATCAGTGTTTGGGTGAGGCCCAGAGGCGCCCGTTCTGGAGTACGGCGAGTTATAGGCTGATTCGGCCAGGCGTGACCGAGGGCGTTTTGGCCTACTGTCTCCCATGGTTATTAGGGTATTTGTTCGATGTGGTTGAATGTGTTTCGCGATTGATTGGGGGCTGGAAAAACGTTGAGCTACAAAAAGCGATATGAGACGAAGACTCTCAGATATGAGCTAACCACGCTCGCACACTTGTTCGGACACTTTCGGATTCCGTGTTTAGTGATGCAACACACCTAACATATATGAATTTGTTGATTCTGCTCGAATATTGGTGAACGAAAGATGTGAGCATTGCCTCGGCTGAAAGTGTTCTTGAAAGCCAAGCATCATCTCACGTCAGACGAGGAATTAGCGCGATTTAGGAGTCGCCCAGGAACATTGATGACCTGCTACCCATGCTCCAGTGGCACAACAAATACTGCAGGTTCCCTACGTCTCGATTAAAGATTCAACATTCTTGACCAGAACATATACCAGCTACCTTCTGCAAGTATTTCGCTTCATTTGCAGCCTTCACAGCTTCCAACGCTTGATCTCTGAATGTCCAACATCATAGCACTACTAGCCACTAGCGTCATCGTTTTTTACGGCGGGCTTCAATTGTTGCTACATTATACCCAGGATGAGAAAGAGCCGCCCCCAGTTTACACTGCTGTTCCTTTCTTAGGCGCAATGATCGGGCTCATGAGAAAGAAAAGCAAGTTCTATGTAGAGCTAAGGTAATTCTATTTCAAATGTTAATTTTACGAAAATACTGTGTCCGGTAATGACACCTCGCACTAGGGACAAATATGATTTGCCAATCTATACCATCCGCCTTCCAGGCTCGCGCCTTTACGTTATGAACTCTACCTTGCTTATTCCTCATGTTCAGCGCGAGTAAAGGCCTTAGCCTTCCCGCCTATAGCCGCAAACGGTGCGAAGACTATATGTGGATCCAGCAAAACAGCGAACGACATTCTGGATACCAATGTCAATGGGGATCAAGGCGACTGGGGTTACTCGATGACATTTTACAAGGAGATCCATAAAGCCCTTGCGCCGGGACCTGGTCTTGATGCCATGAACCGTGTGATGGCCGAGAAAATATCTGCATCATTTGATAGATTCGAACAGAACAGGACTGTTCAGCTTTTTGATTTTATGAAGCACGAAATTACCATGGCAAGTACAGACTCGGTCTATGGGCCTAAGAACCCCTTCAAGGACCCAGCTATCGAACAAGGTTTCTGGTAAAGACACAAATTACGCCATGACTTTTGACGCAGTCACTTACTCAGTACTAGGAAATTTCAACCTGGAATTTTAATCCTCCTCATGAATCTTTTCCCTTCGATGCTGGCGCCAGAAAGTCTTGAGGCTCGTGAAAGTATGACTCGAGCCTTTCTCCGCTACTTCGAGCAAAATGGTCATCGAGACGGCTCTGAACTTGTCAAAACTCGCTTCAACCACAGTACTGAGTACAAAATACCGCTTGCAGATATTGCCAGATGGGAAGTTGGGGACACCATCGCGATCTTGACTAACACCACCCCTGGGGCATTTTGGATGGTGTATCATCTCTACTCGAACCCCGTCGTCTTGGCAGAATGTCGAGAAGAGTTATCAAAGGTTATAATGGACGTTCGTACTACGGATGATGACGGGCGTGTTATTGTCGCGCGCACGATCGACATGTCTCAAGTTAAGGTGTCATGCCCCATCTTGCTGTCAACCTTGCAAGAAGTCCTTCGAGTACACACTGTTGGCATATCAACCAGAATGGTTATGGAAGATCACCTACTGGACAACAGGTATCTCTTGAAAAAGGGAAATACAGTTATGATTCCCGGCCCAGTCCATCACACGAGTTCATCCGTATGGGGAAATGATGTGCACGAATTCAACCATCGCCGTTTTCTCCCTAAGGAAAGACGTCACAATCCAATCTCATTCAGGGGTTTCGGTGGCGGAACAACTCTTTGCCCCGGTCGTCACTTTGCCAGCACCGAAATCTTAGCATTCGTCGCTATGATGATCCTTCGGTTCGATGTAACACCGGTTGGCGGTCATTGGGTCCATCTCACTACAGATAAAGCTGATATGTGGGAAGTGACTCCAATGCCAGATTCCGATATTGAGGTGAATATCACTGCTAGAGTTCAAGAAGGCGCATTTACGAAATGGAGGATCTTAGTGACAGATTCGGATAAAGCCATGCCCCTCGCAGCGGAGGACGCGTAGTGAAGTTCAACTCCACATGGATTAGGTTCTGCGCTTTGTATACTTCATTAGGAGCGGGAGCAGAGGGGCATGTCTACCACTAGGAACACCGACAAACATAGATATCATCGCCTTCTCCGTCGTCGTTGATTTACTTCACGCTCAAACGAGCTAAAAATCGTCGCTTTGCTAATAACCCTGGAAATTAATGCTTTACAGTGTCTTTTTAGTACAATAATGTGATAATGAAGTCCGTCATGTCGATATCGCCTAGATCATACGCGCGAGCCATGTAATGGTGGCCCTGACTTCTCAGCATTATGCTCGGTCTGATCTTGGAAGCTGTTGATACTTACAGCGTTCCTGAAGTACATGGATGCTTTCAAATCTGGTTACTACCTTAGTTTCAATAAGCGCATGTTTGACGAATACGGTAAAACATTCAGAGCGAACGTGTTTGGTATTACTACATATCGCACCATTGACCCCGATGTATCAAAAGCGGTTCATTCGACTTATGCCGCAAAGTTCGGGCTGCAACCTTTACGATATAACGTTGCGAAACACCTCTGGGGTAATGGAATAATTGTCGTGGATGGCGAGCATTGGAAGCATGGCAGAGCATTGATGAAACCAAGCTTCGACGTCGTACATCTTGCCAATCTTGATCGGCTGAGAAAACACGTGGATAGTTTTATGCAACTCCTCCCAAAAGATGGTGCGACTGTGAATCTAATGCCACTTTTCAAGCGATTGGTATGTCGTTAATCATGCGATGATTACACTTCCCATGTCTGACAGATTTTAGATTTTAGACACGTCTAGCGAGTTCATATCCGGCGAAGCGATCGGGGCACTTACTGATCCTATGTTCGGAGAGAGGTTGTCAGACGCCTTTGCTTACGCACAAAAGGGCACGGGAATCAGGTCGATGCTGAAGCGTTTGAAGTTTTTACATCGAGATCGAGGATGGTGGCAAGCATGCAAAATAGTCACAGACTACGCAGATGAGCATGTGGAGAAAGCCCTGCATCGCTTGCTTGAACGAGGAGATGGAATGGGCGCAAGCAATTCAGTCTCAAGGGGAGGACAACTACGTTTCGTCGATGAAATGGCGAAGGATACGCAAGAGAGGCTCACTCTTCGCTCGCACATTATTAGTGTGTTCAGTCCGGCCCATGACGGTGCAGCAATTGCACTGACCAACGCGATGTTCCACCTCGCGAGATGTCCAACAGCACGGGAGAAACTTCGTAGAGAAGTGGTACGAGACCAGCACGAGGCGATTACTTACGACTTGCTCAACTTGTATAGCTATCTAGGACATGTTATCAAGGAGAGTACGTTATTTCGTTCAATTTCATAGTTTTCACAACACTGATTTACATTCAGCCCATCGGCTCACACCAATTGCAACCGTAAACCAGCGTCAATGCGTCGAAACGACGATATTACCTTTCGGTGGTGGTCCGAACGGAAAGCAGCCGCTGTATGTTGAAAAGGGTGATAACATCGAACTCAACTATCGTGCCATGATGCGCGATGAATCCTTCTGGGGTACGGATGCAAATTGTTTCGTACCGGAGCGATGGGGAACTATTCGTCCTGGATGGGAATACACGCCATTTGGAGGTGGAGGCTTGTGTTTACCGAGACCTCATACGTTCTCGTGACTCTGTTGCGGCATTTCACGAACCTAGAGAATCGAGACCCGGAGTTCGAGTGGAAAGAAGAGATGCGCATGACCTTCCAAAGTAAGAATGGGTGCCTGGTTGGTCTTACCTAGGTATCACTCGATGAGTTTTTTCAATATTATATCCTAGTGCTCGCTTGCGGCTTGAGTTCATATCATCGGCTGCTACTGTTTGGTATCTCAATGGTTTCACAAGTATACCAAAACAAAATTCAATCCACAAATTTGTTATTGAACTTCTTGTGGTGCAAGGTACAATACAGAACTTTCAATACAAAGCAGCTATACCAATCGTTGGCCAAAATTGCTACGACATAGTTGAGCAGGTCGCAGAAGCCATTCGCTCAAAGACACAGCGCTTAGCATAGTTTCTGGCGTTAATGATTGCCTTAGACACAAGTGCTACAGTGGTTAGTCAGATGGCTCCAGTTTTGACAAGAGAACACCTACTATTTGTTACATACACGAACTTCCAAAACGTTTTCGGGGCGTGGATCTTCAACTTGGCGAATCTCTGGCCGTATAATTGAGTAACAGCGTAGTTCAAAATAGGCGGATACTTACCTTGCATTGGGAGAGCCATGGCGAGACTGACAAGTGATAGGGCCATGGCAAGCTGGGAAAGCAACGCGGTGCGCATCTTTTGATTTGTATATTACTCGTTTGCGGAGAGTCCGTGGTGGGAGGTTGACAGGGAAGCTTTTATGAGTGAGCTAAAAGTTCTGCAGCATCGAGTGTTTGTGTCCTGGCGGCCGCGTCTTATACTTGCTGTGATAGACTTACAGTGTGGGTACGCATCCCTGTGACATTTCGTTATACAATCATGTCACAGTAAAGCAGTATAGCCTCTCTCGTTTTCTGAACCTCAGCCGCAATGTTCAGCTACGTTGGGGGCCAATTTGGCAGCTGGTCACATTCTCTCCTAGACCTTTTCCTAGAAGAGCTCAGAGATATAATACGCTCCACGAAGAATGGAGCGGTCCAATGCGAGAGAAGTTCAAAGTCTTATCGGCCACGACACTATCGTGCGGCCAATAATTCACGATAACGTTGAAAGTGGCGAATGGGCTCGCGTTGAGGTATTTAGACAAATGTTGCAAGCTACGGATAACGTTCAAAACGGTAAATGAGGTCTCATTCGAGGCTCTTCGACAGACGTAGGAATGGGCCCGAGTTTACTCGGTGTTTCCAGGCAAATGTTCAGCGATGAAGAGGCGACAAGGAATTTGACGTTGGCCTCTTCACGGTTCGACGCCCTGGAGAACGATGATCGACCAAGTTCTTAGACTTCCATGTGGTTTGCTAAGCTACACATGTATGTCGCTGTAGCACTGCATTGCATATACAGTATTTGAATATTCAACGCGCGCTACCGTAAGAGTCCATAAAGGACAGTCTCTAACTGCGTGTAAGTGGTAATAGCTGAACATGCTCAGGTTGGTGATGTGATTCGCACGTAGGAAACGGCTATTGGTGCAAAGCTATCAGCTCACAGCTCACAACCCGCCGCTAAAGCATCCACAACCTGTTCTCGAAGCTGCAGCATGCCCTCGATAGGGTCTCGATGATGCCACGTCAAGCAATTCAGCACCACCTCCGCATACCGCTGGCCCATTTCTCTCTTTATCTCGGGGCTACTTGCAAGGTCCAGTAGCATGTTGCTAATGCGTTGCCAGAGACTTCGTTGTTGCGTCGTATCAAATACCGGGTTCTTTTCCAGTCGACGTGCGAAGACCGCGGACATTGTTCTCCACAACCCAATCTCTAGTAGTACGACGCCAAGCGAGTATACGTCGTGCTCGTTCATGTACTCAGACGATGGCCTGCCGAAGCGGTCTCGGTGCTGGTAGAGGTTGGTTTCGAGTTCAAACGTGGTAGTCTCTGCGGATTGTGGGACACCCCATCCCACAAGATATGGCGACGGCGCTGTGTCATTGAGAGTACGCGGCAGCATGACCACACTTTGCGAGCATATGTTTCTATGTACCCAGCCGGAGGTATGTGTTTCAAGCACCGTCATAGCAAGCGCTCTAGCTGTACGAAAGCGATCAGCTAAACCTAGCTTTGCGCTGGGTTCTTTCGAGATGAGGGCATGTAATGTCGGCGGATTCGACGCCCAAGGATGACTCTGCGGTGACTTATACAAGATGAGACCTCGATTGTTGATGGGATCGTCAATGAAACCCACACAACTCAGCGTACGTAACTTGTACTCGTCAGGCTTCGAGGATTCTGCCTCAATAGGGGCTTGAAGCAGCCATGTCAAGTGACACATTAGCTTAGTCGGCGTTTCTTCATCAGACCGGGCCTCGACTAGGACATCTACCTCGTCGTAACCGTCATTATAAACGGTCTTGATCAGACCGTTGGTCGGCTTTACGCCGTTTATTGTGTCGCGAAGTGATCCGGGCAGTGCGTTGTAGGCAGCTGACGGTATAATTCCTGCTCGTCTTTGACGCTCAAGAACCTCTCCGACGCCGAGAACTGCAGCCTCCTCACTCGTCCAAAATTCAGAAGTCGGCGGGCCGACGGTCAACAATACGATTTTGAGCGTTTGTCTTAGTCGCATCATCGAAATCTCACAGGCTGACATCAAAACTTCCATCTCGCCGCGTCCGAATAAGGCCCCGTATAGGCCGGGCCTTGCTCTTTCTCTCCAAATCTGTGATCGCTCCTTCATCCCATCTCTCCATCTCTTGCGCTCGTATTTTGCGTCTAGGGACGGGTTCGACATGTCTTCGATCTCCCGCTGATCTGAGTCAGAAGCTACCGGGACGTATCTCCACGCCTCGCGTTGCGCAGCGAGACGCTTGTTGAGGGAATATAATGCGTGCTCTACGTCACGTGCTAGCGCGTGGTGCACGCGAGCATCCTTTAGGAGACCTGTTACATCGCTGAAGCAGACATCTGAAAATGTCTCAAGAAAAACTAGGAATTCGTTGAGGCTGCTGGATTTGTCGTTGGGTCCTTCGGCGTCTTTAGTGACGTCTCGGATGAATATCAAAGTCGTGCATATAACTAAGACATGGTCAGCAGCATTCAATGCAATCAGCGTACATGGCTTCATCGAACCATTAAGTCACCAGTGTCGCATTTTGATGCAGTGGCGGCTCCAGCATAGTTGAAAGATGGACTCCTCAGCTCGAATTGGATTTGCTGATTTTTGACTTTAGTGACCGGGATACTTACGGTTGATGACCTCTAGAGACGCGCCGACGTGATCCATACCGTCGCGACTGGTGTTGCGCAACACCACACGCTTCTGTAGATTGGTAAGACGATTAATTGATGCTCTAGAGATAAAACTGGTGTTCGTAGAAAATGCGCAACGTCTGGTCATCGAGGTATATCAAAAACGGCCTGATGCGAACGGGCCCCTCCCGCCGCTAAGCCACCGCCTCCGTGCTTCAGCTAAATATAAGCACCACTGCCTCATGGCGGCCTCAAAACTGACTCGAGGGCATTGTTGCAAGACGGAAAGATGACGCGACTGAGCGCATGCGACCAGATCTGTGATGAAGATTGAAGAGGAAGTTGGAAAATAGACTGCTTAGATGACCTGGGTAGCGGCGCACTGTGCATAAGCGAAGCCCAGCAGCTTGGAAACAGCCTTGGTGGGCACCGTGTTATCATCGCAATTGCTCAATGGTGAACCAGTAACCATTAACTCAACCATCGCGATATTAGTGATCCTGGGAGATTTGGAGTACCGACTGGCAGGGTATGACGTGAGAAACATGATCAGACGTAACGGGACTAGGCCTACGCGCTAGTCAGATTGTCGTTCTGCCTGCCCTTTACCCCTCCTGTCAGCCTTCACGACGCAATAAGGTACAGCAAGACTGAGTCGAAGACGAATGCGCAGTCTGTTGATCGAACTATCATGAGACGATAGTGTTGAGAGCAAAGCATCGAATGTATTGATTACTATACATTTGAGCCAAGCTTCGGCTATCGTGCCTACCCTCGGCGGAATATATTAAGCTTCTACGACACCCTCAAACAGCACCAGGTGAGACGTCGGCGACCTTCTAAAGTTTACTTGCGCTTTATCTTTCGAAGCATAAAGTCCGTTCAACAACACCACCTTGCGAGTCGTTTGAGCCGCGCCGCCTACGCTCCCGCACGCCGTCCTGTCCTACCGCGCGTTACCATCAGAGACACATGTCGCCATGCTGGTTCCCAACCACGCATAGGCTCACCGGTCAGCACATGCCTTGTCGCAGGAGTGTGGGACTACGGTGCGATGGTACGGATGCACGATTCTCAGAGTAGCAGGTCTCAATGAGGGATCGGTATTCCAGGCGGGTTTTGTTTGCTAGCAAGTCGATTATCTTGCTCTTCTTTCGACAACGTGTCCCATTCAGCGACATTCTTGTCCTGTATAATGGTTAGTACTTTCCATTTCTAGTCGCACTGGAGCGAGAAGGAAGAGGAGTGGACTTACCCATTCGGCGACACAGTCCGGCGCCCAGTTGCACTTCTCCACTTCACCATACATGGGGTGGTTGTGTCGGGGATGCAGGGTGGGCCATCCCGACGCATGGTAATGGTGCTTGACGAGAGCTCCTCGCGAATCATGATTACCCGAGTCCGAATGTCCTTGCCCAGCGGCAAATGCTTCGACGTTGAGAACCAGAATCCCGTTCACCAGCCTTGACTCCGCGAGGTTGTGGAAGAGATCCCAGGTTACAGGCTTCCCGTGGTTCTGTGCCGACATCTGCTCAAGTACTGCATTTGTGAACGCCGACGGGCCGGTCCCGCTAATGACTTCGTTAAAGTCTAACTGCAGCTCCGAGATGGATACACCCTTCTCGTCTGACAGATCGTGGAGCCAGTCTTGGATGTTTTCGATCAATCTCATCATGACCGGAAGCCGCGGCTTGGCGGCGAATGTCCATTGGCAGAACGATTTGCATTTGGACCCAAGGACTGGGTGGTTGGCAAACGCGGGCTCATCGATCTCTACGCCAATAATCATGTCGACCTCTTGCTCGTTGTATCGCTCCGGTATGAACCTATCAATGGGTCGAAGGCATTCCACATCGATGTCGGCATACACACCACCCTCGGCGTACATGACGAGGTAGCGCAGCAGATCAGCCTTTATGATGGTGATGTTCAGCTCTTGATACAGGTCGACAACGTCAGGTCGATTGAAACCATGAGGCCCGTAGTGCCATTCCAGGTATTCAATCGCATTATCGTCCGTCAGCACCTCGTATCTGTACCTCGGATTCTTTGCTGGCCACGTCTTCGCCGAGTCCGAATCGCGCTGCTCAAAGCCCAGAGGACCGACCTTCCATGTCTGCCAAACCTTCCTGGGAATCGTTTCGGTGGAAGGCTGCAGTGGTTGTTGATACCTGAGCTCGCGTCTGTATTTGTGCGCAGCTCGAATGGGAGCAGTGAAGAAGTGCGTGTTTGCAAAGAAGAGGAATAAGAAAAGGAGGGCGAGGTACGCCGGTAGCACTCTTCGCACTTGGCTTGTCAGTCTGCCCTGGAAGTGAGAGGCGATTGGGGAGTGGAGAGGCATTCTGGTCTCTAGCTGAAGCTTGGGCGGACGTGGCCTTGACCGAGTGCGCATGCTGAGGTTATCACAGATTCGCAGCACAGGCACAAATTCCCCAGTCTCCCCAAAGCTTTCAGCACTTACATCAACGACGCTCCTGGTCCTTGAGCCTCGCGACTCCTAATTCCCCCGGCCGCAATGGTAACCAGTCGGCGTGCAGCATTCCTCCTCGGTACGCTGGTACACACGACATCGGCAGGTGAAAGTCGGGGTCAACAGGGGAATAACAAGGAACACTGCATGTTCACTGCAGGCCTGAATTCCCAACTCGGAAAACCGAGCTAAGGGGGTTAAGTCAAGGCGGCTAAGCTAAAGCTTGTACATGTGACCCCTGCAATTCCTTCGGCCGCTTGGACCCTTATGGAATCTTCCCCCACAGAGCTTGCCATGACCTGTAGTTCCCTAGTTTATCGCTCAGGAACGATCCTATGAGGATGCATAGAGAGGTCAGACACGGACCACCCTAATATCTAACGCGGTCTGTACCCCGACCGTCTCACTCCACATCACGAATCAGCACGACAACTGCCCCGCTTGTGCATTTCGTTTCGCGACGATCCATCACATTTCAATCGGAGAAGAATGCACGTTCCTCGGCATGATACAGAGACTCACTCCTGGGTAACGAAGCTGCGCCATCAATCATCGCGATATTGCGGTCTCTTGCGCGAGCCATCCGTCACATCGGAAATCAGAACCTCGCAAGAGCATCTTTTCTGGATTCCTCCATCGTTCTAGCTTCTACCTGGTCAACGTCCTTCATAATTTTACTGCACACTATGCCGTCCAAATTTCCCGGAGTACTGGATCATGGCCGTCTGGAAGACGTCAACCTTCACTCAGCGACATGGAAGCCAGTGCGAAGTGCCAGATGGAGTCTCGATGTTGTACGTCCAGAGTTCCTGTCCTTACGACCGGGCAGCCCGAAGAAAGTTCCGGTCCGACCCACAGCCTGGCTTGACGGTTTGAGAGGGTTTGCAGCGCTCATGGTCTACTTCCACCACAATCAGCTTTGGTCTCACGGCGGCAGAGGGAACCTCATTCTCGAAAACTCCTTTGGATACGAGGGTAGACACTATTTTGCTGCTCTCCCATTTGTGCGCATCTTTTTCGCCGGTGGGCATTTGGCGGTAGCCATATTCTTTGTCATCTCAGGATATGTCTTATCCGTCAAGACTTTGAGCCTCCTTCAGAAGGGCCAGATGCAGTACGCTGCAGAGGGTATCGGTTCAGCTCTCTTTCGCCGCTGGTTACGCTTATACATTCCAATCATCGTTGTTACCTTCTTTTGGATGTGTCTGCGGCACTGGACAAAGATCTGGGTCGACATGCACGAGATGAAGGAGACGTTTACCGAAGACGTCGTAAACTGGTATCGCACGTTCAAGAACTACAGCTTCGTCTTCTCTGCGAATATTTACGAGTTCACGGAACCGTATCACCCATACACGTGGTCAATCCCCACCGAGTTCAAGGGCTCCATCATCGTTTACACCGCGCTTTCCGCGCTCGCCAAATGCACACGAAACGCTCGGCTGTGGTGCGAAGTCGGCTTGATGTTCTACTTTCTCTACATCGTTGACGGCTTCTACGGCGCGATGTTCATGTCCGGCATGCTACTTTGCGATCTCGACCTCCTCGCTCAAGACGAGCAGCTACCAGAGTTTCTCTCGGCCTTATCAGGATTCAAGGAGCTCATCTTCTTCCACTTGTTCATTGCTGCAATGTATCTAGGTGGTGTGCCGTCGTTTGACGCGCCCGACGTCGACCGAGCAACTCTGCTTGCTAAGTCTCCTGGATGGAAGTGGTTATCGCACCTCAAACCGCAGGCTGTGTTTGACGCCAAGTGGTTCTACCTGTTCTGGGCGGCGTTTCTTGCTGTCGCGTCGATACCACGCCTTCCGTGGCTGAAGAGATTCTTCGAAACGCGCTTTTGCCAGTACCTTGGCCGCATCTCGTTTGCGCTATACTTGGTCCACGGGCTAGTAATATGGACGATAGGTGACCGGATCTATGCCGCCACTGGGCTCGTGAGACCCGGACACAAGGTGGGTATTCCCGGGTGGGTTGACAAATTCGCGTTATCGACAAAAGGACCAACCTGTCTTGAATTGGCATTTTGGATGTCACAGCTTATCATTCTACCTGCCACGTTGTATTTGGCTGAAGTAGTCACGAAGTTGGTTGACGAGCCGAGCGTCAAGTTTGTGAATTGGCTTTTCAGACAGACGTTATCCCAGCCACAGCCGTCAAAGCGTTAGTCAGTCGCGATTTTATCATAGGATACCATCAAGCGAATTGCGTCATCCGAGATATTCATCCTCTTCCAAGCGCGGGGATTCGTTCAGCGGCGCAATAACTAAGGTGTCTGCTCGCGCACGTTCCTCGGCTTCATGTGAACACTCATGTTTTTCCAGGAACATCATCACATGCACGCGAGATTCTGCTTAACGGGTGGCCGTTTTTTCGCGCGGGCCGTTTATTGATCGTCCGAAACGGCGTTTCCTCCGACGCTAACTACCCCATGGGGATTGTCTCTTGGCGCTTTCACAGGCTCCCCACTTCGCTAACGCAGATCTACATTGCTCTGCCGTGTCTTCCGAAATTGGAGGTTAAACCGTAGCTATTTCGTTCTAATGTCCAACCGATGGATCATTGGGGTATTGGGTTCATGCACCGCAAGTCTTTGCACCGATTTCGCTCCTCACAACATCACGCAGGTCCTAGTGCAAAGTCGATTAGATCGGTTATGATTGAACAGGTCATACGCATGTGACAGACTCGTGGCATGACCGCGGGTTCGAATTGAGGCGACAAAACAGCATTGTCCGTACCCCGTGGTACCTGTACAAGCTGAAGACGATGAAGAGACGGCATAACGTTGTAGTGGGGACGGTCCTACTCATTGTCATTGTCCTTTTATTTGCGCATAGCCAGGGGGATGTGTTAGATGCAGTCCAGTACGGGAAATCCCCCGAACGCTTTCGGAATGATGACACCAGCAATACTCTACCGGATAGCCAATCCGCTTCGCCGCCGGCAAGTTCGGTCGCGTCAGATGCTCCGCTTCCTGCTTCACCACCTGCGCATGTAGGATTTGAAGATGAGGGCATCTTACCATCAATTGAGCCCTCTTCATCAGACTCTCCATCTGAACTACTTCAATCGGGAGTCGAGGCATCGGCACCAGACCTCCTGAACGACCCGCCAACCTTCGAAGCAGAGTTTCCCTTCCAAAATGATCTCGAGCTAGACCTTCCCATCTCGACTCTCAACGAACTCAGCAGCCATAAACCGCACAACTACGAACAGAATGGACCAAAAACGTACGCCTACGCGACCTTCATGGCGACCAGGAACCCATCGCTGAAGGACCCATACTTCCTCGCGATCCACTCACTCATCTATCGCTTACTATGGTCCCCTCGATCACGTACGGTACGATACCCTCTCGTCGTATTTGTGGCGGACTTCGTCACGCCCGAGCAGCGCGCTCTTCTCGCCGGTGCAGGAGCTATTGTACGAGAACTCTCGCCCCTGGAATGGAATCCCAACGTCCCCGGCGTGCAAAAGCGCTGGAAAGACCTGTTCGCAAAACTCAACATGTGGAATGAAGTGGAGTTCGAGCGCATCCTGTTCCTAGACGCCGACGCATTTCCCTTGACCAATATCGACGACATGTTCGATTTGGTTCCGATGCAACAGTGCAAGGGGGAGAGGTTGCAATTAGACGACTTCCACGCAGACGGCACACTAGTATGCGAGCCGTACATCTTCGCCGGCGTCCCGCAGGACCCTGTGAACTCACCGAACTCTAATATCAATGTCGGTAGTATGGTGTTCACGCCTTCTACACGCATGCATCAACGCCTTCTCCAGAACTACGTCAAGACTGATAGATACGATTGCTTGATGGCGGAGCAAGCTTTCCTCAATTGGCAGTTCAATCTAGATGGTGCGTTTCCGGCGACGCCGCTGGGCAGGGAGTGGGGTGGCTTCTTTCCGAAAGAGGACGAGGAGGAAGTGTTGAAGGTTGTGCATGAGAAGATCTGGGCAGCGGAGGGAGGGTGGACAAGGCGGGAATGGGATGAGAGGTGGGTGGAGATGCTTACATTTTATGGGAGTCAAGAGTTTTTAGAGTCAAGAGCAAATGATGGCGTGAAGTGAGGTCAAGCATGTATTTGAGTACTCTCGGGCAAGCGAGATATACAAATGGTATCGTCGGTCGCCTATCGTATTCGTGATTATAACACCACTTTTGGAGAATGTCAATACTAGCGTCTGGCTGGATATCTGTCAGGGACGGAAGAGCCTTTTAGGACGTCTTGAAGTAAAATAGGTGCGTCTACTAGGTCTTACGCAACTTGATCTAATTCACTGGCATTTACGGTTCCGCTCGTAAGATTGCTCGAGCGCGTTTGTCTCGGTGTTGCACTGTTGGGGGATGATTCTTTCACTGCTATAAATACGCCTGGCTTTACTTACTCAACCGCACCCCCACTGTAAGCCATACACTATGTACAATAATGCATTTAAGTTCCTTGCAGTTTCTTCGTTATATAAAGATGTCACCGTGTGATCTTATTCTCCAAGCTCAAACGACCAGTATACAAATACCCCAGAGGTCCTACGATCATTGTAACTACCAACAATATTACTGAGCAGGAGGACTACTTGCACCATTGTATGCGTCACATTTCACTGTAGTAGCGGTCGACGTTCGTACATGTTTCAACACTATCTCTGTCCTTTCTCCTCAAATTTCAAGTTTTCCAATATCTTCCCATGCTCTGCGACTAGCAAGTGTATCTTTAACTACAATGGGGTCTACCAACTCTAACACTCCGACAATTGATGGCGCCTGTCACCTATTCCGCTCCCCCGGTAAGTTGCGCAACCTAGTCTACGAGAGCAATATAAATTACTCAAGCCAAGTGACACGTCGCTCGTTTTAGAAGTCATCAGTCACAAACCTTTTTTAAAGAGAAGGCTGATTTAGGACCACCTAACGGCGTTGCTTATTACACGTGCTTGTTCCTATAACACATACTAACCTAGTAGGTATAGAAAGAAAGCTACGAGATAGCAATGTTAAGTAGCGTGACGCAACATAAACTTTGAAGACCTTCCGTCTTGATACGACATTGGACTTCCGATTACGTTCTTTTCCTCCACGTGGCAGCTCGAGCGAATGGGGGGGACGCATTCGAAGCCACACCTTAGTGGGCCATGGCTGACCACCAGCAACGACACAGCCCTAGCGCTCAGCCAGCAAGACCCAATGTTTTCAACGTACGAGCCGTTCATTCGTGCAACATGACGTGCCCTCGAGTGTAGGCATAGTCTGTTACACCAGGTTTTCCAGGCAGCCAACGGGCGTCGACACACGAACTGCAGCCAGTCTCCTGAGGCTGCAGGTGTCACAGCTGCATTACCCCGCTGCTTATCTCAAGAAAAGACAACGCACATGTGCTCCACACTCTCTTAGGAAATCTGGAATAAAGAAACAAGACGCGGTGATTGAAAAACCACCTGCGAAGAGGATAAGGTTAACGCAATGGGAGTTACAGCAAGCCTACCCATGTACGCTGGTGAAGATGTGCCCGGGAAAGGTAAAGGCCTCGTCGCGACTAAAGACATCCCCAAGGGCACGCGGATCATCTCCGAGAAACCCATTATCACCTTGGATGGACATAGCGCAGATATGGAGCAACTACAGACTCGAATTTATCAGCAATTTCGCTCTCTAAGCAACGACCAGCAACGAGAGTTCCTTTCCATGGCCAATATCTATCCCTACACCAACTCTTTAGAGAGGTGTCGCGGCATCATGCGAACAAATGCCCTACCTATCGGACCAGACTTGGATGCTGGGGGGCTTTTTTTCAAAGCATGCCGGATCAATCACGCCTGTGACAATAATGCAGAGAACTTTTGGAACGAGAACATCAACCAGCTCACGATTCATGCTACAAGAGATATCGGCAAAGGGGAGGAAATTACTATAAATTATCTGAGCAGTCGCAGAAACCGTCAGGCGCGACGGATGGAGCTCCGGGAAAATTTCAAGTTTACGTGTTCGTGTCGACTCTGCTCTCTACCGCCCGATCAGAGCAGAAACAACGACTCGAAGTTAGACCGGATTCATGAGATAGATTGCATCATCGAACAAGGGGGCGTGCTAGGACTCGTCTCATCTGCCCGACGGATGCTTAGCTACGTCGATGAACAGGTGCAGCTCTGGAACGTACCAACGCCGAATGTAGTCGGCCTTGCTCGGGCATATCCCGATGCTTTTCAAATTGCTATCGCAAACGGAGATTTGGCGAGGGGGCGCATCTTCGCGGAGCGATTAGTTACTCTGTATCTGATCACCCTTGGCGATGATAGCCCTGATGTGATTCAGTACAGGAAGCTAGTTCGAGACCCCGCTACACATGATTACTACGGCATGTCAATGAAGTGGAAAACGACACTGGGTGAAATTCCACAGGAACTAGAACCAAAGGAGTTCGAAGACTGGCTTTGGAAGAGGAGGAAGGAAACTACCCAAGGACAAATGGCAGATCTTCGCGACCGTGAAACCTTCCCTAGCTTCAGTGATCTCCCAGACGAGCACGACCTTGAATCAGATTACTTTGAGTGTGAAAATATGGCCAATCCCCGGCCGGTGCGCCACTGGTGCTTTCTAGCGGAGATTCAGGATTTTAGCTCGTTCGTTCGCCTGCAAATGACGGTCAAGGATGTTGAAGGGGCAACTATTCCATTGCTCTTTCATACCAAATTCAGAGGGGGTGAATTGAACCAGTCACAGATTCAGGAAGGATATACGGTTGCGATTCTGTACGCTGTACGCCATGCCTTCATGTTCAGCGAACCCGGTATCCGCCACGAAAATCCGCAGATGATGAAGGTAAGTTCTCCCGATCGTGACTCAACTTGACTATTGTCTGCTAAATTAAAACCGCATAGATCTTTCCTTTATCATTGGATAGGTTGCAGGACTTGACTGAAAATGTCCAAAAGTTCTCCACTGAGCTTGACGGTATCAGGATATGCCATGGATGCGGTAAGAAGGGGTCTTCGCTTGTGCGGTGCGGCAAGTGCTCCTCTGTCTGGTATTGCAACAGGGTAAGATATTTTTTCATTTAGCCCGACGCTCTATGAGCTTAATACTCACAAGGTGCGAGCAGGTATGCCAAAAGACCGCTTGGATTGAAAAAGAGCATAAGGCCGAGTGCAAGGTATTGAAAGACCCGGATTGGCGAGCAATGCTTCATCTCAACTGGGACGAATTCGATGGCCATTTTCACTTCCCACTCCGCATCAGGGAGAGCCCTTGAATGGGAACTGCGGTGCACTCAAGGGGACGTCTAGATTATCAAAAGAGTCAATGGGGGCCTTGTGGAGAGCGCATCACGATCGTTTGAGAAAAATTGTGTTACCACGCCAGATTGGTGCTGCGTAGTGATATCTATGTGTACCTTTGATCAAACGCGCATACAATACATCACTAGGGCAAATTTCCTCGCTGTGGTAGAAGAAAGGTTTGGTGGCTGTAGATGCTCTCGAGTGAGGGTACGCAAGAAACAATTTGCCAAATCTTTGAGCAGTCGAGATTGCGCGAAGGCTATCACGTCTGCATGTTCTCCAGCTCTGCAATGTTCAGCCACACCACATATTCCGGGAGCGAGTCAAGCCCCTTAAGTCTAATAATAGGTTTCCTGTTTTTGATGTTATCGTCTACAAGCCCTCTCCTAAAGACAAGGCTGGCTTTCCTGAGAGAGTCCTAATCGACGAGATTTTATACGATGAGTTCATTGGGCTCGAAGGGAGTATAATCAGAACATCTGCGCAACATTCACATCGCTAAAGGCGCTGGTGGCCATACCCACCTCACAACACATTGCATTGCTCTTCCTGCCTAGTATAAAATTTCCCAAACAGATCCTATAATCATTCTAACCATACAACAGCATGGTTAAGCAGCACGGTTGCATTCATCATTGTGTTTCCACACTGCAACCTTTAGTAACGTTGTTGTTCGTACAATGTCAGCACTTTTCATTCCCCCTCTCTCTTCTATTAAAGGCTCCCACTCTCTTAGCATGCTCTACACAACTCTTACCAACTCTCAAAACATTCCGCCACAAGAAACTCTACTGCTATTGTTATCTTCAGTCAAAATGGCATCAACCGCCTCCACAACTCCTTCGATTGACAACCTTGGCCACGGCTTTTCACGACTACACTTGTCTTCAATCCAAATGGCCTCTACGGACTCTACGAATCCTTCGAAAGACAGCGTTTGCCACTTCTTTCGATTGCCCGGTGAGCTGCGCAACCTTGTCTACGAGTTCGCGCTTTCCGAACCCGAGGGTCTTCAATACATGTATCATGAAGACTCGGGCCATGCCAGTCTGCACCTGCGCCCGGGAAAGACTATAACATAATCCCACACGTCCGAAGCTAATCAGCTCAAGTACGTATGCCGTCAACTCTACCAAGAGACTTGGGGTCTTGGGATCCGTTACAACGATTTGTATTTCGACACTTTGGTTTAAGCCAACCAGTTCGTGAACAGCTATCCAAAAGCATGCTATGAACACTTGGGCAACATTCACATTGCTAAAGGCACTTATGACCATTGGTTTCAGGGGCCGGAGGTTCTTCAACTCTGCAAAGATTTTCCACACCTCAAGGTTCGGGAATGCGTCGAATTTCGCACGGGAACAAGTGACATTGAAATATCGTTCGTTAATTGGATCGGTAGCTTGGAATACATCTACAAGCACAAGATTCGTCTAATTGGAAAATTTTATACCGACGAAGGTATGCGCCGCCTAATTTTAGGAGGACTCAGAAGCTCGCGTCCGACCACAGTGGCCGTACCAGACAATTACCGTCTGTTTCCGGCTGAAGAACCTCTAGATGAGGACACCTTTCGCAAGATCGTGAAAGACGACAAGACCTTTTCTCAAGTTGTTGTCATGAATGGCGGAATAGATCACTGGATCGCTGTGTTGAGGGACGTCTATGAGCGTGGGATATAAGGTAATTAGCCGCCCATCTGGTAGGTGTGGATCACCAATAAGCTACACACCGGTGTCTACCTTTCGAAATGGTATTTGTGTGCTTGTCATCGATAGAATTCGTGTGATTCTAACCTGATGGCCTTAGGACAAGATAGAATAGGTTTGGAGCCTACTTTAGATCTGCACTCGGTTGTTTAAACTAGGAGAGGAACGCGTAGGCAACATAGGTAGTAATCAAGGATTATCATATCGTATCAGAAAGTGGTGTCTTTTTCTACAGTTTGAACAACCACTCTTGCTAAGATGAATCAAAGTTATATATTGAAATATTGCTCCCATAAACTTAGATGTTTTTAAGGATTTCTTGTAGAATGTTTGCTCTTCACACCCTTGTGCTACAAAGACAACTAACACGAAACATCTTCAACTTCAACTACAAACTGTTTCTGCGGATGTACGATGGTCGGTACGTCAGTGTAAACGAACAGGGTGTTATCGCACTGAGTTACTCCCCAGTCATCTAAGAACAAATCATAATCTTGGTTTTAGACTATTGAACGCCTACTGAGGTAGCCTTGAGTAGGATGCAACGTGGCGTCCGCAAAGCCTATAGGACCACGGCTGCCTGGATGGCTAATTAGTCAGCAGTATGCAGCCATGGAACTACCCAAAGAACTAAGTAATAGCATCACCGAGGTTTAATCAAAAATACTTTTATCTTTAGCGCCTGGATCAAGACTGAATATGAGGAGACCGCTAATCTTCCCGGTACTACTGCTTGGCTTCATCCTCATCCTCGCACTGCTTACGTCAGGCCTTTCCTGGGATATCTGGCATGATCGAAATCGAAAGCAAAGTATCAAGCGCCTTTCCCATCAAGCTGCATTCGATCCGCATCAAGACGTGCTCCTCGATAACACAGCATGGTTCGACAGCGATGGAACACCCCTTTTCTACAGTGCATGGCGCGCCAAGCCTGGAAGTACAACCCCAGAACCAACACTCCGGTCGAAGTTAGTAAAGCACGGCGCACGCGTTGCATGTTGGCCCAGTTCAGGTGGCATCTGGATCAAGCACGCCGATCTCGTCGATTTGAACTTCCTGCAACTATCTCGCCTTGACGACACGCCTAGACAGTTCAACCAAACTGCCGAAGACGAATTCTGTACAACACTCAAGATGGTCGGTTCGGAATGGTGGAAGCTACCCGCCAACTTTGAGGAAAGAGAACACTTGGGAAAGGATCAGTTTAGGTGCGACACGCTGGAGGATTGCTTCGAGCCGGATATCAAGAATCAATACCTTATTGCGTGGCCGGAAAGTGTGAAGGTGGCCTGTTATGTTCCGGTGTCACGAGCTGAGGAAAAGGACGAGATCTTTTTGAACCGGTATTCTAATACTATGGATATGGATGAGCGCTGTGGGATTATCAGGAGCCTTGGGGGCAAATGGTGTCGATGCAAGGCTGAGTGTCCGGATCTCGAGGAGCTGGATTGGAGTTTTCGAGATCCGGGGCCGTACGGTTGCGATAATCCGCCGACGGTCATTGAAGACCCGGATGCGCTAGGTGCTTAAGCAGACGCATGAATTGATATTTCCCCGCGATAATGAACTCAGGAGGCCCAAGGGAATCAGTTGCTCCTTTTTGGGCAAAGTTGTTCTCGTGCCCCTTGCTGTGGTGGAGTCTTCGGTGCTCTGATGTCGTTTGCGCCTTTCACCACCGTCAGCACTCACTTTCACTTCCACTCAAACGCTCATGTACTATTGTGCTATTGGCGACAATAGCTTTGCTTGACATCATCGCAGCGGCAGAACTTGCCTTTCCCATAAATTTAATTTCTCCAGCTCCAGCTTCTTCCTTCAGCCACCTCCACCCGCGACAGCTCTCGACAACGTCAACTGCACCCACAGCACCCCGAATAGCTTTACAAGCATACAACTCTCTCTACCCACGACATCATGTCGCGACTTCTCCAGTTTCTCGCGGTCATTGCGGTCGTTGTGCTCATGCTCTTCGCCGCTGGCCCCATGCGCGCTCTCCTCGCTCTCCTCTTGACGTCCTTCGAATGCGCCTGTCCTCGTCTCTCGTTCGGCACCTTGTTCTTCGCTGGATGCTGCGTCCTCTGGTCCTCTCCGCACGCGTGTCGCGCACTCTCTTCTTCCATCACCGCAGTCGCCTCGCTCCTCTATGGGCTCGCGGAGATGTCTCGCGATACCACTGTAGCCTCGATGCGCGCTCAAGTGCAAGCCGTCCAACAGTCCACCAGTATCGCAGATACCTCCTCGGCCGCCTATCATGAAGTCACCCAGCAGCTGCACAAGACCTGTGAAGCGCGTGAGCGCGACATCGAAGCCTCACAGGCCAGCATCAAGTCTCTCCATCTCACCATAGACAAGCTGAACAGCAAAGTCGGCATGTACGACCGTCACTATAACGTCAGCGCCATAGAGGCAGATCGCGCAAAGTCGCAACATCAGATACAAATGCTCAAGTATGAGCTTTCGATGAGAGACGAAGAGATCAAGAGGCTCTATGAAGCCATCGACGACCAAAAGGAAAGCGTCACAAAATACTCCAACGACATGTATTCTCTCGCCCGCAAGAATGACGAGCTTGAACAAGCCCTTGCGGTGAAGACGAAGAAGGTCAACGACCTCGAGGCGGCTGGCCTTCAGTATGGCCGAGACATGTACCAGCGCGACCTGCAAGTCGCCAAGTTCAACTCCTTCAAGGAGATTCTCCACCAGATGGTGGAGGCTGGAGGAGAGTACATGTTGGTCTCGGTGCTGTTCGTCCGGTCTGTCGCTGAGAAGGGAGTCGACTTGGCGGAACTGGGGGTAGATGAGGGCCAGTTCCTCACCTACTCTGACTACGCGATGGCGGTGGTAGGAGGCTATCAGAGCCCTCTCCTTCCTCAAGGTACGACATCACGAGGTACCCAGTCGTCCTTCAATGCATTATACTAACTCGATTGGTAGGTGGTCTACGCATGAGGGGCATCCAGTACCCTCTTTCTGGTCTTCGTCTAGTCGGCACGAAGATCCTCGGAGCTGGCCACTGCCCCGTCGTCCCGTCTTCTCTGCCCGTCTTCTCTGCTCCGCTGCCCGTCCTCTCCGCCCCGGCTCCCGCCTTCTCCGCCCCGGCTCCCGTCTTCTCTGCTCCTCCTTCTGCCCCCTCGATGGGCTTCACGACGTTCGCCGCTCCTGCCGCTCCCCTCCAGGAGGCACCGAGGGTCTCCTGCCCTACCCCACAGCCGGCGCCTGCTCCCGGCTCAGCCCCTTCTGGTGGCTTCACAAGCTCTTCTGCTCATCCTGTGCCGCCGCAGCAGCCTACGACGGCCTCCGCGCCTACCCCTGAGACTTCTGCACCTTCTGCTCCTGCTGCTCCTGCTGTTCCTGCTGTTCCTGCTGTTCCTGCTTCTCCTGTTGCTTCTGCTGCTCCTGCTGCTTCTGCTGCTTCTGGAGCGGCCGGTGTGAGGCGCGGCGTTAGGCGACCTCAGCCCGTGGAGATCAAGAGTATTGAGAGGACCTCCCAGGACTCAAGGGCGCACCGGAGCTCGAGGCAGCATGGCAGTGTTGCTGCGGCGGCCGCTTCTGGTAGGGCTGGCAGACAGCGCCGTTGAGATGAGCGTGAACGACTGGTCCATGCACTAATCAAGTCGGGATTAGCGTGGACTAGCGTGACAGCGCGTCCAGGAACGCGACGCGCCGCCCATTACGCGGGAAAGAGCTTCCCAGCCGACATCACTCTGTTTCGACTCTTCATTCTCTGTTTGCTGTTATTACATTTTCTTTTCTGCTGCATCATCCAATTGTTTCATCATGGCGTCCAGACCGGAGATGCGCGAGGAGGACGAGTCGGGCTTCTGCAAGTTCTTCCGCAACCTGCCCGAGAAGAACGAAGACACCATCCGCATTTTCGACCGCAGCGACTACTACAGCGCTCACGGCGAGGATGCCAAGTTCATCGCCAACACAGTAAGCCACAGCAAATTGCGATAGTAAAGGACAGCACGTTAATCGAACCCAGGTCTATCGCACGACGGCCGTCATACGTAAACTGGGTCGAGAGCCCGGCCTCGAGTCTGTCACAATGACCACAATGGTGTTTCGCAACTTCCTCCGAGACGCACTCTTCCGATTGAGCAAGCGCGTCGAGATATGGCAGTCCACAGGCAAGCGCATGGATTGGAAGGTGGTCAAGCAGGCCTCACCCGGCAACCTCCAGGACCTCGAAGACGAGCTCGGCGGTCAGATCGAGAACGCACCCATCATACTAGCGGTCAAAGTTTCAGCGAAGGCGTCGGAGGCGCGGAATGTGGGTGTCTGCTTCGCTGACGCAAGCGTACGAGAACTTGGTGTTACCGAATTCCTCGACAACGACCTCTACTCCAACTTCGAATCTCTCCTCATTCAGCTCGGCGTGAAGGAATGCCTCATACAAGTCGACTCCTCGAAAAAGGACGTGGAGCTCAACAAGTTGCGCACAATTGCGGACAACTGCGGGTGCGCTGTAGCGGAACGGGGCCAAGCAGACTTCGGCACCAAGGACATCGAGCAAGATCTACCTCGATTATTGAAGGACGAGCGCGCGGCAGGCACATTACCGTTGACCGACTTGAAGCTCGCGATGGGTGCAGCAGCCTGCCTCATCCGATACCTGGGCGTCATGTCGGACTCGTCGAACTTCGGGCAATATCAGCTCTACCAGCACGACCTATCGCAGTATATGAAGCTTGATGCAGCAGCCTTGAAAGCGCTCAACCTCATGCCTGGACCACGAGACGGCGCGAAGAACATGAGCTTGTATGGCCTGCTCAACCACTGCAAGACGCCTACTGGCAGCCGCCTATTGTCACAGTGGCTCAAACAGCCGTTGATGAACGTCAAGGAGATTGAGAGGCGGCAACAACTGGTGGAAGCATTCGTCAACGACACCGAACTGAGACAGACCATGCAAGAAGAGCACCTGCGATCAATACCCGACCTGTACCGACTGGCCAAGAAGTTCCAGCGCAAGGTTGCCAACCTAGAAGATGTGGTCCGCGCATATCAAGTCGTCATTCGGCTGCCCGGCTTCCTCAGTTCCCTCGACTCTGTCATGGACGAACAGTACAAGGATCCACTCGATGCTGAGTACACGGAGAAGCTGCGCGAGTATGCAACTGCGTTCGTAGGGCTGCAGGATATGGTGGAGACGACGGTTGACCTCGAAGCGCTCGACAACCACGAATTCATCATCAAGCCCGAGTTCGATGAGTCCTTGCGCACCATCCGCAAGCGCCTCGACAAGCTGAAGCGAGACATGGAGTCAGAGCACGTGCGGGTTGGTGACGACCTCAATCAAGACACAGAAAAGAAGCTATTCCTTGAGAACCACAAGGTGCACGGCTGGTGCTTCAGGCTGACACGCAACGAAGCGGGCTGCATTCGACAGAAGAAGCAATACCAAGAGATCTCGACGCAGAAGAACGGCGTGTACTTTACTACATCGACACTGCAAGACAAGCGCAGAGAGTTCGACCAGCTTTCTGAGAACTACAACCGCACCCAGTCTGGGCTTGTCAACGAAGTCGTATCGGTCGCTTCTTCCTATGTACCCGTCGTCGAGAAGCTGGCCGCCGTACTCGCCCATCTCGATGTCATCGTCTCTTTCGCCCACGTCTCCGTTCATGCACCTACATCATACACCCGGCCGAAGATGCACCCACGAGGCACCGGCAACACTGTGCTCAAGGAGGCACGTCATCCCTGCATGGAGATGCAAGACGACGTTTCGTTCATCACCAACGATGTCAGCCTCATTCGCGACGAGAGCGAGTTCCTCATCATCACAGGCCCGAACATGGGCGGTAAATCGACTTATATCCGACAGATTGGCGTCATCGCACTCATGGCACAGATTGGATGCTTCGTACCCTGCTCAGAAGCCGAGGTCACAATCTTCGACTGCATTCTTGCTAGAGTTGGCGCCAGCGACAGCCAAATAAAGGGCGTATCAACCTTCATGGCCGAGATGCTGGAAACAGCCAACATCCTCAAATCCGCCACTAAAGAGTCGCTCATCATCATCGACGAACTCGGTCGCGGCACGAGCACATACGACGGTTTCGGCCTTGCCTGGGCCATTTCCGAATACATCGTCAAGGAAATAGGTGCTTTCGCCCTCTTCGCAACCCACTTCCATGAGCTCACCGCATTGGTCGATACCTACCCGCAAGTCCAGAACCTCCACGTGGTCGCACACATCTCAGAAGGCAGGACCGAGAACGGCAACGGCGTGCAGAAGAAACGCGAAGTCACCCTACTCTACAAAGTCGAGCCCGGTTTTTCGGATCAGTCATTCGGTATTCACGTCGCAGAACTCGTCCGCTTCCCACAGAAGGTCATCAATATGGCGAAGAGGAAGGCAGACGAGTTGGAAGATTTCTCAGGAAAGCATGAGGTGGGCTTTGTGAAGGCGAGCAAGGAGGAGGTGGAGGATGGCAGCAAGCTGCTTAAGGAGATGCTTGCGAAGTGGAAAGCGGAAGTCGAGGCGAAGGGCCTGACAAAGAAACAGCAAGTAGAGAAGATGAGGGAGCTTGTCAAGGCCAATCCAGCGCTCATTGAGAACGGGTTCTTCAAGGGAATTCAGGCGTTATAGACGAGCGAATTACGGGGACTGGGAATGGCGTTCGGGATATTCAAGCAGTTTATGCTTTCTACGAGATGGAGTAGATTCGTTCAGCGAAAAGTTAGCAGCATGATACCAATAATGTACTGATTCCACATGATGCTTCGTCACGTCGTGTCAGCATGTGAAGTTGGACGAGGACATGGCACAGCCACATGGACCCCGCCATGAATCCACCCGTGCCACCCCACCTCGACCCCAGCCCGAGCCGCGTCTCATCAACATCCACGAACCTCCGAGTAGACCGCGACAGCCTGGTGTCTTCCCCCATATTCCCTAGTTATTTTCACACGGACACACAGCACTCATGGCGCCCTCAGCCTCTCTAGTCGTAAGTTCCAGCGAAAGCCCGAGGAATTGTGAGGCGGGGTAGCTAACACCAAGCAGAACAAGCTCAAGGTACAGCTCAAGCTGTCGATATCACGGCTGCGCATGGTGCAGCAGAAAGACAGCGCAAAAGCGAAACAGCAACGGCGAGAAATGGCGCAGTTAATCGAGGTACGTAAACCCTTGCGCCGGCAAGACCCATGAGGGTGAACAGCTCCTCCGAACAGCTCCGCCGTCTTTCCACTGATGCCACGCGCATTGCCTATGGAATAGCCACCTATTAATACGTATCTCACAGGTCGGAAAAGTCCAATCGGCACGAATCCGCGTCGAAAACATCATCCGCTCCGACATCACCACCGAACTCCACGAGATCCTCGAACTCTACTGCGAACTCCTCCTCGCGCGCTCGCAACTCCTCGAGCAACACATCCCCTCTACCCCCTCCTCCACCTCTTCCTCTTCCACCACAACATCGATACCGCTCGACCCCGCCCTCGAAGAAGCCGTCCGCTCAATAATCTACGCCGCGCCGCGCACGGAAATAAAAGAATTACACGCCGTGCGCGGGTTTCTGGTCGAGAAGTTCGGCAAGGAAGTTGCGGTCGCGAGTATGGAGGGGGAGGGTGTTGCGGAACGCGTGGTGAGGAAACTTCGGGTTGAGACGCCGAGGGGGGAGTTGGTGGATGCGTATTTGAGTGAGATTGCGCGGTTTTATGGTGTGCCGTTTGGGGGAGGGGCGGAGAAATCTGATAATGCAGACGAGGACGGAGAGGAAGGTGAGGATGATGACGACGATGACGACGATGATGAGCCCGCAGGCGGTATCGGCGTAAAAGCAGACGCAGCACAACTTGAAGACCCGCTCACAACAACATCAACATCAAGCAAGGGGAAAAGCAAGGACAGCAAGAAAGCAGACGAGCAGGAAGAACTCGCAAAAGCAAACACGCCGAAGAAACTCGGCCCGCAGAGTCCACTCAGAGTGGTACCGCCTAGTCCTAGCACGGATAATGTAGCGCCTAGGTTGAAGTTACCTGGTTCAGCGGCGGCGAAGGTGGCGAAGAGTGAGGTGAAGAAACCGCCAGTGGTTAAGAAGGAGGATGGGTTGGGGAAGATTCCGGATGTGGATGAGCTTGCGAGGAGGTTTGCGGAGTTGAAGAGGTGAGGTAGGTCGAGGGGGGGATGGGGGAAGATGAGGACCTAAGGGTGAAGCGACTTGTTTGAACAAGAGAGTAGGAGCGGGTTTGGTTGACCTGACTCCTTTGGTGGCATGAATTACACCAACTATTACTTCTCTCAACAGTCTTGCATGTCTCATCGCTTGACCGTGAGGTTGGCTGGCGAGAGAGGGAACACTTGAGATTCTTGAGTTGACCAAGCACAACAATTGACGTGCATAGCGGCGGCCTATGTGACATGATTACGGAGACAGGCCTCAGCAGCATGAGTAGATAGAATGGAGGTGGTATAGGTGGAGCTACATGATATCCTTTGATCAGTTGAACTAGACAGGATAACCGTGCATGCTACGAGTTCGTCTTTTATTTTGGTTGGCTTATACTACTTGAACTTGTACTTGGTATATAAGCATCGCCAGCATGATGACTGTGAGGCTCGTCGTTTCCAAGTTGCTTCAAAACTGAAAGGAGAGGATGGGTACGATGGTCCTCGGAAAGCGTGACTTGAGCTACAAGGCACAATGGCATTGTTTTCGTCCTGCTTATTGTTACCGTCTACTGTATATTTGCAGTTAGTGTGGGCTGGGCGGTGAAGTTCTTCGTCATGGTGGTAGTCTTACTTCTCGTGGAACTACAAAAGCCGGACTACGACGTCGAATAGCGCTTTGAGGTCTAAAAGAGGCCGGCTATCGGGCACCCGTTGTTGCACTTAACGTAGTCATTCCAAGCTTTGCCGCATATTGTCAGTGCATTTATTCTCCGTTACCACTTATCCTAGTAGCGGACGCACTACCCTTGTAAATGTAACTTGTCAGGCATTGTATGCAGGTCAGCACCAGGCAATTGGCTGGTTGTTGATAGTGGTCTATTCGCAGGATACTTACATAGGTACCCACTCTGCGAGTCAGTTGAAGATGCAAGTATGCGCCGAAGAGCAACGCCCACACATCACACTGGACCCATATCCACCGAAAACTACTAAAGGCCTCGAAGCCACGCAGCTATACAACGTTGTAGTATACTCGAGTTATCCGCACTCAAAGTGCACCCCGG
Source organism: Parafenestella ontariensis (assembly GCA_021596325.1). NCBI lineage: Eukaryota > Fungi > Ascomycota > Dothideomycetes > Pleosporales > Cucurbitariaceae > Parafenestella > Parafenestella ontariensis. The sequence goes on from JAKGDA010000028.1 coordinate 41,066, forward strand.
GCTTGCCCGCACATCATCTCACGGCTAATCTCATCCGCGTTAGCAGCAACCACCCTCATACGCGGGAAAAGGCACTGATGACGTCATTCGACATTGGGCCCAACTCGCTATCCCGCTCCCAGCGCACAAAGTGAAACTTGCGGTCAGCGATGCAATCCCCACGATGATGCTGCGCGAAATTCGGTGCAATCAGAGGGCGCCGCTGCTCCTGCACTGGTGATCCAAGGTCCGAGGCACGGGCGCGGTAGATGGGGTGGGCAAAGTGGGCTTGGTTCGTTCTTGTTGAACACTGCGTCATTCCGCGCGACCGCTGCGGTTAATTGCGAGCCGCTCCGTCTTTTCTGATTTCTGTCCACGGGTTTCTTACGAACGGTAACGACGAACGATTGCATTGTTTGGTGTTTGAAAGAGTTATTGTTGTGTGCGATAGATATCTGTGTTAAAGGCGTCTCAGCGAGTGGCGTTGGGTTTTTATCTTCCTGTCTAATTGTGTTGCGGTTGGGCTTCAAGGTTTACCTCGACGTCGTGTGAGCGTGTGCGCTCACCGCCGATACCGCCGAAATGAATTACGCATCATGGATCGAGGAGAAGAAGCTGAAGGTAATCAATCCTGATGTTTGAGGTGTGAGAGCGTTTGCTAAACAGGTCAACAGAAAACGTTCATCGTAGCAACGTTAGCCTCCACCCTCGTCGGAACATTCACGGCGTCCATGGGCCTATGGGAACGTGTGGCCGACAGACGTGAGCAACACCGACAGCGACAGCGCGACACAAAACAGGACAGTGAGATCAAGCAGTTGAGAGAGCAGTTTGAGAAGACTCAGCAGGCGTCCGAGACCCGGCAACAACAGGAGATCGAGCGCGTAAGGAATGAAAACAATGGAGGAGGAGGTGGTGGAGGCGGTGGCGGTGGAGGAAGGCAACGGGACGAGGTCGGAGCCAATCTTGAAAGGGATAGTGTCATGATTCAGCGAATGTACGATGATATGTACGGGAGGATGGGAAAGCGATTCGCTCAGGGTGATGGTATGCATACAACTTTCAAGGAAGGTCTGCAAGAGCGAACGCTAACGAACTCCAGCAATCGTCGAAAATCAACTCCAAGCGCAGATTATCTCGCTGCAGCAGACCGTCATCAACGTCCTCCAAGATGCCCTCTACAACGACCGCCAGCTTACTCGAGCCGACATGGCGAAGCTCGTCGCAGCCTCCAACTCCGCCCGCGAAGGTTCCCTCGACGCACTACGCCAGGCCCAACAACGGCTCGGGTCCAACGGCTCAAACCGGTCTCCGTCTCCCCAACGATCCATAGCACCGCCAAAGCGCGCTTCCACGGTTGTAAACGACGGTGGTCCTGGCCAGCTCTTCTGCCGATACAGTCTAGACCTCCAATACGTCCAGAACAAACCCCTCGCATCATCGTTCGCACCGGGCGGCTCTTGCCAGTGCCCAGCGTGCGGTGTTCGTCTAGATGTCACCGCCGACGATTTCTGGATGATCGGCAAGCGCACGCCGCGTACCGTTATCGAGAAGGGCTACGAGACAGAGGTCATGGAGACGCGCGAGTTCCGCCTCGGCCAGCGCTTCGTGCTGAAGTGCCATACGCCTGATGGCGAGTACGCGTGCACGATATGCAACAAAAACAGGGACGTGGATGCGATCTGCCGAAACGTGGACAGCTTGGTGAAGCACGTGGGTACATTCCACGACGTGGACGAACTGGATCGGGAAATCGACCTCAGGGAGCTCAAGGTTGAGACGAGGCGGTTGAGCTTACCGGCTCCTCGAGTGCCGAGCCCGCCTATTATGCGAAGGGAGAGGGAAGAGATTGATGTGAGGGACTATCGGTGAGGAGTATTGCGACGAAAATTACGAAATGAAACGAAACGAAATGAAATGACATTTTCAAGATGGGGATCTATGATGTCTAGCGAGGCGTTTGGTGGCATGTCTGTTTGCTTATTTATTGGTTTGCGAGTTGCTAAGAGCGGGCGGTGCATTTGATGGATTTTCTTTCTTATGATGCATGAGTATATGATGTTATGAGTTCGATGCCTCTCAATCAATACGTCTGTCTACTCTTATCGTTGAAGTTTACTTTGCAATGCCAATTAACTTGGACCCAACACTATCCTGGAATATCTACAGGGACGAACAAGCCTTGCGAGTTTCATCCTGTTGCATATCAAAGGATTTGATGTCCGCGCAAGAGTATCGGTATAGTGATGCGGAAGGGAAGTAAGGGCCGATTTCGGGATAGTCTGACATGCAGGGATACGTCACCGATTCCTACGTTATCTATCTCCCTACTATAGCATACTACAACAACGTCGACACTCATTCCTGCTCAATATGTGACATGTTGATATTCGAGCATGCATTAAAGCATATTTTCCGTTGACTACATCCGGGTTGTTACTACCGCCTCCTCGAATTACCAAAACCTCACGACGGAATGGATGGGCATGCGGAAGGCGATGATAAGAAGTGAGGCCGTCAGGAGATTGCCGAATGACTGCGGAACAGCGCGTAGGAGTCGCTGTGTACATGCAATGGATTATCCTTAAGACGGACACTTGTCATGTCTCACGCTCAGTCTTCCATCTCAACGTACATACCGCCCGCAGACCACCTCGGATATTCCCCAGGACGGAGAACCACCTTTTTGGATAACTTACCAATACTCAAATAAGTGACAATGACTCCTTAAACCATTCCTAATAACAGTAAGTCAGAACAACAAACACATTTATCAACATACCCGAAGAGCTCGCCTATTCCGCCGGTCCATCACCGCTAGCCCCACCCACCCGTGCAAATTCTGCATCTCCACCACCGCAACTACCACGGTACGGGTACACACTACCCATCCAATCCTCCTAATCCTCCCAATCTTCAAAAAACCTACCTTCCAATCCATCCCCAACCCCATCCTCACACATATAATCCAACTAATTTCCAAAACTCCCATCAAATCACAAAACAACAAGCCCGGCTGGCACAATCGGTAGCGCGTGAGACTCTTAATCTCAAGGTTGTGGGTTCGAGCCCCACGTCGGGCTTTCAAGCTTTCTTTTTGTGTTTTTTTGTGTAGTTGGATAGGGGGTGGTGTTGTGGTTGTGGTTGTGGTGGGTGGCTTGGGATGGATGGGGGCCGTGCGCTGGGTCTGGTATTGCAAACTATGATGTTTTTTGCTCTTGAAGAGAGGGATAAGATATGTATTAGCTTTGCTAGTCTTGAGGTTTGTTGTTATCAGTGTAGAGGGTTGGTAGGGTGTTAGATGCGACGTTTCAGTAGGTGGCCTTTTCTTGTCACCGCATGATGGTCGGTCAGAGTCAAAGGTCCAGGACAACATGCCGAGAGCGCGATGACCTTGCGTTAGAGTTCTATTTCCTCGAAGACGAAGTTCAAAACGACACCGCAAGCTATATCGTACTAGCAAAAAGATAAGATAAATGCTTGAAAGTCGGTCGTGAGGTTCGAGAGATCCTATCTCGGTTGGGCCTTTTGAAAGATGCTATAATCTTCTCGACTCAGCAACACGTCAGGTTATCGCAAACAGAACCTTGCCAATGACGACATGTTTTACATCGTCTGGTCTTAATCATCCTTCGCTTGCGGCAGGCTTGCAGGCTGCATGGTGCTTACAGATATTGCAGGGTCCGACGCATATCCGAAGTTCTCGGTAACGATGTGATTCGCTAGACTGAATATTTCCACTACCGGTGAGGTGCCAACAACTTGATCTAACCAACACGACATGGGACCTACGAATATTGAACAACGCGATATCATTTCGGGACATCAATGGTAGAGCTATACCTCATAATATCTCTTACGTATTTATCCAACATCAGGCGACTCGCAGGAACGCTCACAAACCACTTACCATGCAGCTCAGCAATCAATATCTTGAGGATAGCCTACGATTTAAGGCACTTTTGAGGAATTCCCGCAAGTCCTGCCTTTCACCCTGAAGCCGCAGCCTATGTGCGCAAGTGCAATGCAAAACTTAAAGTCGGAGATCGTGCTGGCCCTGTCCATCTTACAAGTTTTGCTTCCGCATGATTCTGCAACCAGTTGTGCCATTTAACAGTGGCCTCATTTGAATAACTAAGACCAAAAACTCCAGCAAGATGGATCAACAACAGATTGGTCGAAGTTCGCTCCAAAGCGTACAGCATTGCATGCTTGACCACGACATCACACTATAATGGATAGCGTGGCTTACCAAGACACGAAATGGCCAAAGCGACCACATCCACAGGTTTGCCAAGCGTGACAGTGCGGCCTCACATCAGGTTGAGCCGGTGCGCACCGACTGGACTGCAGCGTAATAAGCATCAGTAAATGCTCCGAGTGGTGTGAACCAACGTCACGATACATGCTCGTTCGGCAAGCCGGAAGGCTTCTCACCACAAGGATCGGGACCAGCGTATGTGTCTACGGGATATAAATGCAACGACGACTGAGGCTAGAAACAGTATCACTACAACAAGCACTTCCTCACAACAGCTCCTCTAGCAGTCGCAGCATCCTGCTCACTCAAAGTCGCACTCCCGCAAACATCAACATCAACATCAACACCAACCCAATAATCAAAATGGTTGCCAGTCTATTCTCTTCCAAAGCTGCTCGCTTCGCCGTCGCAGGCTGCAACGCCCTTACGTGGATTAGCTCAGTCATTGTTGTCGGTATCACGGGTTACTTCCTGAACGACTATCCCCATGATCAGCATCTTATCTTTGAGATGGTCATCGTATGTGACTTCCTTCTCCCCATCTCCACAGTGCTGACCGTACTCGCCAGTCCGCTCTTGTGCTCGGTTTCTGGCTGGCCTCCTTCGTCCTCCCCGTCTTCAGCAGCTACAAATTCTACTACGGGCCCTTGAACTTCATCTTCTCCTACCTCTGGCTCACCGCGTTTGTCTTCTCAGCCCAGGACTACAACGAGAGCCAGTGCGAGCTGAACGCTCCCTTTGGTGGATCCTGCAATTTGAAGTTGACAAGCGAAGCCTTCATCTTCCTTGCCTTGTAAGTGTTTCAAAGTCCTCGAAGTACATCAACTGACAGCTTGGAGCTTCTTTACTCTCGTCGCGTCTGTCGTAGATGCCTACGCTTACAATGCGGCTGCTGTCATTGCTGCTGAGCCTGTGCACCCCGAGAAGCCCGTCGAGGCTCCTGCCGCTGCTGCGCCCGCGCCCGCGCCTGCTACCGTCTAAGTTAGTAGCGCTTGCTGCGACCGGGCGCGGGAGTGTCCAAGGTTACAGACCGGATTTGACAATCACACGGATGATTGACGTGTCCATACCAGACGGTCGCATCGATTGCGACCTCCCGCTGGAACCAGGAAGACGGAATGATGTACGGAATAGTAATGTTTAATCTCATAGACTGCTCATTTAGCGAAGTGGAGTTGTATATAGATTGTTTGTGTTAAGTGGCTCATTCAGCTGTATGATAGTAAAGTAGTGGATAGCTTGACGCTCGTTGCGGACGATTACTGTGTTGACCTCGTATATTAATTGCATCATATCTCACACAAGTACCTGATGTGGACATTTGGTGGACACTGATCAGGTTGGGAAGTTAGGTAGCTCTTACATATTTATCACGCATGTGCTTTTTAATATGGCTCGGTCAACGACCCGAACAGCCGCCCATTCGATGATGACGGTTTTCGCCTTCTTCCCCTGTGGAGGACAAGGCATCCGATGTGACAGCTCCAAACTCAGACTCAAAAGTTTTCTTCTTCAAGCAACGCCGCAAGGGCGAAGACTCAACGGAAAAAAAAAAAGGTCAAAGGCTCTGAGTTGCTGTGGGGTACACAAAATCAGGTCTTGATATCAAGAAGCAGGGACTGCAGGCTGACATGCACCTGCGCAGTATGCAACGATTGAAGAAACGAAGATCTCGTTCCTCGAGTGAATAGCCATGTGATAACAGGTGGCCTGATCTACCATGAAGAGGAAAACCTCTAGGCAGATTGGCAACAAGTCGAAAAGTCGACATGTCTCACAAGCGAAACCGCGCCACCGTGCAGCTTGCTTGCAATCCAATCCAGACAGCATGAAGATCAATGATGCTCCATAGCCCGCAGACAAAACTGCGCATCCCAAAGCCTTGGTGGCTGCGGCGATGCATCGCTCTTGTCCCGGTGCCTCGACTATACAAGTGGAAGTGCCGTGACTCTAAGTAGCTGGCTTTCCATATACGTCGAATGACACCGGTATGAATGTGGAGTGGAGCCAGAAAAGGGTACTGACACTCAAAGCAGAAACCACCTCGACCGGTGCGGCATCGAAAGAGCTACTACGAGTAATTTTTCGACTGGATGTCGGACCGAGGGACCGCTGGTTGCGTGGTGTGCTGATAGTGAGCAGTCTTCAGAGAAGCGGGTTGCGAAGCCACATCGCCGAGGGCGAACATAACTCTCGCGAGACAGGAACAGAGTGAGATGACGTTCGCAAAGACATCTCACCACTGCGACAAGACATAAGGCGTCTCAGCTCCGAAGCAGACCGCGGGCAAACGGATACTGCAATGGAACGGACAGCGGCTTGTCGCCACCAGCAGTTATCACACTAGGCGGACTATTGCAACTGACCGTCGCAACTCCACACGACACAGGTGTAAGGGCCGTGCTGGGACGCCCATGTTCCCGCTCAGTTTTGATTCCCTTGCACCCCCAGAAGAGTGTCACAGACGACATTCTCCCAGGACAGTATCCCAGAGGTTTGGCCTCCTCCAGGAACAAGAAGTAACTTACCGCACAGTGCGCCGGGAAATTCATCCAGTAGGTAACCCAGCTTGGTAACTGGCTCCTACGCTGGACAACACTGATGCGGGTCGCTAGAACTGGTGTGGCGTGTGGAACTGGTGTACTCTCGGAGGTCTCGTGGTGGACAAAAGAAGATAGAAGATTCTGAATAAGGGAAGGTTAGCAGTTGGCGGCTTTGGCGGGGTAGACAGATTGAGTAGGCTTTGTAAGTGTACCTACTTGTGTACGCATGCGGCTGCGGTGCGCGATTTCGGTGGTGGTGTGGTGGGGTAGTGAGAAAAGAAGAGAAGGCGGCGGAGGAGTAGAATACATAAGTGAGAGGGCGTGTGGGCTCGCTAGGCTATTGTTATGTAAGCGTGAACCGTGCGCTGTGGTACCGACAAGGTGACTGACATGGTGAAGGTGAAACATGCGCAACTATTGTAAAGTTGGCTTGTGTAGACTGTAGCCGGTAAATGGGTAAGGGGCGGAGTCTGACAAGAAGCTTTCACTATTTTTTGTAGTGTCAAGTAACGAAGTACCGAAAGCGCACATTGTCCACCACTAAGACTAAAACCTGCCACACTAAACCTAGGATTGGCTGTGAGTGAGATTTTGGGATATATCATAGCGAGATTTGATCTTAATATCTTGCTCTCTAGGATGGTTCGTCGTCTTATGTAATTTACACCCACTACACGAACAGGTTGACTAGCCTTGAGCGCTAGAGTGAATGTGTGTTCACGTGACGTTCTAGACACTTGTCTCAATACCCCGTTTCGCACGACTTGGTTTCGAACATGGGAAGCAGCCATGCTTAGCAAATGTATTAGCAGTAAGCTAAACTCGAAACTGCAAACAACCATCCCAAAGCCGATGAGTATGTTAAAATGGCTGTCTGGCGCGGTTTTGATTGGGCGCGTCGATGTCGAAGTGGTCTCGTGCGATTCCAAGGCATTCTGAAATTGTGTAGTTTGAACTAGTTTGATTGAACGGGAGACGAGTATCAAGGTTCAACAAGATCACTGACTGTAGAACAAGCTCGCGGCTTCGAGTTGAGGTGGCAGGTTCTCGTTCACTAACAGCGAAGGTGTAGCAGGTTACGACTTGTATGTAACATAAACCCTACTAGGCAGCCGTCGGCTAACGGCCCTCTCGTTTCTTTCTCATTTTAGGTGAAAGTGAAAGTGCAGGCCCTGTGCGAACCTTCGCGTAAATATAAATACAAACGCTCCTCCACAGTGAGTTTCTCCGCACGACACAAGGCTGCCCAACTCCTCTGCACAACTCATCTGCACTCAGAACCGTAAGTAAGCCCCCCTCTCTTGCCATAGTCTCGCTGTCCACCTAACATTGTCATTAGCTACATCTTCCGGCGATATCATGGTTCGTCCATGGCAAGCCCGCAAAGCTAGCGGCGGCGTTGCCGCTCAGCTTCGAGGGCAGATCGAGCGTCTCGAAGTAGAAAATTCCCTCTTGAGAGAAGAGAACCGCGAGCTTCGTAAGGCAGTCGCCGCAGTGTCCACCAGCAACCCCCCGGCCCCGCCAGACCTGAGGTCACTTCCGCGACGACGACCGCGTCTTCTCCAACGCCCAAGGTCCCCGATGAGACTGAAACTCGAGAGCCCAGCGTGAAGGAGACAGTTACCGATGGCAACGTCGAGGACGACTCAAAGTCCGCCAGCAACCTCCCCGGCCCCTCCAAGCCTAAGGGTATTTCGGCGACTACTACTGCGTCTTCTCCTAAGGCCGGCACATCTTCGTAAGTGCACACCCTAGAACGCGCATTGCCCACATTAACATCCCTTTAGGAAGCCCACTTGCGCCGGCAAAGCCCGCACTACGAAAAACCGCGTCGCTCCTTATAGCCCCACTCGCCGTCCCTTTCAAGCTCGCAAACCCAGCCAGTTGGACCCAGTTCTGAGGCGCAACATCATTCCGCGCTACGAGGAGCCGAGAAGTGTACCCATCGGGAAGGGCTGAAGGGACCGAATCGCTCTACCATTTGCCTTGCATTTGTACATAGAATCTTTGGAGTCTGGAGTCGCTGCTACCGCGGCAGGTACATATCAACAAGGGATGAAGACGTTAGATCTTTTATTATGGCAGGTACCTACATTGGGCTTTGTGCATTGGCACTATGTAGTTAGCCAGTCTAGGCATGACTGGACGGCTTGGAGTTCATTGCTCCCCACCTCCATAGAATACACACGGTTTACACGGTTTCAGTGTCTTTCCGGTTGTGCTCAGAACATTCTAGTGAACCTCTTGCCGATGTGGAATCTTTCCGCTATTTGATATAACGTGGCCTTCGATCATTTCCGGAAAGGCCAAAAGCAGACATCCCCAGCGGATATCATCACGGCACAATACATACCAGTATTCATGCTACTACGTAATGCTTGCATGCTTCGAGCTACATGTGACCTGAGGATCCGTCCGTCCGCAGGAGTTCAGAATACCAGTGTCTGGGTACACAAAGAAGCTGCCTCAACTCCCAGTGATAATTCGAACAAGAACATGCCATAACATCCCCGTCTCCCCCTTTACAGACCTACGCACTAGCCTCCGCCTCCGCCTGCCGTCCAGCAACACTCCCCTTCTTCCACCCATGGTGCGGATCCTCCCTCCTCTTTACTTTACTCTCTTCCCCTTCTTTCCCCCAACCACCACCTCCCGGCGTATGAATAACGATACGTTCACCCGGACGCATAGCCGCGGTGTTCTTCGCGCCGAGATTGATATACCGATACTCCACTTCCTCCTCCTCTTCCACTGACTGTGCCTCTTTGCCTTCCAGCGCCTCCACCGCCCCCGTCGTCGTCGGTTGAGCGCCAGACGGGTTCGACGGCTCGGTAGGCCGTTTACTATCTGAGTTCTTGTCGATAGTCTTCTTGTCGACTTTGCGCATCCAGATGTTAAGGCCACAGGCTGCTTCGCCGCCGCCTTCCATACCGTAGGGGTGGTAGACTCGACGTTCACTTAGGATGGAGACTTGAACGGGGATGCGGAATTCGATGTCTCGAATGACTCCCTCGCCGCCATTGTGCATGCCCTTTCCGGCACTTCCCTCTCTCAAGCTGAACTCGCGTAGTAAGACGGGGTATCGACGTTCGAAGACTTCTGAGTCGGTGATGCGTGTGTTAGTCATGTGTGTGTGCACGCCGTTCGTACCGTGCCATGTTGGTCCCGCTCCACTTCCACCAGCGATTGTTTCGTAGTATCCGAAGCCCTTGGTGTCTTTTCGTTCTCCCCCGTTTCCACCTTCTGCTCCATAGCTGGTGCCGCCGAAGCCGAAGGTTAGATTGTTCGTGTCTCCCTGTGAGGCGGCGCAGGCTTTGAACGCTTTCAGCACGACGTCGGTGACGCGCTGAGATGTGAGGACGTTTCCGCCCACAACTGCTGCGTTGTCGGATGGTGAGAGGAAGGACTTCTTGGGTATCAGTACGTGGATGGGCTTAAGGCAGCCTTGGTTGAGAGGGATGTCTTCGCTTATGAGACATCGCAAGCAGTAAATAATTGCGGAGTAGGTGACGGCTTCGGGGGCGTTGATGTTTCCGTACACCTCAGGCCCGGTCCCACTGAAGTCAAATACAGCCTCGCCCTTCTCAGGGTCAATAGTGACCTTGAGGCGAATTGGGGAGCCATCGTCCATGAATTCTTCCGCAGACAGGTCCTGTCCTTCGAAGCGCTTGTACACCTCTTTCAACAGCTGTCGTACAGACTGCTCGGCGTTTTTCTGGATGTTTGTCATGTAGAACTTTACGACCTGCTCACCGTAGTCGGACATGAGTGTGTTAATAAGATTGATGCCCTTTTGGTTAGCTGCAACTTGCGCTTTGAGGTCGTTGATATTGTCACTAAGGCAGCGAGTACCAGAGCACCCGGGCCATTGACCTGGCTCATCAAACAGCAACTCTGTGATCCGTTTCTCGTTGAAGTGACCTTCGGATACCAGTTTTTCGCTCTTGATAGCCGCTCCTTCTTGAAATAGTTCTTTCGAATGTGGGGGCATAGAACCTGGTAGTATGCCGCCGATATCTGCGTGATGCGCGCGGGACGCGACGTAAAATATAATGTTGTCGCCGCTGAAAGCTGGCGTAATGACCGTGATATCGGGAAGATGCGTGCCGCCAAACATGGGATGATTGGAGACGAGGACGTCGCCCTTCTTCAGCTTGCCTTTCCAAATCGCGGCTTGTTTGCGAACACAAGTCGACATGCTACCGAGGTGGACGGGGAGATGGGGTGCTAATGGTCATCAGTCAAGAAAACAAGTGACAGGTGAGTAACGTACCGTTGGCGACTAGTCCACCATCCTCGTCAAAGAGAGCGCAAGAGTAGTCTAGGCGCTCTTTGACGTTCGTGGATACACTCGTCTTCTGCAATGCACGTCCCATCTGTTCTGCAATCGCCATGAAGCGATGTGCAAAGATACTCAGTAAGATTGGATCCACCTCTTTTGTATTAATTTGCTTGTCCTGGCCATCGCTTTCCCCGATGTTGATGACAACGTGGGTGTTGATGAGCAACGCAGTCGCACTAGGCGTAACGACGATAGTTTGCGTGCCGTCTGCGATAATCGCGGGGCCCTTGATGCGATCACCAACGTCTAGATCTTCGAGCTTGTAGATGGATGTCTCTTGTCGCCCACCTTCGAAGAAGACTTGTCGAGAATCATAGCGCTTTGCTTCACGCGGCAGATCTTTCGGCGTGATCTCCTTGAGCTGTTGGTCCACACTCTTCTCCAGTCCTTCGAATGTCTTTCCGATACCGCGTGCACGCACATCGTCGACGATAATGTCGCGGTCAGGCAGCGTAAAGCCAAACTCTTGCTCGTGCTGCTTGACGAATGCTTTGCCAAAAGCCCAGTCATCACCATCGTATTCTTTTTCTGCCTCTTCTTTTGTAGGCTTGATGATCATCAATGCGGATTCAGTGCCGCGGTATCGTAGGTTGAGGTACTCCTCAAAGTGCACATGCTCGTCATCGAAACCCTGATCTTTCAATATTGATGTGGACTTTGACTTTAGCTCTGCCATCTTCTTCTGCAAGTACTCTCTGACGTCCTTCTCATCGGACCACACCTTCGACTCTGGTTCTTGTCGTTCATCCACAACATCCGCAAGGGCCATGCCGTACGCCGAGAGTACCGAAGAGTACCGATGAATCAGGATTTGCGATATACCAAGCGCTTCTGCAATCGCAACCGCATGTTGGCCTCCCGCTCCTCCGAACGTCGCGAGCCTGTGCTTCGATGTATCATGCCCTCGTGCCTCAGTCAAACTGCGGATCGGCCGTGTCATGGTCTCGTTCGCAATCTTGATGAAACCATTGGCGATGTCGTCGAGTGACATTTCCTTTTCCTTATTACCCCCAGCGACCTCTTTGTTGATCTGCTCCGCCAGTTCCTTGAACAGCTTCTCGCTCGCCTCTGCATCGAGGCCCTCATCCTCGTCCTTGCCGAAGATCTTGGGAAAGAAGTCCGGTAGCAAGCGGCCGAGAAAAAGATTCGCGTCTGTGATAGTCAATGGCCCGCCTTTACGATAACATGCTGGCCCTGGGTGTGCGCTCGCCGACTCGGGCCCTACAACGAACAGCCCGTTCCTCCAGAAGAGACGCGAGCCACCACCTGCCGCGACGGTGTTGATGTCAAGTTGTGGCGACTGGATGGTGACGCCGGCGGTGGTGGTCTCAAACACGTGATCGTACCGTCCTGCACCGTATCGACTCACGTCTGTCGAGGTCCCACCCATATCGAACCCGATAACTGGGATCTTTGTCTCGGGATTATACGAGGTCAGCGCGTAGCCGACAACTCCGCCTGCAGGGCCGGAGAGAATGGCCTTCAGACCGGAGAAGCTGTCGACATCTACGAGTCCACCATCTGACTGCATGAACTCGCATCGCGCGCCCTTGGACCCTTGCTCACGCTTTACGCTCTTTGTGCCGAGGCCACCCTCGAAGCCCTTGGCAAAGCCATCAATGTACTTCCGTATCGCGGGCGTGAGGTAAGCGTCTGCACATGCGGAAGTAGCTCGCGGGACCAGCTTGATCATGGGCATAAGCTCATGGCTCAGGCTCACGTGCTCGAATCCAATCTCCCTGGCGATCTTGCCTACTAATGCCTCATGATTTGGGTAGGTATAGCCATGCATTAAGCACACGGCGATGCTCTTCAATCCGCTATCGTACACCTCCTGCAACTGTTTTCTTATCGCTTGCTCCTGCGGCCGTTGTAATATGCGCACCGTCTCGCCCGACAAGCCCTTGACAAGCTCGGCATTCTCCCCCGCCTCTTCCACACTCTTTGCTTCTGTTTGATTTCTTTCTGGATCCTCGGCATAGTCCTCCAGCGTGACCCTCTCGTCAATCTCCACGACCTTCTTGTAGAGCACCTCGGGCTTCCGGATATCCAACGCAAAGATATTTGGCCGCGACTGATTACCAATCGCCAAACAATCCTTGAAACCCTTAGTCACCACCATGGCAATATCTTCGCCTTTCCTCTCTAACAGCGCATTCGTAGCGACTGTTGTGCCCATCCGTATGCTCTCGATCTTGGACGTGTCCAGCGGCTGTCCACGGGGGATGTCGGTGCCAGTGAACTTGGAGAGGAGGCGACGGATGCCCTCGAGGGGCGCGTCATCGTAGTTGGAGGGGTCAACGGAAAGGAGCTTGATGACAATGTCGTCTTCCATTTTGCCTGTGCCGGGATTGCCCACGCAGTCGGTGAAGGTGCCGCCACGCTGAAGAGTTAGCATTTCTCTGGTATGAGGATAGAATACGTACATCTATCGCAATGCGGATTCCCCGCTCGCTGATCTTCGGAGTCGCCATGTTGTTTCTTGTGCTGTGAGGATGTGTATCCGGGAGCTAGGACGCTATCGAAGAGTCTCTGAGGTGCGTAAGAGCATCAATGGTCTGCAAGTGATGCAAATTGAAAACTCACAAAATATGATGCAACTATTAACGCGTCGCTATTTACAATAATATTTCAAAGAGATGCATATAGGCGGCAAATCGCGGACAAGAGTGGGGTGTTGGCATGCCCCGCGTAGCTTTCGTCATCCAAGCTGCATCGCCGCGGCTTTTGCTGTATCGGGACTAGTGTTTAAGCCTCATAGAACCTCCATACCAAATGTTCGCCTTTCTATTCATCCCATCAGCTGCTATCTCATCTTCTATCTCGTTTGCATCTTTCTTTGTTTCATGCAGCCCCATCATCACTCTCTGCGCATGAGCTTGTCGTCCCCATACTCACATCCGATGCGATGTCGGCTTATGTGTACCCTACTCCATTTCCCGATCGTAATGGCCGACGAAGAAGCCGAAGTGTCTCAACACATCTAATATCAGGTCACTGGAAATTCTGCGTCTATGGCTGAACTGTTGCTCCTAGGCGGGCATCTTGTTAATGACAGTATGTGTCATCAGATGGCTTGCGGACCACAGTCTTGTTGCCCGCCTATCTGTCTGCCGTACAGCATCCCACACTGCCAGTTCCACAGCCTTGTTGTTCTGTCATCCCTGTCATCTGGAACTGAATTAGATCGCGAGTGTTTGCCGAGGCTCGAAGACTCAATCGTCCCTGGCAATGGACTTTGACTCTAGTATTGTGAAGCTGCAGATCGTAACGCAACCCTGTAGCATACCATGGGTACGGTCAAACTCCACGACTATCTACCTAACCCGGAATCATCCATGCAAACCACTCACCACTCACCGTCACATGCTCACCTCCAGTATGGAGAGCACCAACCTCGGAGGTTTAATTTGCAACTTCCAAGGATTTCGGAAAACGTCCCTAAACGAACGCCTTTCCCGCAGAATCCGGGGAAAGCTTATTTCCCCGCATGCCTAGCTTCCTGTCAAAATGCAGGGGTGACACCAAGGTCACTTCCAAGGAACGTCACTCGAAACGCTGACTACATACTTGTGATGCCGACTTGGTATTCGTACCTTAATAGTGAGTCGAGATGTCTCCTTCCCGCTTTTCGCCGTTTTGGGCGTCGTTTCCGTTGCGTTAATTTACTCGTGCTGCTAACCTCTCCGCTAAAGATGGAGTATCATGGGCTCATAGGCTGGCGTAAAGAACGACGCCGACGAACCGAGGCTGTCGTCCGATGACTGTGATGGCAGCATGTCCGTGACAACATAATGGAGATTTCCAATGTCACCGGCGCGCCTGTCTGCCGGTCGGTGAACACTCTATTCACGCGGGGAACCTTGGTGAGACAAGTATAAATACAACAGCGAATGTCGTTCATTCAACACCAACAACAGCCATTGAATACTCACAAGCCTACACCACAACGTAGCCACTCTACTCTCTCCAGATTCCCAGAAGCAACATGAAGTCCTCAACCACCTTCGTCGTCCTCTCTGCCTTCTTCGCCTCCGCTGTCATTGCCCAGACAGCCTGCGACTCCGCGGCCTCTGCTATACCAACGTGCGGCGTATGTGACAACCCTTCGTTCCACCTTCCCATCCTCCCATACTAACCAACCGCCCCACCCACAGGTCCCATGTATCTCCTCCGCCGCCTCAGTCGCAGGCTGCACCGCGGGCGACTACGGCTGCCGATGCAGTAATGCCGGCGTCATCCAGTCGTCGGCGCAAGCGTGTGTGATTGGGAACTGTGGTCTTGTTACGGCGCTACAGGTGCAAGCTAGTGCCAATGCGGTTTGTTCCTGTGTTGCTACTGCTACGGGGAATACGGTGGTGGAGACGGGGGTTTGAGGGAGTTTGATTGTGGTGAAAGTGATGAGTAGGGAGTGAGAGTGTGATGAGGGGTATATTGAGAGAGGACGAGCTATGCTATCATGAAGTGGTTTGGTGTATATCCTAAAGTTGCAGTAATCTAGGATATAGTGCACTGCGTGATGAATCAACTCACTCATTCGCTTCCTATCCGTGCTCATTCCCATGCTCATATCCACTACTCGTAACCCATGCTCAGACACCATGCTCCATCCACTGCTGCACACATCGCACCCAGACAGCTTGCCCCTCTACGTCTGGAAGCGGAGTACTGGCGAATCGTTTCCAATTGTCCACTGCCTTCTCCAGAAATATGGCCGCGTCCCAATCAGTGCGGGGAGGTAGAAAACGAAGGTTGCGAGACCGGTCACGGATCTTTTCGACTCTGCTGGTGTATTCGCCGAGGGTTGAATTGTACATCTCCTGATAGGAATCTCGCGTCATGCTTCCATATCCTGACATCATGTCCCTGATGTCTTCGCCGCGAAACATCAGAGTCAGTATGATTCCGGCACTTAGGAATAGATTCGGCATGTATTGCTCGGCTGTATCCTTGAGGCGGAAGTTGGGCAAGTGGAGGTAAATAGTCATGTGCGGATGGGCGGCAGCGTAATCGAGCAGATCGACGATGATCTGCATTTCACGTTTCAACCAGGGCAAGACGGTTGCCTCGTATTTCGTCTTCTTCTGCTCCTGGAGGACAACATGCGTGAGCCATGAGAGCTTGGGTGGAGAACAGTATTTGGCGAACGTGAAGAGATGGATCGCAGACGTCCGAAGCGTGGGATACTCGAAAATGACACGGTTATACTGGATCTCAAGGCCGGCTGTCTCGCGGAATAGTTGGCGATTCACGTACTTGAGCTGGTTTGTGTAGGTCTTCTCTCCTGCATGGGTCATCGTGACTGGCTTCTTCCTTTTCCGGGTCGCCCCGCGCTTGAATGTCATGCTGATCCCAGACGGGCTGGCCAATGCATATTCGTAGATCTTGTTGCGCAGCTCAGCGGGCATGCTGAGAAGACTCGGCGGCGGCTTGACCTTGTTGACGAGCTTGTTTTTGCGCGATCGCTTCTTCTTCTGGATAACCATGTTGAGTCGCTTGTGGTCTTCTCGCTGTCAGTATGTGTACCTCAATGTGCACGCTATAATTAGTCATGTTGTGCTCCAAGGTTGTTTACTCACGGTAGTAGGTCCCTTACGTGTGGTTGCAGTCGGTCAGATACCTTGATGAGTGCTTCAATGCGAATGAGGCTGGCGGTGTCCTCTTCTCGGGGTTCCGCGCGGAAGTTGTATGTTTGGGTATTGTCTTCCAAGAAGGGAAGGAGTGCCTGCGCACGTGCCTCACCCTAGCGCGTTTCATCGCGCAGCTCAAAATGACCTCCCTCACCTCAACCTCACTATCTCCCCCTCAACCTCAACCTCAACCTCCATCACGAACAGCGGCAACTCTTGTTGCTCGCTTTGCCTCCCCGCGAACACCTCAATCTCTTCTTTCACTCTTTTTTCCCTAGCTCCTCATCCGGGTTGACGAAGATACCAACAGCGCAGACATGTACAACACGCGGGTTTCCGATCATCTAGTGTCGCATCGTGTAGGAAGTGAGTTCATGCCCGCTCTCCTACCAGTGTATCTATCCTGGCGCACTGATGGTCGGTTACCGGACGAGGATGGAGAAGGACACTGATGCTTCCTCGTCCAGAGGTCTTGAAGGGCTTGCTACCCTCATTGCCGGAGTGCTCGGTCGAGACGCCTTCATGGCTGATCCCGAGGGTGCGAATGGCATGGAAGCTTGGCTTGGGCAGCTTGTAGCGATGCTGGCCGCTCTGTTGTACAAGCGCTTGAGTCGCAAAAGCGCACTCTCGACGTCTGCGCTCGCTGTAGGACGAGAGTATCACGCCAGTTCCAAGCTGTTCGGGTGCGTGTCAACCTGCAGTCAGGTCGCTCCTTGGCGGGAGTTGACTGGGCCTCTGATCTCTCGTCATGGTAAAGAGAACGATGTCTCTTGTCCGCATTTCTTCGTCGCCGCTGCGTTCAGTTAGTTAAGTTGGCCCGCTACCATACTTATCAAACGGTGCACACTGCGAGGGTGGCAAGTCCGCCCGCCGTCCCTCCCACTATTCGGGCCCACGCCTGCACAACATCGGTGATCTTCCGGCCTATAGTACGAAGCCAGACCGTAAAGCCAGCTGCTTTTATTCACTGCTCTTCTACCGTATAGCCAAGCACTAGTGCGCGCCGACCATTGCGCGAGCTGCAACTCATCACTGCAGACTTTGATGCGGTTTGGGTGGCGAGTGAGTCTCTGAGGAGCGAATGAGCTTGCTTGTCTGACACATGCAATCCTATGCGATCCATGGTCACCGCCCCTACAACAACTTTTGCAGCTTTCTGCATGTGCTGTATTGGGTTCTACCTTTTCCGGTCTGTGCGGGAGCGAGTCTGCCCACAGACCTTCCTTATTTGACAGTCCTTTGGGGTCTCTCTTTTCCTCACCCAGCATACTGCCAGGTGTCATTTACTTTTTTTCATTGAATCCTAGTCCCTTCGGGATAAGTCTGAGGAAGAAAGGTTCTACATGAGGAGAGCGTACGATGAGAGGCACTGTTCCGTCATTAAGATCGGCCTTAGCGTCCAAGATGAAGGATACATTCTGTCTACTTGATCAAGTCCAAGTTCTGATGTCTCAGCCTGGAGGTCCACGATAACCCGTCAACTTAGCCAACCGCATCAAAGAGCCGTAGATACGACGTGTCACTAACATCCGTCCACCATCTGTTCATCTTTGCAGGGTTTCCCAGCCTTGTGTGGCCTTTGTATCCCAGGATTTCTTTAGCATACCATATTCTATGGGGGAGCTATCGCACAAGAGCGTTACATGCGAAGCCTATACTGCTTAAAGCCTTTTGCATGGATCTTCTTCTCATTCAGTTGGCCATCCTTGCCTGTCGGCTAATCGCATTAGCCTGATTAGGACACAGCGTCCTACCATAGGATATGTAGCAATACGGCTTTTTATTTTGTCCGCCATCGATTGACTTAGTACTACAGGTACCAACGAAAAGCATTTCGGGATCTTCAAACGCGATCACCCGCTCCGTTGACCGGGATTGCAGTATTCTCCGGAAGCAATCTGACTATGGACATAGCCAGAGTCGGCAGACTAACAGTAAATTGAGATCACGGCACACTATCTTGGAATCTAGAGTTTAACTCAATCTTCTAGTCCGTTCCTTCAACGCAATAACTTTTCCAAATACAGCCCTTCAGAAGTTCCTCGCGATCCCAGGCTCGCGACTGTACGCCGTGTACATCTGCGGTTCCGGCGTCGCATCCAATTCCACTACACTCACAGTTGCGGTCGGTCTACTATCCCCATTCCCATTTATTGTCTCGCCATGTAGCTCCGCTTGCGTAGACGTATGCAGTGCTGTCCTCGTACCAAGCTCAGAGATCGGACTCACCATCGTTTCTCCGTGCAATTCTACATTGCTGACCGTATTCGTTGGGGCGGGGGAAAATGCGGGTGGATGCCATGCTTGCATTGTCGACGTATCGGATACGGGAGACCTGCAAGCTGGAGACGTTGTCGGCGAGACCGTATCGACCTCGGAGATCCTGTTAATTGTAGATCCGCCGTCAAGTTCGGGCGCGTTGCGGGAGTTGTAATATCTCTCATACCCTCGACTGCTCATGGAGTTGGGCGACTTTGTCATATCTCTTGGGCTAAGGTTGGGATACCGCTCAATCATTGGGTTTGCCGCATCGCTGTATAGCTCAGCTGTCTTGAAAGTTCCCGGCGAATCGCCAGTAGTGGTCTCGGGGTACCGATGTTTCATAGCTCCTCCATCAAGCTCTGGCTTCTCATTGACTCCCCGGGAAGGGTCCCATAGGTCGGGCGTTGTAGGGGTGGATTGTCTGCGCTTGCGGCGACGCATGAAAATATATACTACCCCGATGACTAGGGCAAGGAACGCCGTGCCACCTCCGGCTGTAGCCGCAATCATCTTTGTGCCCGGGCTTTGCTTTGACGCGGGATGAGTAGCCGGAGCGGGGGCGAGGGTTGTGGTGACGGTTCCGTGGATGTGAACGCTACTTTCTGGATGATCTTCTGGTTGATGACTTGCGTGGTCATCCTCGGATGTTGACGTTACGGCAGATGTAGGAGTTTTGCCCATTTCGGTAGGGCTAGGTTCTGGGGTAGTCGAAGGAAGGACTTTTTGGTTTGTTTGCGAGGTTGGAGAAGTCGAAATTTCTACCTCCGAGGTCGATGGAGGCGGAGGAGGTTGACTTGAACTTGCGACTTCAGAGCTTGATTCTACCTTTGAACTCGTCGATACTGCACTGCTCTTGGAAGCCGGCTTCGTACGAATGTAACTATTCATCAGCCCAGGAACACTGGTGACTGGTTTCTTGTTGCGCAACAAGCATTGCTCTTGCCAAGCGTCCATGAACACTACCACCATTAGCATGAGTACAGATACTCAATTAGTGGATAATCTAAGGAACCTACGAAAAACATCGCTATCATAGGCGCACGCCTGGCTGATACAGCCGCCATACCGGTCAAAGAACTCATCCGAGTATTGCTGATTTGCGCACATCTCCCCGAGGTTGTTTGCGCATATTCCATGGAGTTCGCTGTCAAAAAGACATTTTTCCTGAGGATTGATGAGCGAAAGTCGGTGAAGAGCAGTGCGAGACTTACAGTGCAGCCAGGTAACACTATCGACTGGGAAGCCATCAAACATCCCTTTTGAGACTCAGCAGCAACGACTGATAAAAAGAGACACCGAAATGCCGTCGCTTTGATATTGGAACGCATCATGTTCGTGCAGGCATAGAGTATCGGGATAGTCAAGGGAGCCCTGTCTTATATCGCCTGATCAATGTATTGAATAATGTTTGCTAGCCCACCGAAAACGGAAGGTGAGGCCAATAACATTGAATTGAGCACAAGAGACGGGAGCCAAAAATCTCTCACCAGCAAACGGGGAACCTGCATACCGCACGTAAGGCCGAGTGACACCTGTCGTTCGTACTACTCTTCTGGGTTCGCACAGCCACAATGGAGAAACTCGTCGCTCAAGACCACTGCATTGCGCATCTGCTATCTAGGGCGTT
The DNA here is from genome assembly GCA_021596325.1 of Parafenestella ontariensis. Classification (NCBI taxonomy): domain Eukaryota; kingdom Fungi; phylum Ascomycota; class Dothideomycetes; order Pleosporales; family Cucurbitariaceae; genus Parafenestella; species Parafenestella ontariensis. The sequence continues at coordinate 61,710 of JAKGDA010000028.1, forward strand.
TGCTGAAGAGCGGATCGTGAAGCAACTTGCTAAGATCTTTGGAAGTCGGTTATATGTTCAACCTGTTGAGGAAAACGAGATCACTGTGGCACAAATTAAATTGTTGTGGCAGAACCGGTCTATCATTATGGTATCATTATTCTCAAAAGCCCCAAATCATTTCGATTCCTCAATACGCGCGCGCGCTCAAGCCGGCGACGTACCCACCAGATACGCAACATCATACCACCCCGTCGTATCCGGGATATCTGCGTTCGACAGACCCAACTCGCTGTACCGCGAGCATCGCTGCATAGCCTCATTTTCATGACCTCGCGCCACTGCACTACCACACAGCCTAGCTGTTCTAGATAATAGGCCAAACACCCGGTGAATGTTCCTGTATAATGAGTCGGTCCGTGTGACGAGATCCGTGCCCTATCAGCCGCAATGTGCGTCACAGTGGTACCCGTTGTCCTAGACAAGTTCGGTGTAGGAATGAGCAGGATGCTTTTTTGCATGGTATCTACGTGCAGAAATGTGCTGTCGTTGTAATGGAGGCAATACTAAGGCGAACATAGAGCGCTATTTGTGCATTGGTAAGTGACTTGATACAGCCCAAAATCTCAGTGGTTTTAAGTTTTGAGTATTTCTCCTCCGCCCTCGCCCCCAAGACAACCTTAGTAGTTGTCGCTCTTCTTTGGATGTACTTTGTGAGACAGCATGACGCGATTGGCGCAAATGTCTGTCGATCGGGCTCTGAGTCTCGCGTTCTATATTCTGCTAACCAACTTGATAGATAACCATGCAAAGCGAGCATCATTGCAGGATAACAGTCTCTTTCTGTCGTGCGAGCCACACATCAGCATCGTTGATCTCAGTCACTCCACGGCGCATGTGCACTCCATCCTCACGGCGAGCAGTGACCATACCTATAACAGTGCCATTCGATGTTTTGGCCATGAGCAGAACAAATCGACTTGCCATTTGGTCCCCCAAGTCCTCTTCATGCTCGTCCTCCAAGTCGAGCCAGTACTCAAGTTCGTCGTCTGCTGTCTCCGAAACAGGTATAACAGCACACGTGACCCTGATCTGCTCAGGATGCGCTTCATCAAAATCAACGACAGCATCTCCCAGATAGCTTCCGAAAAACTCCAAATTGTTCATGTCAACTGCATATGGGACTGACAACCATGACCAAGTGGGTGCAGTCAGGACTCGCGTGCCTCTGGGCCGGTCTTCGTGCACAGTCCAGAGTAGGCAGCCTACGGCGATCGACTTCCACACACCAAAATAGCACCGATCGTTATCGAGGCCATGCTCTAGAAAGTCGACGACGCCCTGGATAGCTAATAGTCTGTCTGCTGCGAAGCTGAAAAGGCGCTCGGTGTAGCTTTCAACAATATACCTCCACATCTCTCTTAGCTTATAAGGAACGTGTTGCTCTTCCCGGATATGCCTAGGAAGTGCACGGTCTATGTTGCGTCGAGGTACTACTCGTGAAATTTGGTACAAGATGGGAGTCAGTGCCATGGGACTTACATCCCTCGTTCGGCAACGCAGGAACGGCTCGTGGTCGCCAAATACGAGCAGGCGTGGAGGAATGTAAGATTCCTGGAATGTCCACCCTCTTTCGTTGATTGGAAGTCGGTCCAAATGTTGAGCATGTACTGGTACAAAGGTCAAGCCACAATTTGCCTGATTATTAGGTTGTTGCAAGTGCATCTTTATGGAACACGTGGGGTGCCTCTTGTTGACTTGGTTTGAGGGCCTGAGGAACCCATCTTCAACGGAGCTTGCTGTTGCGGCCACGATAGTTACAGTGGATTGCTCGTAAATGGAACACATGTTTTTGATCTCTCGTGCCTTGTCATCATCGTCATCTTGCACGATACACAAAGCATCGATCCAGATGAATTGTAGTCCGAGACTGGCGGTCACCTTGGCAGCATCCTGGAGAGTCTTTGGCAATCGCTTGAGGTCCACTGCGGTCGCAGAAAAACTGTCCAAGTTGGCCTTCAGTAATCTGAATTGCTGCGGTCCACCCCAGCAGTAGCTTAGTGCTGTATACGAGCCAGTTTGACCTTCACTAGTAATGAACAGCTGTACATCAAGGCCGTCTGGCTTCGCTATGAGGTGCAGGAGCCGGGTGGGCAAGGGTGTTAGTCCAGATGGCTCACATCCGTTGTGATTTGACTGACAGTCATCTAGCATTGCCCTCATGACAACACCGGACTGTTCGTTCAAACCGTTCCATTGTATGGGCCGAGATTTGACATATGATGCAAGTACACTTTCTGAATAGTGAAATTAGCAGCAGAGACATTATCGGAACTAATATGCATACCTTCTTCAGTCGTAGCTATCATATCCAGACTTGGTGTCCACAGAAGTCTGCCTTTACGGGATTCAACACGCATGGCTAATCCTCCCCAAATTCCTTCGGGAGTGACCGTTGCTCGAAAACAAACCCAGGCATCTCGGGAACCAGCGCGGTCCCCCCGATTAACGAAATCGCACAGCCGACGAATCTTTCGAGGCTCACTACTATCACCGTTGTAGTCTTCCTTCCAAATGAACCGACAAAAATCGCAGCCTGGTCGAGCTGCGAAACTCGATGCTTTCGAATGCCTGAAGCCCCCGCCTTGACCTCTATTATACAGCTTTCCGCCAGTGAAAAGATGGAACAAGCCACGCGAGGAAAACATCGCCTGGCATTTTTTACATAGATTCGCATCACCGCCTTTGCTAGCAATGCCCGCAGCCTTGATGAATGTGCGGACGTAAGCAAGTACTTCGGCGCTAAAACGCGGCGTGGCGATCTCATTGAGTCGTGGTCTATGTAGAACAGGATGGAGGTAACTATATGACGGATCCGTCATGACGTCGCTGGAAGCTCGCTAAAAAGTGCCAGCAAGTGAGGTTGAGCATCAAGGGTTATTTCCAAAGAGTCAAGGCTGAGCTGATTTGAAGCACGCTAGTAGGATTATTCAGCGTGCAACAGCCCTGGAGGCACCCCTGTTTCTTCTCGCTGTCTCTTCTTCAGACTCAAACTTCATCTGCGTTTAGCGTTGAGCGATCTTGTTAACAGAAATCTGCATTACTTTTAAATAAGCCAAACATGTATAAAACCTTCTTAATGAAGGTGTACGAGTATACCTAGGTGTGTTGTAAAGTTAAGACCTCGCATCCTAATATTTATCATTTAAACGGCTAGGATATTCATTACAGAATCAATTGTATTGTGCCGTGGTGTATGTGGGTAGTCTTTCTCTCCTACCGCCTTTCGGAACATGACATCCCACTAGTCTTCCCGTCCCTCAGTGAACGTATCACGGATTTCTCCACCACAGCAAGTCCTCGGTCGAGACCTTTCCCCCGTCTTCTAACCCACCTGTTTCGACGATCTCTCAAAGAACTACTCAACCCACCTAGGCTGTCGGTGTCGCTCGTGATCACAGCGCTCGCTTCACACCGCGCCATCACCGCGCCCAAACATACTAAAGTGTCCGTAAGACGCAACCCCTCCCTCCTCAAACCTCTAAAACATCCGTCCATTCCCCTCCCTCCCAACCCCCTCTTTCCCATACCCCTCCTGTCCGCCACCCTCCTGTCTAGTCACCCCCATCCCCTCCGTCTCCCGCCTATTCCCAGCATCCACCAACGTCATACCCGTCCCATCCGTCAAGCTCGCTACCGACCTCCCCGCCCCCGCCATAACCATCTCGATCCGTGCCGACGCGCCATGCGCACTTGTCCGATCTGCTAGAATAGCATTCTCTCGCGTCAACGCTTTTGCTTTCTTGCGCGCTTTGCACTGTGCGATGCCCATTGCAACCAGAACGCTGAGGACGAGCAGGACGCTGACGGCGATGCCGGCTATGGCGCCGGAGGGTAGGTGCGGGCGCTGTGTTGTGGGAGGTGTGTTGGGTAGGGAGAGGGTGATGGGTGTTGTGGTTACGGTTGCGGTCGTGGTGGGGAGTGTAGGTGAGGTGGATGAGGGTGAGGGGAGGTAGGGTTGCCAGCGGTTGGGGATGTCGGTGAGTTCGTGGTCGACTTTTTGGCAGGCGTAGATTAGGCTGTGGAGGAGCTCTGCGTGTTGTTAGTTAGGCTGGGAGGATTAAACGAAGGTGAGGGACGTTTGTAGTGCTGGCTTACCTCGCAGGCCGATATCTCCGTGGCACTCATCGAAGACGCATTGCTGATCGAACTGAGTGCTGTTGGCGAGCGAGTTGCTGGCCTTGCACATGCACTGAAGGTCGTCGGCTTCGCAGGAAGGGCTGTGGTCCCTCTGCTTCTTGAGACACTTTTGGGAAACCTGATACACGCCACGTTAGCCAACAAACTTGGTGTCAAACTGTGAAAACGTAGCGTACTCCGCAGATCGGTATCTGAAGATCGGCCATGCTCGTTGTTGCGGACATGGGTGTACCTGGTGGCGGAAGTACCAGTGCCATGGTCGATGATTGGGACGCCGTTGTTGTATCAGTGGAGATTTGCGAAGATAAAGTCATCTTCGTTACAACCTCATGAGTTGTCGAAGAAGCCGGGGCTGGGACCATGTGTTCAAGTGAGGGAGCAAACGGCAGCCATTCAGCGGGAATGTCGGTGAGTTGCTTAGAGATCTTGGTACAACCCTCCATATACCTGCTCATGAAAGCTGCAAACTCTAGTATCAGCTCTCTCACCTCCTCATCCAGAAACATAGATCACGGACCTTTCCTCGCATCGACATCAGTACACTCGGTAAATATACAATGAGCGGAGAAATAGACATTATGCCCCATGGTATTGGTCTTGCCGCATATGCACGTAAAATCATCAGCGACACATGGAAGCGGTTTCGGCGGCTTATTTTCTCCTATTGTTGCTTCTATCTGGCATTTGTCTGAAATCTGATGTCGTCAGCTACCTTGCGCAGTGGCTTAGGGAATCTAGTCAGCCTACCATGCAGAACACGTTCATGTTGGCAGAAGGGGTAGCTGCGACAGAAGGAATGGGGTTCGAAGATGGAGACGCAGCAGGAGGTGGCTTATAATCGGGGATTTCGGTAATGGCCGTCGACATTGCGCAAGTAGACAGGAGCGATTGTGGAACAAACGGCGGACGAGGTGTCGCAGCTGTCGCAGGTAATGAGTCAATGTAACTGTAGTGTGAAACAAACTGCAGATATTGTAAAAGCAGAGTAAGATCAGAAGAGGACTATGCAATGACCGAGCAATGACCGGCATCTTGCGAACGACCGGTGTCCTCGAGAGCCACAGTCAAAGCAGCTTGGATCATACGCTGCCATGCGCTTGTGACGTTAGCCGCCATAACGAAAGTTGCAAACACCGCTTCTCAAACAACTCTTTTAAGCATGCGTATGCCAAAATGCGCGTTCATTATCGATTAAGTAAATGCATCTATGCTAACTCCATAAATGCTGTGGTGCTCATAATATCATCCATTCACGTCATCCCCGGAAACTCAACACTCTTATTTCCATACTTCGCCTCCGCGCAAACATCATGTAACAGCTTCTTGTACTCTGATAGGTGAGTCAGTACGCTTAGTTCGCATCATGTAGAGAGGGGTATGTATGCGTGACTCACGGTATATCGCTCCGTCTGTGCATGCCTCTTTGCCCTCTGGTCCGTCCAAGCAGGGTTGCACGGTTATCACGTAGCGGGAAACTTCGCTCTGCTGGAGAGTGCATAGACATGCTAAATCACCGGGCGGGCAGGCGTCGAAGACTCCGGGGGTTTCTACGAGGCATTTCTCCTATCGGGGTATGTTAGTCGAGTTCGAGAGAAAACGTCGGTTGGAGGGCTTACTGCGCCGCAGGTAGGGAGCTTGTTTTGCCGTAGGGAAAGCTCAGTTGGTAGTGAGAATGCTGTAGGGAGAGCGGAAGCCAGGATGGCGAGGATGGCGTTGCTGAACTTCATACTGCTTGCTGTACGCAATCGAAGACTGGTCTTGATGTGGTCGTTTGGCCGAGCTTTACGTGACGGGCGTTAATCAGAACTTGAGCGTCGTAACCGCCTAAAAGACCAGACACCTCTTATACCTTCTCCAACCATTAGTATTTAACTATTCCTCCACGGTCTGCAGATAAACGTACGTTTGCAAAAATCGGGAGTTCGTTCCCGATCGTATTCCGGATGCAGATGCCGTGAATCGTGGGACAAAGAAAACACGTGTGGAGATACTCCTCTCAACCAGTCGTCTAGACCGTAAAATGTTTGGTTTTGCCCCGCAAAACAAAAGAGCCAGGCTATTCCCGTAGCAACTCAAGAAACAATCGATAAAGCGTTGTGGCGCGTTGCGTTGCGGTGTTCTGGGTCGTGCGTTCGTTCGTTGGTTAGTAGTGTGTGGTACACGGGGTGGCGTTTCGTTCGTTCGTTAGATTGTGTTTGTTGAACATGTGTGCAGTCCCTTTCGACTGTTTATATATTCTTCACCAGATCTACAAGAATAGAAACATGGCGTCGGTGACGCTAATGCTGATGCTCGACACGCGTTCTGATCGTCAATAGTCTTCCGGCAATGTTGGAGAAACAACGTCATGAGGTTGGTGCGGAGGACTCGCTGACGGCCGTGCGGCTGAGGCGGTGGCATCCGCTGTGGGGCACACCAAATGGATGAGGCATCGATAGGCGGGATTGGGGGCTAGCAGGCGTGATCATCAGGGCCGAAGTTGTCATGCTGGAGACACAACGATGTCATTCGGGATGTTGAGGACGTTGGGGCTGATGTGTAACCGTGGGCCTGCTGCGTAGGGGATCGTGATGGAAGGTCCTTCCGAGACCGCCACGTGGGTGTTGCACACATAAAGCCGCCTTGCAGCATCGATGGAGAGAATGGAGAGACAATTGGATTGTTTTGAGATGCATTGGTGAGGTCACAAGCTAGACATATCCATTTCTGGATGTTGGGCTGCAGTATCGATGGAGAGACAATTGGATCGCTTTGAGATGCATTAGTGAGGTCACGAGTTAAATATATCCATTTTTGGATGTTGAGGCCTTGAAATGCCCTTGATTCCGCGATATACCCAAAAACCCGCAATGGAATTGAAGTGACAAATGAAATCGGGCAGTCTACATGTCCCAAGTGAGGAGCTTTCCCCTTCCTTCCTTCTTCCTTTGCCGCGACTAGAGGTCAACACTTTAAAGTAATTCGTGTCTTCCGGGGCCACTCGTTCAACCTCAATTACCTCAACCACCCTTCATCGCCCCGCCGCAGCTCACAAATCCCGTCTGCATCTCCCGCTTAAAACAAGCAGTCCAAACAACAACAGCACGCCAAACCCGCACACAACCCCGCGAACAGCCCACCTCCCGCACCACCACCCTGCCTCCTATCATCCTGATAATACCCTCCCGGCGGCGGCGGCCCTTGCTGATACTGCATGCCCTGCTGCGGCTGGCCATAACCATATTGTCCCTGCGGCGGCCCTCCGTACTGTCCTTGCGGCGGCCCATAGCCCTGGCCTTGCTGTTGGTACGGGTTCGGCGAGTTGCCATAGTAGTCTGAGTTGCCGCCTTGGTTGCCGTAGTACGGCTGCATGCCGGGCGCTGGGCCGGCATCGTGGTGGACGGGAGGAGGGGATTGAGGGTATTGCGGTGGTGCGCCTTGAGGCGCGTCCTGTGAGGGTTGTTAGTATGAAGGCGAAGTACTATTTGCGCAGTGTGTGGTGGTTGTGGAATGTGAGATGTGGTGGCGCATCGCATCGCGGTGGTGAGACCAGCCTAACGATGCGCGCGCAAAGGTGGACGTACGTATTTCTGAGACATATTTGTGTAGGGTTTGGTTTCCGAGGAGTGTGATGTACGAGCGATGAATCTTCACAGGCGCAATAGGACCGTCTCGTACTCTTGGACGCAGGCGTACGTGGCGCAGCTGGGCAATGCTCGTCCTCGGTCAATCAGCTGTCTGCGTTCGGCAAGTCGTTGCCGGATTAAACCGCGCGTTCCGGTGTGTAGCGGAGGGAAAGGAAGGAATAGACAAAAAGGAAGGAAGGTCAATGAAGAGGTAGGAGCGATCGTGAAGTAGGTGAACCCCCACTGTATTTGTCGGAGAGTATGCAACGTCCTACATAAGGCGTTGCGGTGATGGCGCAGTGGCAGCGTGGCTTAGACCCTCGTCATCTCAGCCTAAGCCTCCTTCATCGTAGTGCAATATGCGTCAGATCGGCCTACTGCATGTGCAATCGTTGGGTGAGCGCTGAGTAACGGGACGCTCTCTGCATCGCAAAAGCCTCGTGATGTCTGGGCATCTGTTTCGCGTAGTGGGTGGAGTGCGGGGAGTGGTGCAGTCTGTCGGTTGATGGCGTTCGACAGCGAATGAGATAGAGAACAAGATGCACCTCAATCCAAAGCTGAATCACAACCTTGATAGACGAGCTTTGAAGGTATTTCGGTATTGCATTTTCTTCTCATTCTCCTCCATATCACTTCTTATGTCTTTCCGTTCTGCTTTCCGTAGACTTCTCCACTGAGAAGTGCTCTTGACCTAGATACGAAATGCGCAACTCCAAGAAACATCCCTGTATACGTCTACCTAGAGAACTTTGATAGACTTCAATATGATACCCCGTTCTACCATCTCCTCCCCCCTTATCCTTCTCAGTCTCCTCGCCCATACCCCCTAAAACCTCTGGTTAAGTCGTAGCATGTTCATGGGCAGTCGTGAGTGCTGGTCTAGGAGGGGAAGGATGCGATAGCGAGTGGAGGGGCGTAGGTAGGGCCTTGGGTCAGGGTGGTGGTGGGGTTTGTGGGTAGCTGTGAGCGGGGGTGTTGTTGTGGGGTAGATGATGTGTCGGTATGGGGTTCGTGTGTGGGTTGGGGATTGACTTGGTGGAACATTGAACGGCGGGAGTCATGCAGAATACTGGTCGGGCAGACGACGAGGAAATGATGTTGAAGCAACGAAGATTATTGGTGGGGCAGACGAAGTACAGTGATCAAAGTAGTATTTTCATATTTCTCGAAAATCTGCAAATGCTGCATTCATGAACAGCGAGGAGAGTTTGACATCACGGTCACGATTGGGAAGCTGTAAACAAGATGCAAAACGTACAAACCTTCGATATCGAAGAATCAATCGCATCGGGGTTGCTGGTGGGACGACGGGGATCGGACAAATGAAGTCGGGCGAGCAGCGGGGGAGTGGGGGATAAGGGGTTCGACATGCTACGAATCGACCGAGTAGTGTACAGGCAAAGGATCCATCGAACCGCATCGATACCGACCGATCGACCGAGCAAGGTAAAAACCGATTCGAAAGGGAATCGCCGTTATCGTTCGCTAAGGAAAGATCCGAACCGAGCTTTCGACTGCTGATCTGATTAATGTAATGCGATGGCCGAGAGATGCCTCGAGCCACGCCGAGCAAAGAAAAAAACCCTTAGCCCTTTTCCGAGTATCAAGACACCCACGCCAGTACCAATTTTTGTAGAAGTTGCACCGATACTACCCATATTCAGACAAGAGTGACAGACTGAGTATTGCCTGCGCGAAGCACAACAGTGCTACAGGTCTACTCAGCCACGTCCAGATCCTCGTGTGCAGGTGGGGGAGGAGAGTCGTCTGTTGTTGATCAGAGTAACTCGTCGTAGGGAGAATTGGGTGTCATACTCTTGCGGGCCTCGCCGCTAGGGTCAGCCTCGCGGTCGCGCTCACGCCTGTCATCACGATCGCGATCGACGCGCTCACGGTCGCCACGGTCGTCGTCGCGGTCGCGAACATCCTTCATCTCGCGGTCACCGTCGGGGCTCCTAGACCTGTCGCGATCACGGCGGTCGTAGTCGCGCTCACGGCGGTCGTCCTTGCGGGGAGAGGCGCCTCGCTCGCGGCGTGGCGAAGTGCTGCGACGACGAGGAGAGCGGACGCCGCGGTCGCCGCGATCACTGCCGCGCTCGGAGCGCTCACCACGGGGGCGGTCGCGGCCAGAGTCGAAGCGCCACGATGCCGAAGGCGGGGTGCGTGCCCACTGTACCTTGTTCGTTAGCTACGCAACTATGATATTACAGCAGAATATGAACGCACCTCAATCTTCAACAAGTCATCGCGGCCGATGCGCTTGTTGTGCATCTCGTGATACGCATCGTCGGCATCACGGCGGCTCTCGTATTCCACGAAGGCGAAGCTGCTGGGCTGTTAGACCCCGGGTCTTTTGGATAGGCAAGGGCCAACTCACAGTCTACTCGAAGCCGAGCGCGGGGCTGGAATGTCGCAGCGGACAAGGCGGCCATAGCTTTGAGATGTTAGAGATGGTTGTCCGAACAGTTCGTGTGGCAAGGGCGAGAGAGGGCGCAGGCGGCTGCCTAGACGCGCAGGGGCGTTGCGAAAGCAGAGCAGGAAGCATCGCGCAAATGGGCATCGGGAAAGCGAGACGGCGAGGGCAAGCAGATACAGGCGGTCGAGGACGACGACGGGGACGGGGCCATCGAGCTGGGGCGACGCGTTAGGGGACATACCGTTCGAACTCGTAGGCAAGGTCGCGAGCGCGGGTGCCGTGGCCGAAGCCGGTGACGTAGAGCGTAGTACCGCCGCCGCGAGACATTTTCAAGTGCGTGTATGAAGCGGGCGTATGTAATTACTGGTACAAAGTCGCTGTCGAGACAGGTCGTCGAGGCTCTGGGTTGGAGGTTGATGATGGAGGAGCGCAAGCGATGGAAAAGCCCTAGAAGCTGCTCGCACGGACCCTGCTTGGCAACTTCCCCGGTGGAGTCCGAACAGAGTGCTTTCACGCAAGGTGTTGGACAATGCCTGGTATGTATGTCATTTCACGCGTGCTGCAATTCATGGATAATGCCTCCCAACTTGTACATATACTGACGTGAGTAGATGTTTGCTCATGGATTGCCATAGACAGAGTTGGCAACAGCCCCTCAGGGACGAGCCTCGGTGAGTCTCGATTCGGAAAGAGGTCACTAGCCAAGCGCATTGGGAAGCAAGAGCACAGCATACATGATAAGAACATTATGTGTTATTCTATAGTGTGATTTGGCCGTTGAGCCTACCGATCCAACATCCTTCTGCGACTACGCAGGGAACGCGCCATACGGGGCCCCCTCAAGCTTGAAGTAACCAGGCTGGAGCTTCTGGAAAACACCGGTAGGGTCATAGATTGCCGCAACATTCTTCAACTTCTGCTTCGAAGCCGCGCCGTAGCTCGCGATAACATCTTGGTACGGCGACCCGTAGTTCATGTAGATGTAGTCGTTGTTCAGGCCCCTCGCACCCGCGATTGCCACTAGGCGCTCATACAAGCTATTGCTGAAGGCCATGATGCGGGTGTTGTCCGCAACGTCAGTCCACATGATGGCAAGATTGGCGATGAAAACAGGGCCCTCCGCCGGGTCGAGGCCGAGAGCGTTACCGCCGTTTTGCTGCATCTTCTCCATTGCAGGGACCGTGATTGCCTGGAATGAGAGCACAGGGAGGATGCCGGCAGCGTCTTCAATCGCAGGAAGCATCTCGAAGAAAGTGTCGATGAAAGACTTGAAAAGGTCCTGGTCAAGCTTGAAGGTGCGGTCCCAGTACGTCTCTTGGATGCCTTCTGGTGTTCCTGCGCCGAGGTTCTGCGTCAGCGTGGAGAGGTTGTTGACAGCAGTTCCGTCAATGATCGCTGGGATGGCTTTCCATTCGTCAAAGACGGCAGGCCAGGGTGTAGGGTCGGAGTACTCCAGATCTTCGGCGGCGATCTTCGCGCCGTTTTGTAGCGCGAACGAGACGATTTGAGCTTGCTTCGTGTCCTTGGCCGCGTTTTTGGCGAGGTTGTAGTAGGCTGAGTACATCTTATCCCATTCAGATTCCACATGTGCGCGTTGGCCACCCCATATGGGGCCCTGGACAAATGTCCTCATGTTGAATTTGGTTACGATGCCGAAGTTGTTGCCGCCGCCGCGAAGAGCCCAGTAGAGATCTGAGAAGGCAGTCGCACTAGCGGTGACGATGACTCCAGAGGCAGTCACAACCTCGAACGACTCGACATTGTCACATGCCCATCCATAAGCATTGGCAAAGTGAGAGATGCCTCCTCCGAGAGTCAACCCAGACACGCCGACCGAAGCCACCTAACATGAGGTCAGAATTGATAGCAATTGGCGAATGAATAGACCCTCAGACACGAACATGGTGAGTCTAAGCGAATATCCTCAACGCCCACTGTGCTCCTCCGCTGACAAGGGGAGGGCAGGTGCTGAAGTCATCCCCCTTGGGTCCGTTCAAGGGGAAGATTGTATGCAAAGAAACGTATAGGACTTACACGACCACCGATTACTTCTAGGCCGTACTGCTCCAGCGTCTTGTAAACATTGCCCCATCGGTTTCCTGGCCCAATCGACGCGATCTTCTTATCAGAGGAGAGCTTAATCTCATCCAACTTCTCTAGAGCTACTGTAATACCTCCTTGTATGCTCGAGCCCCCAGCAAATGCCGCATGTCCACCTCCCTTCACGGCAAACGGACATTGTGTGAGTCGGGACAGAAGGACTAGCGCAGAGACTTTGATGGCAGAATTGGGCTTGAATACACAGTAAGGGTCGACACTGTTTTGCTGGGCCGACCAATAGTCGCCGGTGAAGTTTTCGTACGCTGCGGTCCCTTGCAACAGCACGCTATCGCTACCAAAGGAAGTCTTGAGAGCAGTACACTGTGTCGCTTGGTCAGTCTCGGGACGGAAGAAACATGAGAAGGCATTGAGATGCCGGGTCACTGACAGCGATTGAGCAGGCACTGAGAGAAGAGCGGTCTGCTAATCCCGCCAGCTCGGGGATGGCCGTGACATTGATGCCGCTGCTGATGAGCGCTTTCGTCACGTTGAATTGGGTGGGCTCGAATGTGCTTCCCACCACGGCTGCCGTGAACGCGCTTACTGAGACAACAGACGCAACCTTCATTGTCGATATGATGCGGGAACTTCCGGACGAGGAGCAGATGCTGGTACCAATTGTCTGGGATGTGCCAGTGATGCAGGGAACTGGCGCATATAAGGTACCTGATCCTGTTACACGGTCGCAAATGAGACTGCTCTTGCGCGCGGAGCCAGAGCCTTAGCGAACCGGCATTAGATCGCTCGGTTCCTCCACATTCTCTTTCAGTGCAAAGCACTGGTCATATTCCGTGGGGAAGAGGCTAGATCAACCCATGAGTCGTGCCGGGGCAGCAATATCTGACCGGCGCGCCTACAGTAGTCTGCCATCACAACACTTCCACACAAGGCAAGTCTGCTGTTCGGTTAGACCTCATGTTTTCAACGAGCAAGCTGGCTCCAGCAGGAACATTATACTCGACTGACGTGACCAGATGCTCATGTGCATTACTATTCAATGGCATGGTTGTGTTGGGTTAGAGAAGTTTGACGGACCGCGCGGAGCGTCGGAAGGGGAAGGTAGCACCCGGGCCGTGCCTAGAGGAACGAACGTCTGATTGTTGCATGAGCGCTAATTTTGTTTTGCGGGAGACTCGACCAATCTGCTCCACACCACCCGCCTGAGCCTAATCGCACATCAGCTCCTTGGCTGCACCTAATGCTGCCGCGCAATACCTCGATTTATTGCGTTTCATCCCAGCGCAGCTAAGACGGTTCGCGTGGGGGACTTCTGCGGGATCTCCCAGAGGATGGTGACGGGAGACATGCTGAAGGAATACAGGCTAAGTTGATCAAAGCTTCCTACGGCTATTCACTCTTGACTCGCAAGATGCCTACGAATCACAACGACACCCGTCCACTGTCAGCAGAGGGACGGAGATTGTTCACATCGCGGCATGGCTGTCTCACCCGGCTTTGCACCCTTGCGCAGTCCTGCGACCTCTGCCATAAACGGATTCGAAGGATTCGGTGGCGCTCTCAACCCGCCTCCAATTGTCCTGCTGAGGGATGAAGCATAAGTCCACGCGGCCGCAATGACGCTCTGCTAGATAACCAACCTCACTAGCAGGCGAGCGCGCCGGTTTCCTCTTCCGGTAATCTCACCTAGCCTGTATGACTGACATTGGGCGGAGAAACCTCGAACGCCACAGCAGGCCTCTCCGCGGCTGGATAAGCCGGTTCCCCTACGCCACGAGCTGTATACCGTTGACTGCTGAATCTTGCACGGCGCCAATGGTCTCCCTCTAACCAAAAAATTATTTGGAAGGAAATGACGCGGAACCGAGTTGAGCAGGATACAAGCTGAATGTCACATCTACAGATCGAGTGGCCACGTGGGGTAACCCTGGCAATGGGTCTTACAGGCTTACATCCTGAAGTCCGACTAGCTCCGGGTCAATGGGCTGGGATCTCCTTCCTGCCACAATGCTTCTTTCTGCACCCTCGCTCTCGATCGGAGAGGGGACAATCAACTTATGTGCATCATGTTTTCGTAGAGGCACAGCGGTGTCCACGGATAGATCAGGATTAAAGACACCAATATCGCATCGATATGCCGTACCCCCCTGTTTGAGCTTCCATCGGATACCTCCACCACTTGACCGCTATGGATCCCACCAAAAGTTGGATCTCACAGCATGATCTCCTCCGGACAGACTACGCCATGGTCGCGTTGACGTCGACAGTCTTTGTTGCACGAGTCATCGTCCAGATATCGCGTCGCAAGACTATCGAGATGCAGGATGTCTGGCTCTATGTCGCGTTCGCCGCTTACCTCGCCTTTACTATACTATACATCATCATCACGCCCATCTTCTTCAAAATGGAAGAGCATCAGAAGGGCGAGATCCCTCCCTGGGCCAGCATGCAGAAAGATATCAGATTTGCGTCGGAGGTCATGTGGTCCAGCGGCATGGAGTATTGGACTTGTCTGTGGTTTGTCAAGTTCTCGCTTCTAGCACTGTACAAGAAACTTCTTGTAGCGATGCCGAACGCATACCTGTGGACCTGGTGGGGAACAGTCGTTTTCTGTATAATAGTAAGTGACGACTTGTTGAATCCGGAGCCACCTGGAATACTGCAGGACAACTAACTATGTGTAGACGTGGATGACCTGTATAATCACCGGCCCAGGATTGGCATGCAATAACACGAAGAAGTTCTTCGATGAGGGTGTCATGTGTACCTCGCCTAATGAACTTCGGCAACAGACGGCAAATCTCTACTACGCCTATGCCGTCGATACATTGACAAACCTGATGGGTAAGCTGACGTATTCTTTCCTTTGCATTGAACAAGTATACTAACGCGTAACACTACAGTCATGTTCCTCCCAATTAGACTCATCTGGAACCTACAGATGGAGCGCGGTCGGAAGATCAGCTGTAGAATGCTGTTTGCCTCTGGCCTTGTTTGTATACTGTTCTCAACAATCCGTATCGTGCAAGTCGGTGGTGATGGAAAGCCACGGTCGCCAGATGCGAAGTGGCTCACGATGTGGACCATCATCGAATGCTCGACAGGTACAATCTTACCCACAATGAGCTTGTGCAAAGCAATCCTCTCTGACACTTTATAGCCATCATCATCGGATGCTGCCCAGTTTTCGCCTCGCTCATACCGAAATCCAGTAGCACGAACAGAGTCACGTATGATACCCAAGGTTATGTTCGGCAATCACCAAATCCATCGCATGCATCTGCACCTCCATCCACGTCAGCATCAAACGGAGTCAAATTGAAGAGCTTGATTAGCTCAAAGGGTCGCAAGACAGGCACTGGAAACCGTAGCTTGTTTGAAGATGAACATGGCAGCCAGGAAGAACTTGCGAAAAGTCGAAGCGATGGTCGCGGGATCCGAGTCACGACACAACTACGCCAGGAGCACGAACGTCGGATGGCGGCAAGGTCGAGTGTGTGAGACGGATGGACACTTCGAATGGGAAGAAAAGTGACACGTCAGATTGACGTGCTTCGACCTTCGTTATTCGACCTTATACCAGCTATACCCTCGACGTCGAGATTGAATGTGCCTTCCCAAGGAAGAGCGGTGAGTGTATCCTGAGTGTGATCAACCAAACGGCTGCGATCTTCTTAAGCTCCGATCTGCCACACATGCCAATAACCGCAGGCGTTTCGCCATCGCAACAGCAGACTCGAAGCAGGACAGCCACGCAGGATGCAATCCAGCATTCGCATGAGCTCATGCCGGAGACGAGCAGAGAGGGATGATGACCGTTATCAGATGACAGATACTTAGCTTTCATGTCTACAGAGACATGGAAGAGCTATTGAATGGTGTGGGAAGTAGGAACGGTGCCAGAGTTCGACACAAGCACCCTTTCAGTAGCCACCGAGTATAGCAAACTGATGGAGGAGGAATGTGCGTTGGCGGTCAAATACATGGCTAATTTCCAGGTTGTATGAGATGTGATATCACGTAGAATATTAGGAGCTTTGATGGATGATTAAGCATAAGTTCAGTGTTCATTTCAGACAGAGAGTCGTGAGGTCTGGAATTCGCCACCCAAATCTTCGTGATACTGAAATCTGATTTGTGTTCGCATCACAACGAAATTGATACAACGTGCTGTATTAAGATTGGAATAACATGGGGGCTAGAATACGTGGCTTTAAGACTCTGTGGTCAAATAAGATCCATGATGATTACGCAGAGACCAAACGGTCGAGTGGAGGCAAGATGTGATGCCTCAGGCAGAGCATTCTACGACCTTAGTCAGCGGCAATTGCCGATCTGATTGCCAAGCAGAGCTTGAACGCAGAACCATCCCCAAACATTTACTCGGACTCCACACACCCACTTACCAACCTGCTTGTCGCGCGCCACCTCTTCCCACGACACGCCTGACGACCTACGCTTACGACCAGCCACCAGAAACAACGCGACAACAAAACGTGAAGGAAGTCGCGTCCATCACCACTCCTTTGTCTCGCAGACTTGCCGCACCCGAGTCCTCGCGACAGCATTCTCTCATCAACGCCCGCCCTCACCATGGCCGGCAACTTTGATAATGAGTCGCCACTGGCGGTGCAGCTGCAACAGGTTGTGCAGCCCAAGCTCGCCGAGTTTGGGTGGACGACGGGCGGCGACGACACGACGCTGTTCGAGTACATCCTCCTCATGCTTGCCAACGATAAGAATGAGGCGCAGGTCGCGGCAGAGCTGTCGAACGATCTATTAGACCTGGGGCCCGAAAACACAGAAACACAGCAGTTTGCGCAGTGGTTATTCGAGCAGATCGAAGTACTCAAGCGACAGTTGAGCGGCGGCGATGCACAGATTGCTCAGTCGATTGAGAACCAGATGGACAGCACATCCAACGACAACTCGACGTCTGCACAGGACACGGATATGGACGGCGCTGCAGAGTCCGCCCAGGGCACTATGTATGTCAACCACCCACTCCTTACCCCTGTGTTCTGCCATTCAAGTTATCTAACAATATGCAGCCCCACAGGACCGAAAGCGATGCGCAACGGAAGTGGCGCTCAAGCAGCACGTCCAGCACGCGGCGGACGCATGCTGAACCAACTCAACAAATCGATGAACCGTAACGACGACTCGGCACTACATCGCGTGCGCGGCGCCGGTGGGGGAGTCGGCCGGATAAACTCACATGCTCGCGACGCGCCAAAAGGCCCGCGGGGTCAGAATATCGGTCGAGGAATCGACGCCATGGCCAACGGTCGGGGTATGGGCAATGCCAACATGAACATGGGTCAGGGCAACATGAACGGCATGCCCATGGGCGGTATGCCAGGAATGCCAGGAATGCCACCAATGGCCGGCCAAAATGGCATGCCCGGCATGCTGAACCCACAACAGCAGATGGCACTGATGCAAATGTACGAACAACAAGCCCAAATGATGCAGCAGATCTTCTCTGGCGGCGCCCCGACGGCTTTCGTCAACCCCAACTTCAACCAGGGCGGACGAGGCGGACACAAGAAGCCGCTACATCAGCGTATGGAGCGGCCACAACAGGGCAATAGGGGCATGAACCCGAATGCCAAAACCTTCACAAAAAAGGAAGGCCAGGATGAGACCATGGCCGATGGTCCAGCAGAGAACGGTGACGGGATGGAAGTTGAGACATCACGTCCGGAGCCGTCGTCGACTATGTGCAAGTTTAACCTGCGATGTACAAACCCGGACTGTCCCTTCGTCCACCAGTCACCCGCCGCCGTACCCGGAACGCCCGTCGATATGAACGATAACTGCGACTTTGGCGCCGCTTGCAAGAACAAGAAGTGCGTAGGAAAGCACCCATCTCCAGCGCAGCGACAAAAGTTCCAGTCGGAGCAGGAATGCGCCTTCTGGCCCAACTGCCGGGATCCACTCAACTGCCCGTACAAGCACCCCGCCGCTCAACCGTGCCGTAACGGGGCCGACTGCACAAAAGAGGGCTGCACATTCGGGCACTCTACCGTCATGTGCAAGTTCAACCCGTGCTTGAACCCCCGCTGCGTATACAAGCATGCGCCGGGACAGAAGAAGAACAATACGAATGTTTGGGTCGCGCCAAAGGAGGGTGAACATGTTAGCGAGCGGAAGTTTGTGGATGAGGAGCAGCAAGAAGAGCTCATCATCCCAGGACAGAATCCAGCGCAGGCGAATGAGAGCGTGGACGTGCTCTCATAGAGGGAGTACTGGATGTTACACGGATATAGTGAATGATACCATCGGAATGCGGTTGGTTGGAGGGGATGGATTGGCGGATATGACAGTAGCATTGTACTATAGGTCTGGATATGGCTGTATGCGGCGTTAGGGTTGGTGGGCAGTCAGTGCCTCGGTCTGGCATATACTCATGCGTTGTCGATCTGGGGTCTATTCTTTTTCCTTTCTTTCAAAATGAAGTCTGGTTTCTTTGCGGCCCACCGTCTGGGCTGCTTCTCTTTCTTCTAACGAAACTCTTCATGCAGAACCGTGAACATCTGCCAAACTAAACTCATGGTTGTTCAGACGGGCTATGTTAGCTCCATGTATGACATCGTGCATGCAGGTAGCGTAGCGTAGTGCCGTAGGGCTGAGTCCATGACGGCGGGCGGCGGCCCGAGCTCGGACTTTTTCCCAACCGCAGCTCTTAACGACGATTGATGCCGCATGGCTGCTCAGATTCCCCGGCCGCCGCAACTCCTCTCCTTCGATACTTCTGGCAATGCGGCTCAAGAGACATGTCCCGCTCCTTGAGTCGACATTGAAGACCGTCGCTGCCCGCCCGCTCCTCCAGCCAGCTGCTCGAGTACGCATACCGTCTTCCGTGCTCTTCCCGTCTAGAGTGCTCCTACCGTCTAGAGTGCTCCTGCCGTCGCAATGCCACCACCATCGCTACTCCTCCACGTCGGCAGCATACCCTGAGCGCATAGCTGTGCTGGGCGGCGGCATAGCCGGTCTCGCAAGCGCATATTTCGTCAGCAAGGAGTTCCCTAAGAGCAAGATCACGCTCTTCGAAGCGGGGAAAGAGACGGGCGGGTGGATAAAGTCGAAGAGAGTGAATGTACCCGGTGGCGGGAATATACTATTTGAACTGGGGCCACGAACTTTACGCAATGCAACGCCTACAGCTTCACTGATCCAAGAGCTCGGTCTCATCGACGATGTAACGTACACGAAGCGCAGCGAAGTCGGCGCGAAGAACCGCTTCATTTACTTCCCCGACCAGCTGAATCGCCTTCCTTCCGAAACACCCAGTTTAGGCGATATGTTTAAGCTGTGGCGCACGGGGATCTTGGGCGGTGTGCTGGGCGTTGTCAAAGAGCCGCTTATGCCCACGCGGCCGAAGAGCATGTCAGACGAGACGGTTGGCTCGTTCATCGCGCGCCGACTAGACAGGCGGATAGCAGACAACATCGTGTCTGCCGTGTTCCACGGCATCTACGCCGGGGACATATGGCAGCTTAGTGCTCGCACACTGTTAAGTCAGGCGTGGCAGCTAGAAGCCAAATACGGCAGTGCGCTCGGCGGGTTTTTCCGCATGCAGAGCGAAGACCAGAGATCGCAGCTCGTCTCGCTTGCCCATCCGTATGATGTCGAGTTAGCAAAAGCGATGAACGAGGAGATTGACTTGGATGGAGATTTTGCGCGGAATCTGGGTGACGCGGCGATGTTTACGTTTAAGGATGGGCTGCAGCATTTGGTGCGTGCGCTGCAGAGTGCCGTGGAGGAGAAGGGGAATGTGGAAGTGAAGACGGAGAGTCCGATTCAGAGTTTTACGCCGAGGAAAGAGGGGGGGAAGGGCGTCGAGGTGGTTTCAGGGGTACGTTTACGTTTACATCTATTCACCAACCCAACTTACCTTGCATCAATCAAACTCACACCCAGAACCTAACAAACTCAACAGTCCTCCCCCACCACCACCCAAACCCAAACCTTCGACCTCGCCATCTCCACCCTCCGCAACACAGACCTAACCCCCTACATAACCGTCATGACAATAAACCTCTACTACGCCTCCTCTTCCCTCCTCCCCGTCCAAGGCTTCGGCTACCTCATCCCGCAATCCGTCCCCTTCGAGCAGAACCCCGAGCGCGCGCTCGGCGTCATCTTCGACTCCGACGCTATCACCGGCCAGGACAACACTGCGTCCCCCGGCACGAAAATCACAGTCATGATGGGCGGGCACTGGTGGGACGGCTGGTCCTCTTACCCCACGGAAGAAGAAGGGTTGGAAATGGCGAAAGCCGTTGTACAGAGGCATATAGGCATTACGCAGCAGCCGGTTGCGAGCTGTGTTAATCTCGCGCGCGAGTGTATTCCGCAGTATACGCTCGGGTATGAGGATCGGTTGCGAGACTTTGCGCAGGGCATTACGGAGGAGTTTGGCGGCAGGTTACGCGTTGTCGGGAGCCAGTTTAATGGCGTGGGCGTGAACGATTGTATTACGGGCGCGTGGAATGTTGCCCGCGGACTGAGGGGCGAGGGCTGGTTGGGAGCCAGTTGTGGGCTGGATCGCGTGCTGGATCAGAGGCCGTGGACGGTTGTGCCGGCAAGGGAGTTGGCGTATAGGAGGAGAGGGGGGGAGGGTGTTGGGGCGGGAGTTGGGGCGGGGGTGGATAGGAGGGGGGATGGGGGCGTGTGATTGTATTGTCACGTTTCGTTGTATATATCAAGAGGAGAGTTTTCAGATCGGATCGAAAAAGTTTGGGGAGAATATGTATAACAGTTGGTTCATGTTTATTGAGCTGCTGTGTGAGACTAGGATGCTGCGTGTGTGTGTTTTGTCGTTGTTTGTGAGGTTGTTGGTGAGGGAAGGTGTGGTAACATGTGTAGGCTTGGTATTGGTACTGTGTTGTGGTTGGGTAGTTTGCTGTGTTTTGTTGTGTTGTGTTGTGGTGAGGAATCTGGAGTTCGACGCTGACATGCAAGTATTTTCATGTCCCTAGAGTAGGTAGTCCTAAAGCTCACGTAGAGCTTCAAACAACTTTATTAGAGTCGTCAATTACGCCTACCTAGGTAGCTATAAACAGCACATTAATACTTTACAAGGTTGTATCGCAGAGCTCCTGCAAAGCAGCTAGAGTATTTTTTGAGCGACCTGAGTTTCATAAGCTCCAAGCCATTCGTTCATTGCTGTGCTGTGTCCGCCTTGGAAATTTCAGATCAGTTTATCATCGCTACTTTCTCGAGGCATTCTAGTAGACGTCACAGCTTTCGTTCTCCCACTCATGTATGTTGGCGTCAACACGGGAGGAGAATATTCTTTGGTAATAAAGGTAGCGCGTGCATGATATCCAGATACAGAGAGGTATTCTTACTTGTATGCTTGGCGATTTTGTTGGTAAGAGGATTTGTAGAGTCTTTGATAATATCTGGTCGCATAAGGAAGTGGAAGTTGTTTATAAGAGTAGTTAGAGTAGAGGAAAGTGAGGGAGTTGAGAGGTGAGTACTAGTATAGTTGTTTAAAAAAGAGGGGGTTAATGCGGTTATGTGGTATTTGGCTTTAAATCTCCTTACAATTTGGTCATAACAGCTGTTCTATAAGCTTACTCTTGAGTATATTATCCTCCTCCTTTTTCTGTATATGTTCTAACAAGACTTGAATGATTGAAAATAGTCGCTGTTGAAGTATACTGCATGGTTTTAGTGATGATAGCCTATTCACGGGCTTGGGCGCGAGCATTTGCTCCATGTGTCTCGTTGCCAGCGAGCAGTCTAATTGAGGAAAGCAAACCTGCCTGGTTGTTAGCAAAAGTTAGACTAGTGTTTGAAGTGTTTAGTTAATACAACTACGGTACCGTCCTAGAATTATTATTAGACTAGTTTATCTAGAGGCTTTAATAAGTATTATATAAATATTATTATTTTTAAAGTAAAATTAGAGAAAGGTAATTAAAGAAAGGTAATAGCTTATTAGGTTCTCCTAACGACGAAGGCGCTCAAGAAATACTTAAAAGCTAGCCTAGTATTGTGTGGTATCTGCAGCACTATTTGACGATGACACTCCTTCTATAAGCTCAGCTCCAAAAAGCTGATCTCTTCTGTGTGATGTATGCGCTGATTGTGCGCTCTTAATAGTCAAAATCTTACTCATTACCGTAGTTGATTAGAACCTGCAACATCAAGGCAGAAATAGAGTAAATATCAAAAAACACTACTCTTAAGTGAACTATCTGGTTTAGAAAAAAACTGCTCATTTAGGCGCAAAGATCTTGTTGTGCGGTCTTGCTTCGGCTGACTACGCCTCGCATGTGACGGTCCTGCAGCTCAGCCTCGCAGCCTGCATCAATCAACTTTTAACCGCCGACTGGCAGCTTGCGAGTCTCAACCTTCCTCACGCTTCTCTCACACGTACCTTATTTACGACCTCCTCCCGTTCGAAAATCGGTACATTGCGAAATGGCTCGTTGTCCTGAGTGCACTGAAAAGGTTGTACTTCCTCCTTTCGATGACCGCCAAGAAACAAAGACGCTTCGGACTTGGTCATCTTATAAAGAGTTGATCAGCCTTGCGCGATCAGGCTGCGATCTCTGTACGCTTTCTTGGCAGTATTTGTCTCATACCACCATAACGAGCCGGGAATTTGGTGAAGGATTGGCCATGGACGAGAACAAAATATCCCTGAAAATGATTAATCACATCGATCCACACATTTCTCTAAAAGTGGACTCTTGCTACGGAGATGTTATAATATCCAGCAGATCGGGATCAACGCACCGACCACGACTTGCGCCCCCAACCGATGCACTTACTCAGGCGAGCTCTTTGTTGAGGGATTGTCTTTCATCCCACAAGACATGCAATCGAAATCCCGAATATAGGGAGGAAAGTGATTCTCTTCCACGCCGGCTGCTGGATCTCTCCCATGGTTCCACTATCTTGGTGTTGGATGTGAAAGACTGGATTTCTCAAGACCGCGCGACAGCTGCCGCGCTCTCCCAGTACTGTACCTTGAGCTATCGTTGGGGATCCGCAGCGCATGACTGCATCTTGAAGGCGCCCTTTTCTGGGCAGGTCGAGTATGCTTTGGATTCCATGCCGCAGACGTTTCAGGATGCAATTTTTGCTGCGCGCGCGCTCAAAGTGCGCTTCCTCTGGATCGATGCTTTATGTATCGTTCAACCTAGCGCATCCGGAGATGCTACCGACTGGAACCTAGAAGGGCCGCGTATGGGTATCATCTATCGAGGCGCGCTGTTCACGATTGCGGCTACTTGTGCTGAAAGCGCTGACGATGGGTTCCTCGAAAACACCGCGAGCGACCTTGTGTTGGCTGAGCCATGTCAAGTCCCACGCAATCGAACGAATGGACAAGTCCGATCGATAATTCTAGACACTACAGATGGTAAAAATCTGGACTTGCTTTCGTGTGTTACTATGTCCAACCTCAACCGCCGCGGTTGGGTTCAACAAGAGCGGGCTCTTTCGCGAAGATTGCTCCACTTCACAAAACACGGGGTCTTCAGGGAATGTTTTGAATGTTCAGCGCACGGCTATTACGGCAAACTCCCTCAGCAAGATGATACACAGCTTCAGATAACCCGAGCTCCAAGCCAAGCCGGTGAGATGAAAACGGCCGATTGGTACCTCTTCATTGAACCATACGCGTATTCGAACTTCACAGTTCCGGAAGACCGACTGATTGCCCTATCTTCAGTTGCACGAATTGTGCACCCTATGTTTGGAAAAGACAACGAATATTGTGCAGGCTTGTGGAAACATGATGCTGTTCTTGGTTTAATGTGGGTCTGTCCTGATATGCCGGAGGGTTCAAACACAGTGCGTCTAACCGTCGCCCCATCGTGGAGCTGGGCATCAGTGGCCCGAAGAGTGACATTTCCTTATACGCAGCTTGAATATCGGCCTCATGTGCTCAGTGAAGTCCTCGATATCCACATCTCGCCACTTCTAGCCAACAATCCATATGGAAACATAAAAGAAGGACAGTTAAAACTCCGTGGAGAACTCAGTAACCGATTGTTGCCAACGAAAAATCGAGGTTCCTTTCCTTACGGTGCCACTTTTGATGATCTGGTGGTGATGTGGGATGAACTTCAAGACACAACAAAAGAGGAAGATGTATACACGGTGATTGTACTTGGGGCACACAGGCATTGGTTCACGCCCACCATTCAGCATACTGCCATAATTCTTGAGCCACTTCTGACACTGGACAATGGTAGTCTGGGGAGCCAATTCCACGGCACGTATCGTAGAATTGGTCTCGTGAGTTATGTGCACTCCAGGAGTTGGAACGAATGGGAAGCAAAATGCAGAGACCATCGGCGTGAGATCGAGCGGGATACAAGAACTATTATTATCTACTAACTTCTTGAAATGAGGTCACTCATCACGACGGTCCCGCCTATGCCAGCTAAACCAAATCTGGTATTGCAACAACTTACTTCAATTCGATCGCATGTCAGCCTTATTGCTGTTGCGTAGGGATACTAATATAAACATCCGAAGTTTAGCTCTTCTGTGCGAAGTGATGCTACGACCAGACTTCGCTGCCGGATCTACTGGAACTTTGACAGAATATATTAAGTGTGCTGTAGTACTCAACCTAGTCTTAAAGCTTAAAGCATTATATTCTTATAGATATGCCTGGAGGAATCTAATGCCTTTCAATATCTAAAATAGTAACATTAAAATACCTTAAAGATATACAGGGACATTTGAAAATCTCTGTATAAGCTACTTAAAATACTCCGTCGTCTCCAAAATATCTGGCCTGGAACCTCTCTCGTCATGTTTTTCTGATTCTTAAGGAACGCACGCATGTCATAGAGACCTTGCACGTCTTCATTGCGCCGGAATCAGGGTAACACTTCATTAGCGCAAGGACTGCGATGCGCTTGCGCCTCCCGCAGCGCACACTCCTTTTGAGTCGTACAGCATGACGGTAGGTCTTTCACGGGCCAAATGACACAGAGAGCGGAAAGACTCATATCTATGAGTAACTTCCGCGTGACTGTTCTAAGTTTGACTCCTTCTGCTAGTCACGTCGCTCACCTCCTGTATAAATACTGCGTCGTCAACGGCTCTGCTTTCTATCAACAACCTAAGAACTTCTCTTCAGCCTTCCGAACGACGACTGTCCCATTTGACAACTTTCACTGACTTGACCGAGCATACCACTCTACTCATCGACGAACTATGGATCGAAACGAACATGAACAAGAAGCTGCCCGTTGGGCTAGTGGTAATGCGGTCCCCCAGGCAGAGGGGTCCATCACGAACGTGAGTGTAATATATGTTGCTGACAGTAGCCGTTACTGATGCTATATTCGCAGAGCAGACAAGGCCCGGCAGCTTCTTCGGGTACACTGCCTCTATACATTCCTCGTGAATTTGATCCCAGTCAACCGATCTTTAACCCGGCCCCAAATGCTGTTGAACAGCTGAGGCGTAGCGTTGATTCCTTCGCGCCTCAGATGCTACATTTGCAGAGCGAACAAGGCCCAGCAGCTTCTTCGGGTACACCGGGCCTATACATTCCCCGTAAATTCGATCCCAGTCAACAGATTCTAAACGCGGCTTTAAATGCTGCTGAACAGCAGAGGCTTACTCATGATCCTTTCGCGGTTCACCAGCCTCCCGTTGACCCTGGTCCACCCACCGTCCGAGTCTATCCAGATCATTCAGAATTCACGAAGCTATACGGTCCCCGATTCCGCCCTACCAACAAGGCCGGTCCGCCCGAAATTGGCAAGGATCTAGATACTATCGTTCATAAGCTGATGACCCCGGGTGAAGAGTACTACAACGAAGACCGCTCGAGCGTGACACTCAACAAAGCCTGGGCCGTCGGCATTGTGGGCCAGGAACACTTCATGCCCAGATACACTCTTAGGAGACTTCTGGAAGATGACCAGCTCAACGTTTCCGGTCTTAGCCTTCGTCTGGACCCAAAGGTGCTCGGCTGGTTGAACAGTGATGTGGATGAGATTCAGTTCGAATCGAATATCTTTACATCCTACGCAGAGAGTTTTCCTGATAGATCTCAAGCTGTTGGGGATACACAGTGGTAAGACCATACCGCGAGATAACCACCTGGAAAAGTTGACACCAACTAACGAGCGTTAGATGCGACTGAATTGTTGGGAGATCTCCATCACTACGGGAAGGGGTCAGGTTTGAGCGGGGCATCTTGCGGAGAACCGTGAGGTTCTCAGAAACTAGATGGAAATGTAGATGAATAAATTCATAGAATAAAATCCGGCTTTTCTATGGCGGCTCATGGAGATCATAGAAGGAAATATTAGGCCCTCTGACTCAGAATAGCACAAGTCGCAACATCGTCATCGGTACTATTACGGAAGGCGGAGAAGTCTGAGACGCTACATTGAGAGTTTGAACTCCGTACTAGATAAAGTACGCACCTATTAATCTTAGCATACCGCCTTTGCTAACCATTGATATTGCGTTGGTCGCGTAACTGAGGCGGAGGCGACATGTGACAGGTGGTACAAAGGGGGTCACTGCTCCCTGGGTCCCTGATGATTTGGCTTATGACGCGGTGAATACTTAGATAACGATATGCGCACGACAATATGCAGAATACCTTTCGATGGAATTTGTTTCCGTACGCCAACTAGCCCTACCCTAAAATTTCATTCCCCATAGAAAAAGCGACACTCAGATGTTCGACAATTTAGACGCTCGTTCGTTCCATGTCCATAATCAAACCGCCCATGATGTTCACCGTAGCGTAATCCTCGCCCACTCATCTCGGAACTTGCGGAGGGTCAATCTCGGGGACATCAATTCCGACAGCTACCGGCATACCCTGGCTCAAGCCAGCACTCCTCCCAATGCTCCCATCGGGATTCAACACCGAGATATTCAGTCTACCCGTCGTACTTCCCGGCGTCAGCTTCAACCGCACCGGCTTAGTGATGCTCCCATTCTGGCCCGCACTCTGCATCAAGTCAAAGGAGTGAGTGTATGACTTGCCATTGGTAGACACCGTGAGGCTCAAGTTGGCGGCCGTGATATTCAGGCCTGCGGGATCGAGGTCAACGGTGCTAAGTCCTGGTCTCGGCGCCATCTTCAATGTGCCAGGTGCGGATGTTGTGAAGCTGAATGTCATCTTCGTTGCGTTACGTGAGAGGCCGTTGCGATGCATGAGAGTAAGTTGCAGGGTCTTGGCTCGTGCATGGGACCAGGAAAATGTTGCGCCGGTAGTGTTTATATTTGCTGCTGTGATCGTCGACAGCTCACCAGCATTGATAGGCGCAGTCATGTGGAAGTGCGTACTGCCACTTTTGATGAGCTGTTCGTGCGTACCATTCGCGACTTTGCCCTTGATATCGTGCTTGAACCAACCTTTTTGCAGTGAAGGCAGGCTCTTCTCATACTCGTCATTCGGTACGGACGCGCTCAGCTTTGCAAGCAGATCGCTCGGTACCTGACTGGGCGCAGGTAGAGTCGTCTTCTGATGCTGGCGCGTGAGGAGGATGTTCCCGTGAGGCGGCCCAGCACCCATCACAGGATGTTTGGCAAAGTGGCCATCAAGTGACCGACCGGATTGAAGCTTTGCCGTTGCTGCAGAACTGTGGGCGTCCAAGGTCTGTCCATCTTGCCCCGCAATAGAAACTGTCTCCGTACTATCGCCCATGATAACCATCGTTCCAACGATCAGAAGAATCACAGCTTCCCAGAGTGGAGTTCGAGGACGCTCATTGACACAACTCCATGGTGTGTAGTAGAGTCTACCACCAGACCACCGTCCACCATCGTAAGTACTCCCACCTGCGTAGTGGAATGTATTTGTATTGAAATCGACCTGTAGCTCGTTGATACCCTGTTCATTATTAGAGTCGTGAATCTTGATGATCGCAGGGTTTCTGGTCCGATCCCAAGCAAAAGGCATGATAGTATGCGGTGCCCCTGAGAAGTCGTAGTTCTGCGAGATATTGAGAGTAGTCCAATTTCCTTCCACAAACTTCTTCTCTGTCTGGTTAAAGACATCCACGGGGTTGTGCGTTCTGCCGGATAGAAACTCGCCAATGAAGTACCAACAAGAAGCTGCCCCCACTTGATAGAGATGTTTCACTGCTACTACATGTCCAATTTGGGCCATGCTGTTGAATTGATTGAGAGGCTGCCCAAAGATACTGGAGCCTATCTGGGCATTGATGGCTTCCACTGTCATACCAAAGCAACGGCCCGGGGCAGCGAGATGTTTGATGACAAGCTCGTAGAAGGCCTTGTCTAGCCAGTCCAAAGGATCATGCCATTCTGGAGAGGAGTCTACATCTCTGAAAGCTTCAGCGTAGGTACTGTAGTCGATCGGATCGACGCCGTCGTTGTGAACATTGAAAAACTTCTCCACTTCGGCAAGATCTTTGAGCACCACTTCTTTTTGCACGGCTGCCGTAATGTTGTTAATCTTGTCCAGGCTTCTTGAGTTCAGAAGTCCGCCAGTGTCGCGGAATCCCCACGAGTTGGTAGCATTGAGTTGCATTGTCCAAGTTCCAAGATGGTCATCACTACCTCCAGCTCCACCATCTTCGTCCCAGACATCGATCGTGAAGGAAATCGGGGTGAAAGGGTCCGGAGTGATGACTGGGCCGATCTTCTGATTGAAATTCAAGATGTTGTTGCCGTTCCAAGCATTGGTGCTTGGGTAACGCTGGGAGAAAAGCGTCATATTACCTTTCACGATTTTGCAACCAAAGTATAGATCATTCTGCCCTTGGGTGAACCCTTCATCCTCGACAGTGTTTAGCACACCGATGAATAACCGGAATGGGTTGATAATTTCCATCTTCTCCCATGCACCGTACCACGTAATCACGCCGTTTTCGAACCCGTTCATCCGGCCTCCCCCAGGGATATCCATTTCATCAGTAATAGGAAGACCCAGTTTACTTCGCGGACCACCGTTAAATTGCCATCGAGCTCGTATGTGACCATAAATCAAGCGCGCTTTGGTAGTCGGACTCCAGTAGATTGAAGCACGCTCAAACTCCGAAACACGAACATTACGAATGCGGATGAAGATGGGACCTGGCCCAGTAGAAACAGGTGTCTCGGTCAATCCTTGCACTACAATTTCGTTTGAGGTAGGGAAGCCCCACTTCTCTGTGCCGCCAGCCTCCAGGAAATGCTGCAAGATATCGCCATTGACCTCATGAGCGGTTGCGGCGCCGTCTCGATAGTAAAAGTTCGCTGTCTGCATCCTATGCAGCTGGCCTCCATTAATAGCTTGAGCAGGAGCCAGTGGGAACCCCCAGGACGCTGCCTCTCCGGTAGATTCATATTGGAGGTATATCGGGCCAAGAACTTCAGTTGCTGGAGTGCTTGACGACCAGTAAATGCCACCTCCTTGAAATAGGCTCTTTCGCCCGGCACCCCTGGACGGCATCTCATCACTTGCAAGATATCCCAGCTGGCTCTTAGCAGTCGCGGAGAGAATCTTGTATCGCTCATGAATCCACCCATAGATGTGAAATGCAGAGGAGGCCGCTGGATTGTATATGATGGCACCGTTGGAGTAAGGCTGGACCCATGACAGGATTGCTGGGTCGAACGTCGGGAAGCTTGTAGGGCTTCCAGCGTCTACAGTCAGACGACGGCTCTCGAGAAGAGTGGTGGTATACCACTGAGGAGTCGTTCGATGTTTGTCAACGTAAAGCTCGAACTGGGGTTTAAGGCCGATAGCAATTGAAACATGAGCTATGCGGCCTTGAAGACGGGACGTTGTGGCCTGCCCTCCAATGTAAAGGTATTTCTCCAAGCTGTTGACGGGCACATTGCCATATGTTCCAAACCCATGGCAACTTGATAGCTCCATCTGTTCATTGACGAGCAGGCTGAGTGTATCCAGCTGATACAAAAGGTCGACTATGTACCACTGGTTGGGAACGATGTTGAGTTTTGGAATTGGTTCGGTGTAGCGGTATCCAAGCCCAGAGCTCCTGATAGAACTCACTAGCTTCACGGTCGAGTTGGCCTGACCTTGAAGCTCAATCGTGAAAGGAAGTCGTCGGCTCTCGATCAATATCTGAGGAGGTACGTGGTTGTCGAACACTTGATCGATGCTAAAGATAACTCGTATGTGAAATTGAGACGAGTCCGCGATGTTCACACTGTTCCAGTCAACTTGAATGGGTGCGGTGCTTCCAAGACGCACGGAGTTGGCCAAGTTCCTTCCAGCGAGTGCACCTGGACCGCTGACAATTGAGCTGTCTGCCGGAAGCTCAGTTGGGAGGCTCCCACCAGGGTTCGTGACATGCTTGTTGTGGAACTCGTAGTCTAAAACAACAGAAGCCATTATGTTACAAAGAGTACCGAATGGTGTTTGTTGGAAGTGATAAGTGACTAGTGTGTGTTGTGTCGCTGATGCTCTTGAGTGGGTGGTGATATATCCAGATGTTATAACATCTCTCTGAGATCCGGTGAAGAAAAACCCCGCTTTATGACACCATACAGCTGAGCCAGCTAGCGATCTAAATCACCAGACAGGCGGGGAGAGTGGCTGAAATTGCAAGAGGTCGAGATTCTTCAAGCTTGCCTCCTGGATCATCTGAGTCAACAAATCCAGGCAGAGTGCTCTTGGCCCGGGAAGCCTTCCACTTAGAACGAGATGGAGCGCAGGACAGTTTGCTTTTCTCACAGAGTCCTGATACGAAAACAGCTTAATTTCTTGAATGGCTCCCAGTTTAGCCATTCAAAGGGAGGGGACGCAACTATTGTGATCTCCAAAATGATGGAAGTCACAGCAGCCAATGATACCCGGGAAACCAGGATCTCGGCGACGTGTAGCTTCAGCTGGAAAGGAATATCTGCGGGACTCGTCTACCCATAATGGTAAGTTTCTTGGCCAGTCTCCAACGTTCTCCTTTAGGAGAGCTGTGCCTTTCAGCTCTCCTTGGCAATGAATTGTGCTATCGCAAAGAAAAAGAAATGGGTACGATTGCATATACAGCCGTGATGGGATAGATTCGAGTGTTGGACCTTTGCCATGACTGGATATCTGGTTACACTGGGTTTGGGAACTGATACGGCTCATCACAAAGTGAAGATGACTAGACCGATTCATGGCTGGATGAGGGTGGGACCAATGCCTACCATACCTATGGTATTAGAATGCTTGCTGAATCTCGAGAGAGTTGCAAAGTGACGGACTCTGTTCAGCTGAGGTCAAAAAACTTTGTTTTGGGCGCTGTTCAGGTTCGTATTTCGCATCGCTAGCAAGGACGTGGTCGACCCCGCTCCATAAGCCACCGGATTTCTCCGTCGTGGAAGTATCTAATTAGTGGTCCACTAACGACGTCGCTTTCTTTTTCAACGCCGTTCACCAATTCTCTCGAGTGTTCGATTGCACCCATATTTATGCTAACAAGAGTTCGTCTCGAAACCCTGGATACTGTGCATGTTAGCAATTGTATCAAGCTGAAGTCCTTCAAGCGAAGGGCAAGAGGCACCCGTCATTTTGAGTTTTTGCGAGCATCCGGTACATGGGTCTATTGACAGACGACTGGACCTCCTGTGCAGCTATCCATATCACGTTATTGGAAGATATCCAGATCATGCAAGGGGATGTTATCAGCTCCGCCGTTGGCTTCATCGGACCCACTTGATTTCTTGGTGTAACGTCCAAGTGGTCAAAGGGGACTCCGCGCGCATAATCTGGCATTCAGCTGGGACTAGGCAGTTTTGAAAGAAATTCCATCTCTGCGGGGTTCTGATCGGTAGAAGCTGAACGGTGTGTAGATTGCATGTGACGGTTCCATGACGGGCGTCTCCACCCGTGGTCCAGCTTGCTAGATGTGTTCCCACCAACATTTTCCAACTACATACAGCAGAGTGTGCAACTGGTTGCTGAAGTGAAGCTGTCCACCTGTCCTGAATGACTAGGAATCTTGCTCAATATGCACTCATACTCCTTTGATGATGTCCGCAGCCTTCTCCGCGACCGCGTACATCGTGGCTTGGAGATGCGCGGCCGGAATGAGAGGTATAATGCTGGCATCTACGATTCTCAAGTTATCCACCCCGTAAACCTTTAGTTCAGGATCGACACAGCCTCCAAGATGCTCCGGCATGAGCGCGCAACCTCCGCTCGAGTGCGCGAAGGTTGGATTTAGAGCAGCAGCGCTGATGCTTGCATCGAAGATTTCATCATCTGTTTGATACTGTGCACCTGGAACTGTCTCAACGGGGTGATAGCGCTGAAGAAAAGGCGCCTTGGTCCAGTGCTCCCGATTCCAGCGCACTAGCTCACCAAGGACCATTTTGTCGACTGGGTTCTGGAACGCATTCCGCACGATTATGGGATTGGCTGCCGGGTGTGTCGTGTTGAGAGTAAGAGTACCTCGCGAGAGAGGCTTCTGTATTGCAGTAGCTGCGCGGCCCCAGGCCTGAATTGGGTATTCACCAATTGCCGCGTCATTAGAAAGGTACTGTTCGACTAGGATCTTGCGCTGTGCAAGAAACCCTTCCAGTAGTGCCTGGTTCCTGGAGTAGCGCTCAGGCAAATACGCAGTGGCATTCTGCTTGGAAATAAGGGCAGTGATGCTCTTGTAATTGCTTGAAAAGTATTTGAATGCAAGGACGAGAGCGGCGTTACCTTGACCAACGGTCCACGGGCCGGTGCGATTGGCGGCATACAACTCAGCGGCAGTGGCGTTGAAAACTGGGTCAGGTGTGGTAATCAACATGTCCAGATTGGGGGCTGATCGGTTCGATAAGTTAAATTTCATATACAACGCTGGGTGGTCTTGGAAGTTCGAACCGACGGCTACAAGGTCCTTCTTGACGGTGATATTGGCAGCAGAAAGAATTTCTCTGGGTCCAATCCCGGAAATCATGAGCAGATGCGGTGTGAACACCCCTCCCGCAGCTAGGATTACCTCCTTCGAGGCGTAGACAGATGTCGTTGTGGAGTTGGCATTATGAGTAAGTTTGACGCCACTGGCGGTTAGTTTCTCGCCTTTATTGAGGATGATTTCATCAACGTGGGTGTTTGTCAAGAGGTGCAGGTTAGGTCGTTCGCGGACTGGATCATAATAAGCTTTGCGCGCATGGGATCTTTCTTTGGTGGAATTGTTGATGGAGTTTGGAGTCCAGAATGTTCCAAGTGGCTTAGCGAAGCCTTCAATCGAATGTGGGATATCATCTCTGGCCACGAAAGACCCCATAGTGTTGGTGTAGTCTTCGTATTGATAGCTAGGAATGGACACTTTCACGGGGCCGTCGCCGTACCTGGTCGAATCATTGTCAGCCAACGTCATGTGCATCCAGCCCAAGTTTTTAGACACTCACGCTGTCGCATCATAGGTGATGTTGAAATGTTTCCGAACTGCCTCTGAAGGAGCATCAAAATGTGTAGACTTCTTGAAGTACTTCTGGAGACCTTCGTAGCCCCAGCCAGGACTTCCCAATTGCTCCCATGCATCATAATCAGCATTCGCGCCTCGATCCCACTGCATGCCATTAACGACGGATCCACCCCCTACAACATTTCCAACATGCACTTTCCAGGTCTTATTCTGCATGAAAGGTTCCGGGGCAGAAGTAATGTCGTAATAGTTGTCTGAGTTGATGATGGCGAAGTAAGGAATCCTGGTTGCTGGTCTGTCATCAATGGCGCCATTTTCGATGACAAGGACAGAAACTACCAAATGTTAGCATCTATTACCTTTGTATATGGAAATGAACAAAACCGCAAGATAAGTACCTTTTTCATCCTCGGTCAAGCGATGAGCAACGACTAAGCCGCTGAGTCCCCCTCCAACGATCACGTAATCGTACGTCTTCCCTTCTATAGGAATCAAGCGAGTGTCGGCTACCGCAGCTTTCACTAAGACGGGTAAGCCCAGAAGCATGAACTGCAATAATGATCTTGTAAAAGCCGCCATGTTAGGAATTGAATCCACCTTCAATTGTCTCAACAATGCAATTTTGTTCGCGAGAATGTGCGCTGGCTTATATCGTGAACCTCCAGATTAACGCCCCGTCAAGGAGCTTGCCCAATCCATGGCCGCTCCATCTCGGACTGAACACTCAAAACCGACCTTGTAATGTTGATCATGGATCCAGTCTTACCTGCATGCCTTCAGGGAACCCCGACCTTGCTGGTTGACTGTCCAATCACAACGGTTCGGTAGCTTGGTTTGTAGGTCAGCCCGTAAAGCGGCTCTTTCTCCAGGAATCCACCCGCGAAAGGCTTCAGAACCCTTTTTAGATCCTGAATTCTTTAGTCAGTAGTTTCAGACGGATATGATACGAATTTGATGAGAAGTTGTTGGAAGACATCGCCGAGGCTTCGAAGATCTCAAACGCGGTAGCGATTACGGAGATCCCGCCCTGCCGGCATACGTTTTTCAAGACAAGGTGTCCTCATGTATCGGCAAGTCGGTGAACCCGAGACTAGGAATGCAGCTTTATATGCACAGGAACTTGCAGCTTTGCCAAGACACCAGAGAAAGTTGAGCACAGTCCGTGCGGGGTAAGGCCTGCACTTGACACGACGTGGGTGTCTAACCCTCACCGTCTAGCTCCACCACGTAATTCGAGCCTTTATCCATACCGACAGATCGGCAAGATTTGAGTTTTCAAACAATCCAAAGTTGCAGCTAATATTTAGTGTTTTCAGCAACGATGCGTACCATAGAGCAGCTCGAGATCGCAATCGGAAGGTTCAGCCCAGTTGAAACCTTCAACCTCACACCCTTCCAAACAGTACTTACCATAGGTGGTTCCACTACAGCAGTGCTGACAGCCATAACGTCCGGAACCCACTCTGACCTTTCTGGGGCCGGGTGCAAGGTTACTAGATAAGATGAGGAACAAGATACAGGCCTCACGATATAGAAAAACAGGCATCCAAGACGTCGCTGGACCCCTTCGATTATCGATATGAAATGTGTTGCTGAAAACTGGACCGTTCCCAACTCAACATAGAACCTCTATAATCGAGGACTCGAGCCACACTTTCCATTCCCAGCCCTGGCCTTACTGCCGTCAATACCGGAGGGCGATCGACCTCGGCCAACGCTGCGAGTAACATTCACAAAGTTGATGAAGATCCGAAAGAAGAAAATGGGAGCTTGTCAACAGCTGCTACGACGAGCTTCGACTGCGTCCTTTTTAGACAGGTACAACATTATCAAGTGTGAACGATGTCTGGGCATCAAAAGAGGGTAGACACCGGGTTCTGAATCTGGCTCTCATCGACGCGCAATAGTGGGGATAACTGCAAACAAACAAAACCATATTTTCTTGCGGGGTGGATTTCCTTCGAGAGCCCCACTAGACCACATCGTCGCTCCTGGTCACAATGTTGTCTATACTATACTCGAGGGGCCCTTGACGTTACACAGTCCTCGGTTATTCCCGCAGCTTCAACTCCCGAGTCCCCACTTTGATATACCAATAAACTCCGAGATGAAACCCGCGCCAAACGGTATACACACGTCCCTTTTCAGGAATCGGTTGCAGCGCAATGTATTTAGGAACTAAGATTCAGGTTCGTGGCACAGGTTTTGTCTCTTTCCATTCCCAGTCTTTGACTTCTCCTACACATCGTGTCCAGTATGCAGTGGAAGTTTCTCGCCTTATCAGGCCTCGTTAGGTATGGCTTCGGCCAAGGGACAGCACCTATGCTGCGCTTCGAGTGCTCGCAACTTGTCGTGGAGCGCTTAGACCCTCTTGTTAACCCTGGCTCTATACCATCGCCGCATCTCCACCAAATCGTTGGAGGGAATTCTTTCAACGCGTCCATGGACCACCCAACGCATGACCTCCCCGCTGCCTCTACATGCACTAGCTGCACATTCTCAGAGGACTTTTCCAACTACTGGACCGCAGTGCTGTATTTCCGAGCTCGCAACGGGACATACAAGCGCGTACCTCAGTTCGTGAGCGAAGGCCTTCGAGGTGTTGGTGGCATTACAGTGTACTATATCCCATCGACCAACAACCACTCGTCGGTGACCGCCTTCAAGCCTGGGTTCCGTATGCTTGTTGGAGACGCCACGTCAAGTTCACCAGGCCCATCGCGCAAGGTGTGCCACCGGTGCATGCCAAAAACAGGAGAGGCTAGCAATATCAACTGCGGAGCTCCAGACGACCAGTCGCTTCCCAAGGCTTTCTGCCCCGGCGGTATCCGTTCGGTCATTACCTTTCCCACCGTAAGCTAAGCC
This sequence comes from Parafenestella ontariensis, assembly GCA_021596325.1. NCBI lineage: Eukaryota > Fungi > Ascomycota > Dothideomycetes > Pleosporales > Cucurbitariaceae > Parafenestella > Parafenestella ontariensis. The sequence goes on from JAKGDA010000028.1 coordinate 98,168, forward strand.
CTTTTCTAGTTTATTATAATAGCCTCTAATAGCTTTGTTATTCTTATAAATATAACGCTAACCTTAATACCTGTAGTGCTGGGACGGTAAAAACTTGGACAGTCCGAACCACATGAGCCATGTCGCTTATGCAGTCGGCTCAAAAGCCAACGATGTTGGTCCGACTGGTAAATGCCCAGCAAGCCATCCGGTGGTCATACCACAAGTAATGTACGAAGTTATGTGGGACGTAAGTTATCATTTCCACTACATATAGTAGTCTTCAACATAAATCGTGGGGACCGACTTCAGGTCCAGCATGGTTTATAGTGCATTAGAAATAGAAATTATCCGCTAACTCAGTACATATCACAGACTAGAATCTTCAATGACAAGGCCTTATGGCCGGAGGATGGCTCGCAGCCATTCGTCTACAGCACCGGCGACCCGTAAGTCTCTCCTCCCATATCGTAGCTCGCATCCAGTTTGCCATTCTTAACACAATATATAGGAGTGGATACTCGCAGCACGGAGACTACGTCTTCGGCTGGAAGGATGACTCTCTTCAACGTGCCATGGACGCCCGCTGCACTGGGGACGTGTGCTCGGTTTTGAAGAGCCAAACTACTGAGGAGGCGATGAAATGCACCGTACCGCGGACTTTCGAAGAGGACATTGATGGATGTAAGTCGGGGCATCTACTTCCTAAAGAACTTAACTTAGCTAACAATCATGTAGGGCTGCCTAATCTTCCTGGTAACCATATGGAGATCAGGAATGTTCCCGCTAGAGATAAGCTAGTACGCCGTCGAAAGCGCGCACAGGATAACAATGATATCTAGAAGCAGTATAGTTTAGAAGGCGAACTTATTATTGAATCGAGTTATGCCGATAGGTTAAACGGAAATGTTAGACCTTATATCATCCTTCGCACATTCTTGTTCAGTCGGGTATCTACTTCAATATAACTTCCTCAATCTCGACCCCACATACTAAATACTATCAGCCTTTGACTGTGTCAACCAACCACTCAATTCATCTCCCTCACTAAACCCTTCGACCACGACGAGTAAGACGCATCCAACCACCCCACGTAATGACACAAACCGCTACAATCACAGCAAAACCAACAAGCAACACCAACTGAATAACAAATAAACAGATCCGATATGCATCTCCCCGAGCTCGGACAGTCCGGTGCGTAGGTCGCAGCAGCGACGTCCGCTCATCAGGACGATGCGCATAGCCAGAGTGAACATCAGCACGCGCGGGCTGGACATCAATAACATAAGCCGTATCCCACGCCCCCATCTGCGTAGGCACGTAACGCGCAGGCTTCGCCAAGGCCTGGCGCACTGGCGGTGGATTACGCACATGACGGACGGGCTCGACGTCCTTCCACGGCGATTCAAAACTAATCAGTCTGAACAGCTCTTTGAGCGAGTCTGGTCTAAGTACACAAGTGGGACGTCGCGTCGGTCTGATCAGTGCTGCTCGCACGATACGCTGGCGTTCGATCTTGACGTAGCTGTTTCGAGACAGTCGGTTATCGCCTGTGAGGAAGAGAAGGGAGCCGTTGTCGGGATGAGCATTGCTGGGATAGATCGGGAGGTGCAGGGAACGAGCGCGTGTATCTCGAGGGTGTCTCTCTTGGAGGTCTTTTCCTCCAAATGATGTGATCTGGACGTTAGTCAGATATGTCCGGCAAGCTTGGGTTAACGAACTGACTATAAGTATGACGACCTCAGTCTTAGCTTGATTCACGGATATAATTAGGACTGGATGGTTGAAACACCCCTCTTCAATGGCGTCCGCTTCCAAGCGGTGTTCGGAGGGTATTTGGGCTTTGGGTGGTAGCCAAAGTATCGAGCCGACGACATAGTTTGGAGCAACATGGGATTTCATTGCGGATCCATGGGACCTCTCTGACAGATAGTCACATTCTTCAAGAGATATTATAACGCAAGTTGGAAGTCTGAGATTTAGTTGCTGCGATCGTACGTGGCATTGCATGAAAGAGGCGTTTGGCTAAGCCACCTGCATGTGGCACAGCTCGTACTTGTCAACAAGGTCAGGTTGGTAGATTCGGACGTGAACATGACAATGTTACCCCCACTACCTGATCATGCGTCAATGCGTTCAGGTATGTAGATTATTGTGGGCTTCCACAACGACTGGTGACGCATGGCGGGATAAGTTCGTAGGCGTGCGAGGACGAATCAATCTACGCGCGCGGTAAGACCATAAGGCAGACTCACGTTCCTATGGGGCTATGCTTGCAACCAATTGATAACATGAATTCATTGAAACTCATGCGAGTTCAATTGCATTTCATTGTTATTGAATTTGACCAAGGCTCCAAAACCTAGAGTTCGTGCTCACTTCACTGCGAACCAGTCATGACGGAACAAAACCGCAGCTACAATAACGCCACCCAAACAAGAAATGAAAATCAAGCACTATCAGCAGCCACGTTCGCCCGCTGCGCCTGCGGCTTTGTAGTAGCAATCATCTCTTCCAGGTCCGGCAGCGAGAATCTAGGCCTGCGATACGTGTACCCGACGAAAGCGCCCTTTTTCCTGATCTCCAGGACTGTGCGTCCGACCTGTGGATCCCGGAGCAGTTTGTCGCGCGGCCGCTTCTTTTCCTTTCGTCGTCGCCTCATGTTCTGGATCGATTTGCAAACGTTCTCGTAAGTAGGTATAACTGCTTCGTCCCTCTTGAGGCTGCGATCGGCGGTTGGCGTCAATTCTTCATTGTCAGCAATGTGTGCTGCACCAGCTACAACATGACCATCAATATGTGCGGCATCATAGCTCGATGAGTCAAAGTGATCCGATTCACTCATGATCTCGGCCTCGTCCTCGAAGTACTTGGTGATGAGTTGACCACCGTGAACACGGGGAACGAACGGCGGCCTGGTCAAGTGCAGTGTCGACCAATGAATGTTGCGAAAGAATGGGTGTATTTTGATGTCTTCAGCGTCGTTCGGATATACGATGTGACCAGTGGTGTTGAGGTTTCGCACGCGACGGGGGCAAACCGCATTGTCGCGAAGAACCCAGTCATTCTCACGGTAACGCCTCGCGGAGAGCCGATCCTGTCGCTCTTCCAAAAGCCTCATCATGAGATCGATGGCGTTTCGCGACACTGGCATAAGAGGAACGCGGTCGATGTTGGGTCGAGCGTATCGCTGTTCGGGTGGAAACCTCAGCCACCGGCGATGGTCCTGCAAGATATTAGCTAAGTCGATCGCTATATGTAGGTTTGACAAACAAGAATCCGCGATTTCGTGGCTTGCCGATTATCGCAAAAGAACGGCGTACATCCGTAAAGGCACTGTGTTTCGTCAGAAATGGAACGTGGTCTTGACTGTTCAGGGCTGCTCACCTCATAGAGGATGATACCAATGCTCCACCAGTCGCATCGGCCATCGTAGCTCTCGCCTCTGATGACCTCTGGCGCCATGTACTGACTCGTTCCTACCACGCTCTTCGCGAATTGACGCCGTTGTGTGCGGTTCAACCAATCGATAATGGGTCCATCTGCTGCGTCGCGCTTGCCCTCGTAGCGTCCACGCACCGTCGTGTAGCCGTTGATGGGGTCTAACGCTTTCTGCACAGCTTGCTGCTCCCGCTCCTCTGCGACATCTTGGGCATCGCCTCGGACATGCAAATCCAAGTCACGGAGTAGACTATACCGTTGTTCGTTGTAGTATGTCTGATTGTGCGTCCAGTGACCGTCAAAGGCGAGGCCGAAATCCGAGATCTTGAGATGACCGGAGGCGGTGATCAGGAAGTTGTCGGGCTTGATGTCTCGATGAATCCAATTCATTCTGTGTGCTTCTTCAATGCAAAGTATCATCTCCGCGAGATACCATTTGGCGACGTTTTCATCTAAGATGTCCTCTCGAAGAAGTAAGCCTAGAAAGTCGCCGCCCATCATGTACTCCATTACAAGATACAGATTGTTGTTGTCTTGGAACGCAGCGACTAGTGGCACAACCCATCGTGAATTCTCTGACGCGACTAGGAAGTCCCTTTCTGCTCGCAGGTGCCCCTCTTGACTGTTGCGGAGCATATCGGACTTTCTAATCACCTTCATTGCGAAGACTTGTTTGACCTTCCGGGTTGGGGGTGATAGCTTTTCGCTTCCTTGAGCTGATGAGCCATCAAAATAATCATGACACCCGCCGCTCCCACGGATACTGGCAGCGTGTTCGCTCTTCTCCCGTACGAGTCGGACAACACCAAAGCTACCCTTACCCAATACTCGAACGATGTCATAGTTTGAGACATGAACTCCCTTCATCGTCTGTCGAGCTATAGTTTTGGACTTCATGACACGCGTCTGGCGGAGATGGTGGCTCTCGGCGAGATGCTATTCGCGCCTTTGCCGCTGACGTTGCTCGTTGGGCAAGGGCAGTGTAAAGAGCTTGCGCTCCATCTGACGGCGGCGCATGGAGCGTGGAGAAACTTTGGTTCCGAGGAGCTGATTGAAGTGCGCCTCGAAGAATACTTTCGCCGCTGCGGCATGCTCGATGGTGGCGACAGAAGGTTTGGACAATCGAAGTGCGTCTTGACGTGGGAAGACTAAGAAGCGAGGGGGCATCCGCTCAGTAGTTGGCTCATGCAGCGGAGGAGAGCCACTTGCAGGGATCTGACGAGAATCATTGTGGACTCGATGTGTCGTCTCGACGGATAAGGGCGCACCCGAAGATACCAACGAGGTAGGCGTAGTGGATAGACTTAGGGGACCAATACTGCTACCAAGGAAGCTCGATGGAAGAGAGGGCACATCCGACATGGGAGGCTGCAGCAATGTGGTAGTGGGCTGATCATCAGGGCGTGGCTCGAAGTGATCCGTCCGGATCTTTGGCCGGGAGTTTAGCTTGGGCCTGTGTATGACGGTATCGTTGTTTAGAAAAGCGCTCGATATCTTGGATGTAAGCTGTCGAGAGAGACCAGGTGTCGACTGGCTTCTGTGCAAAGCCGTGGGACGAGGTTCTCGGATGCTGGGGATTGGCTCCGACTCTCCGTCGAAACCAGTAGCATTGGTGAGTTGTAGAGAGGATGAGCCTCTTTGATGTATAGTTAGAGCTGGTAGGGTAACGGGGAAGTTTTGGAGACTAGGAGTATAGGTTGCAGATGTGTCGGTGCGTTCGGAACGTTGTGTACTATCCGTAGTGTGCGAGGTTGAGCCATTGCCACGTGATGGTTCTTGGCCTGGGCTTGGAGTGGAATCTGGGTTTACTGTCAGCTATGAGGTGTAAGACTAGTGAGACACGAGTGAGGCAGACTTTTGCCATTGCGGAAGATGGAGAAGATCTTCAAGCTCCCTCGTCGAAAGTTCTTGAATGTCCGGTTGGCTGGCACGCTAGGCCGGACATGAGGGTTCGCAGATGTAGTGAGCAAACCATCTGTGGACTTCTCCATGACGCGGATCTTGCTTTTATCACGGGAGGTCAACAGTGGGTTGTGGACGTCCTTCCTCTTCCGCGTGGGGACGAACGAGATCATGTTGGTGGCTCAGGCGAGTCGATAATAAGACCGGAATGGGTAACAATACTGGTTAGACCATGCGGTGATGGAAGAATATCGATGCGGGAAGCATGGTGAGAGGAGAGGCCACGACGAGAGGTCATAGACGAGCGTAGCTCAACAGGAACAGAAGGAGCCATGCTTGCGCGGACTAAGAACGAGACAGACTGAGGCAGGTGCGAAGAGACTGAATACTACCCCCACTGGCAGCTGCAGTGTTTCGACTGATAACTGATAAATTTATTGCGTTTTGCATCGAAGGACTATGAGAGTGAATGGAGCACTGCGTGAAGTTTAGCAGCCTCCGAGGCGTCAGCGCGACCCTGTCCTCCACTGAGGATTACCGTCGTGATATTCGCCTGGTAACGCCAACGAGAAGCGTCCAGCAAATATGCAGCGATCCTGACGGGGATAACGCATCTGCCAACCGGCGCGTATCGGGCGGTGCCAACGCATCTCGTGACGAAAATCTAGGTTTCAAGCGGCCGCATGATGTGGTCAGTCTGATACGATTTGACGATCGTCTATACAATCAGTCTACGTGAAACTTTGCTAATAGTAGCTCTTGCCAAACTCTATCCTTTACTTGAGCTACTATTTCTACTTACCTACCTTCTTCAGCAAAACATTTATCTGAAGCGCATAGAGCTTTTGTTGCGGTGTAGACCTGTCTAACCTCGAGGTGCATCAGCCAGCCCCGCCTTCCTCGGTTGTGGCGTCCGTTATCGCTTATCGCGCCGTACAAGCGTGCCTCTCCATCACGTCACCTGCTCCCTCCTTCCGGGCGTGTCGCGACGCGAGCCTTCAAAGGGAGGGTTCATCCCTCTGCTTACGGGGGCCCTACGGAGTGTCTTTATACACGGCGATAGTTGTTGCGCTCCTGGAGAGTTGCTTTCTTCTACGTATTACCAATTTTGAGGCGATCGAGACGAAGCGGAGTACTGCGGAGTAGTTAGGCCATTGTCTGGACGTCCGCAAACAGTCGGGAACAATACGGCGTTGTAACAAGGCCAAACATACGGTGAAAAAGTGAAGCTGAAATTTACTGGACGAGCTTCAGATCCTTCAAGAAACACGAAGCCTTCGTTCAAACACAAAACACACCCGTCTGGCTCAAGACTACGACAAGACATCTCAGCCTGAACTATACCAGCTCAATCTCTCAGTACCTACCACCACGAAGAACAACATGCCAAACTCACCAACAACCCCCTTCCCCCTCTACCTCCTCCCCAGCATCCCCTTCCGCCGCCGCCGCAGCTCAACCACAACTACCACCACAACCAGTTCACCCTCCACCTCCCCCCCGCAACCAACATCCTTCCTCACCTCGACCCCCACCTCGCATCTCCGCTGCCAAAAATGCCTCAGCGACCTAATCCCCACCAGCTCAATAATCTCCAAAGGCTTCACCGGCCGCCACGGGCGCGCCTACCTCGTCTCTCCACCCCCGCCATCCTCCCTCAGCGCCGGCGGCAGCCTCTCGCTCACGGGGTGGACGAAAGGCGACTTGCCGAATACGCTCACGCACAAAGCGGTGCCGAGACAGTTGGTTACTGGCGCACATACCGTGTCGGATATTTCTTGCCGCGGCTGCGGGAGCGTGTTGGGGTGGAAGTATGTGGATGCTGAGGAGGAGGGGCAGAAGTATAAGGTGGGGAAGTTTATATTGGAGACGAAGAGGGTGGTTAGGGGGGTGGATGGGTGGGAGAGCGGCGCTGGGAACGTTGAGGAGGAGGAGGAGGAGGAGCGGGAACTGGGTGGTGCTGGTGCTGGTTCTGGAGGGAACGTAGGGGCAAAGGGGGAGGATGCAGATATTGAGTTTGATTCGCAAGACGAAGACGAGTGTGAGGATTTGTTTAGTGGGATTTGGAGTCCGCAGCTGGCGAGGAGGAGGAGGAAGAATCGGGTGTTTGGAAAGGGGGCTTGATTATGTTGACACGGGAGGACTTTTCGGCGCATTGATTTGAGGGGACGCAGGATTGGATCGAAACACCCACGCACTTCATCACGACTACGACTACGACTGACTCACGATATACCCCAATCACTCTCTTTAGATACCCCCGACATATTCTAGGTATGGATCACGGATACTCACGCAGGAAAGGCGCATGGAACGGCGTAACGGTTCAGATTAGTCTATTTGATTCATAACTTCTTAGATAGTAATAATAATGCATTGGTACCCTGCACAATCCATCATATCATTCACATACCCTCCCGCATAACGCCTCGTATGCGAAACCCGCATTGATCAATCAATCAATCAAACGAAACACCACCCAACCCCCTCTCCCTCGCAGCCATCCTCACACAACCCCTTATCCCCTCAACAGCATCCTCCCACTTCTTGCTCGCAAACCTCCCATCTCCATCTCCATCTCCATCACCCTCCCCCTCCGCCTCATCCCCAACAACCCACTCCACCCACTTAACCACCCCGACCGCCTTTCCCAAATCCCTCTCCTCCCCTACAACGCGAGCAAGATACTTCCCCAGCGCATCAACATCCTCTTTATACGGTCCTTCGTGCGCGAATTCCCTTACCCAGTCTCTCATTGCGCCGCGGAGATCTTTCTCCGCGCTGAGTTTCTGCGTTGTGAATGTGGGTTTGGGTGGACGGGGGACTTTGATGGTTGGAGCGGGGCGGCGGGTGGCTGTTTGGTGAGGTGGTAGGGTAGTGGTGGTGGGTTTTTGTTTTCGAGGCACTGCGAGGCGGAAGGATTGCAGTTTTTTGCGCTTGTGTTCTGCGATGAGTTCTTTGCGGAGTTCATCCGGGAGGGCGGAGAGGAAGTCTGGGTCGAGGTCGTCTTCGTTTCGGGATTTTCTTGCGGGGGAGGCGGGCGCGTCGAGAGGGTCATGGAGATTGGCGGGACCGGCGGAGCCTTCTCTGCTTCTGCTTTCTCGAGCGGGATTCTTGATGGAGATGAAGTTTGCTTGGGTGAGGGTTTTGCCTGTTCGGCTTAGGGTCGTTGCTTGCGCTGCTGCTGCGAGCATTGCAGATTTGGGTGGTCGGCCACGACCGCGCTTGACGGGTACAATAGGCTTCTTCGCTGGGATGCCTATAATCCTGTTCTTGCGCGGTGACTGAGGCAGCAGCGTCTGGTCGGCGTGTCTTGGCCGTCGAGATGGAGAGTCGGGTGTTGCACTAGCAGCATACTGTGCAAGTACTTCTGCGCGGACCTCTGGTGGAAGTGCAGCGAGGATCTCAGGGTCGAGTTGGGATTGTGCTGGCAGGGCTGTCATTGCGAAAGGCAATGCTTTCGTTGGAGTCCGGGAGTCCTCTTCTCGGGGTGCATTGCGAGCTGCTGGAGTTGGGGATTGTTGTCGCGTTTGCCTCAGTAACTTTGATCGAATGTCTTCGGGCAGTTCTGCAAGTACCTTGGGATCGACTTGCGTGGGCATGATGAACTGCGTGCCCAAGGTGTTCAATGGGCGGCGGGACGGGGTCGAGTGATTCAGCACTTGAGCCCCGAATGCAACATGCTCATCCTCGACGGCCGTCTTTGGCTTCCTTGGTGTCTCCGGATCATCTTGAATAGGATCTTCCTCCACGGATTTCGATACTTTACGAGCACTGATAGGCTCTGCATTACCTACCCTGAACTGAAGTCGCCGTTGTGAGCTTTCGAGGCTGCCATCAGTAGCGCTCTTCATAGGCTCAAGCTTCGTCATCTGGATGCCAATGCCTCGGAGCTCGCCTGGCGTGAAGCCGAAGCCTCGTAGTATACTCAAAGCCTCCTTCGTTAGGACTTCTTTAGAGTTGGTCGCGACCCCAAGAAGCAGGCTCTTGTTGTGTGTATCGCACTTTCCGTGTCCCAGATGCTTTGGTGGGTCTAAGGGAGCATCAGGCGAGCGCCGCATGATCTTCATCGTGAACTGCTTGCCTTTGACCTTCTCTTTCAGTAGACGTTTTTGTAACTCGCCGCAGAGGCTCGTGATGAACTCGTCTGCTTGCTCTTGGGTCTCAAAGCGGACGCCCCAGTTAACTTCGGCTGAGACAGACTTGCGAACCACTTGCTCGCCCACTTCTTGACGATCGATGCCTCTTGCGTACTCGTAGAGTTTTTCACCGGTCTTTGGACCCAGCGTCTGCACGAGTCGCTCTTTCGAGAGCTCACGGATATCCTTGACGAACTTGACTCCGATTTCCTCGAGCTTCCCGCCAATAGACCATGCAACACCTGGCAAGTCTTGCACCTGTAACTGGCCGATGAAGTCCAACACCTCCTCGGGCTTGAGTTGGTACTGGCCAGCAGGTTTCGCTTTTCTCAAGGCAACCTTGGCCAGTAATATGTTACTACCGATACCAACCGAGACATCGCATCCCGTTTTCGACTTGACGAGATCACGCAAGGACTGCGCAATGTCGTCTGCCTTCGCCTGCTCGCGGTAGTTGCTCCCCTCGTGTACTTTGCGGCCATCGCTGCCACCAGTGGCAATGCAGAGGTTTGATACATCTACCAATGCCTCGTCAACACTCACACTCTGAACGAGACCACCGGTAGCGAGAATAGCATCGTAGAAAGCCCGACTGGCTTCTTCGTACGCGGGAAAGTCGTAGGGCAGGATCTTCAGGTCTGGGCATAGTTCTTGAGCACGCTTCATCCACATGCCGTTCTTGACCCCAAACTTCCGCGCTGGGTAGTTGCAGCTTGCGATCTCCGAGCCATTGCCCTGTCCGTGTGCGACGACTGCTGGCTTGTCCTTGTATTGCGGATGCTTTTTCAAGCTAACAGCAGCGAAGAAACTGTCAAAGTCGACATGGAGGATGTAGCGTCGTGCCCCTGGGGGTCGCTTCTGCTTTGCTTTCTGGGATGCTGACTTCTCGCTGGCCAATGCCTGGAGCTGAGATTTGAGGTCGGCCTTCCAAGTCGATAGATGGTGTAGACGAGATTCGCGGTAGTACTGCTCGAGGAAGTTGGGGTCGACGACAGTGGACTTGCGAAGCTTGGAATCACGAAGAAGAATGGCATTGTGCTCTTCCGCAGTCAGCTCCATGTTCCGAGGTGGCGCGGCGGCTCGTTCATCGGGCGTCGGTTCCGTCACATCTTCATGGCCATTGTCAGGCTGCGCTGGTTGAGCAGCGGGTGGAGCAGGGTCGTCGTATAGGTCGGGTATATCATCAACCTCGACGTGATCATCTCGTGGTTGTTTAGGAGGGAACAGTGGACTCGTCTTGGGAGGCGTAACGAGCTTCTCGGACTTGCTGGACTCGCCGGCAGTGGCAACGGGTGCGGGCTGATGCGAGGGCGGCAGATCTTCGATTTCATCGTCTGGTGTCGGGAGTCGTTGTCTGGAGAAGCGCGAGCGCATGGTGCTGCTGGGGGTCGGCGTGCTGGCGGGCCCAGACTGGCTGCCCCGTAGCTGGCTGGTGTACCAGCTGGCATCGGTCTGATCACGGTAGCCCTTCGACTTGACGTTCGCCTGGCTCGTCACTTTGCCCTTGTCGAACGCAAGCACGTTCTGCTTCTCGCCTTCATCCACGACGCGGTATTCGTTCCACGGCAGCAGCTTCCCTGCGCTTATGCTGTCGACGACCCATGCTGGCTTGACGATGCGATACTTTCTAAACTCTACCACCTTCTTCGGGGTCAGGCTGCTCGCGATGATGTGCGTCGCGGTAGTCTTGCCGTCCAGGTACTGCATAAAGCCACCGCCATACTGGACGATGAGCGTGTGCAGGTCGTTGAGGGATGGCTGGGTATAGCCGTTGACATGCGCCACGACGCCTTTGAAGATGGGAGGTTTGTCGCCGGCCTGCGATCGGATGTCGGCGTCGAGATTCTGCAGTTTGATCTTCTTGCGCCGAAAGTAGTCGGTGAAGCCGCCAAAGGCCGACCCTCCATACTCTTCACCGTCCTCGCCGTCGAAGGTGTGGCTGGCGATGCGCTTGCGCACCGAGTCCGAGTTCTTGTCGAGGCGCGAGCCCATGATTGCAGTCAAGTGGCGGATCGAGGGCGTTCATCGGGGCCGTGATCATGATGCGTGAGGGTCGTCCGGGTATCCACGCTGCCGCATGTTCATGTCGATAGGTATCTTGTATCTACTGCAGTGGGGAATGAAAGCGCGTGCTGGGTGGCGCGTCGCGGACGACGTCACGCTAAGGCAGGCGAAGTGGGCCCTTCTGCCGTTCTGCCAGGCGGTGAAGCAAAGCGAACTTTTTTGTATCTTCGACACCCGCCCAGCTTCGACCGAACTTTCTGCCCTCGCCAACAATTCTGCTCAACCAGCCGTCCTAGCGCTGTGCAACTCCCTGAGCATTGAAGACCACCACCCGATACCTAATTTCGATACACTATACAGCTTTTCGCAAGACTATCAGCTATATCCTTCAAGATGCCTTCCTCAGTTCCCGCAGGCGTCTATGGACGTCGCATCCCAGCTGGCGGCATTCCCATTCTCGCGGCCATCGATCCCTCTGCTGCTGTAAGTATTTCCTGTCGCGCATTCGAGTTCTCACAAATGCGCTTTGTGTCGCATTTTTATTTTTATTTTTCATTACCTGCTACCTATGAATGATATCCTAACGCTCTCTAGTTCCGCATTACCATGGCGGCCATTGACCCAGATGAGGAGCCCCAGATCGATGAGGATCACAAGACTCTTCGCGCTACCCTGAAGCTCATCCGCGTTCCCATGGACTTTGAGGACAGCGACGAGGATGACGAGGACTACGACGAGGAAGACATCGAGGCCATCGCCGCCCGTCTGCGTGAAGCTGGCGCTCTTCCCGACGCCGACTCTGATCTGTCTGAGGACGACAGCGAGGACGAGAAGAACGGCGGCCCGAGCGACCCCGTCAAGTCGAAGAAGGCCAAGCAGGCCGCCCTCACCAAGAAGCTGCAGCAGGAGCTCGAGGCGGATGAGATGGAGATCGACGGCAGCTTGACAAATGGTGTCAACGGCAAGGCTAAGGGCAAGGCCAAGATAACCGACGACGATCTAAGCGACGAGGACGACGAGGAGGATGACGAAGATGATGAGGACGACGAGCCTGAGGAGCTTGTTCTTTGCACCCTGGACCCAGAGAGGGTAAGAATGCGTCCTTACTCTCACGTTTGCTATAACTAACATCCATGCAGCACTACCAGCAGCCGCTCGACATCACTGTCCGCGAGGGTGAGGAGGTCTACCTCTCCGTCAGCGGTACCCACGACGTCTATGTCACGGGTAACTACATTGCATTCCCCGACGAGGACAGCGAGGATGAGGAGGATGGTCTCGACGGTCTCGAGTACGACCTCTCACCTGATGAGGATGAGCTTGACATGTCCGAGATTGACGACTCTGAGGATGACGAGCTCGATGGTCTGCAAGATCCCAGGGTCACTGAGGTCGAGTCCGAGGACGAGGCGCCGAAGCTCGTCGAGGCTAGCAAGAAGGGCAAGAAGCGCCCCGCCGAGTCCGAGGACGATGCTACCCTTGATGATCTCATCAGCAAGACCAACGGCGACGCCAAGCTCAGCAAGAAGCAGGCTAAGAAGCTAAAGAAGAACGATGGCCAGGCCATTGCCGGCGCAGAGCCAGCGAAGAAGGCCGACAAGGCTGAGAAGGTTGCTGAAGCCCCCAACAGCGACAAGAAGAAGGTCCAGTTTGCTAAGAACCTTGAGCAGGGCCCAACTGGCTCACCCAAGGTCGACGCACCCAAGGCAGAGGCCAAGAAGGAGGCTCCCAAGGGCCCACGCGTGGTCAGCGGTGTCACCGTCGACGACAAGAAGGAGGGCAAGGGCAAGGCCGCCAAGAAGGGTGACCGCGTCGAGATGCGCTACATTGGCAAGCTAAAGAACGGCAAGGTCTTTGACTGTAAGCACTTCATCACCATCTCCATGATTCCAGATCACTGACTATTCTCACAGCCAACAAGAAGGGCAAGCCATTCTCCTTCAAGCTCGGTGTCGGCCAAGTCATCAAGGGCTGGGACATCGGCGTCGCTGGCATGACCGCTGGCGGCGAGCGTCGTCTGACCATCCCCGCTGCCCTCGCATACGGCAAGAAGGGTGCTCCCCCGGACATTCCCCCCAACTCTGACTTGATCTTTGACATCAAGTGCATCTCAGTCGGTTAGACGGCTGTTCGCGTGTATTTGTGCGACTGTACCCGTACAGGGCCCACTTCCCTCCTGTACAACGCCGGGACCCGACTCCACTCCTGCGCAGTAGGCTCTCGCGCGGGACTCCACCTGCCTGCGTGGGTGCGTTTGCGTAATATTTTCGTTATCGTACATCTCCTGTCGTCTGTTTATACTGCATAGCGCGATGTGTGTGAGATATCCGACTTGCATAATCTGGGGTTTTCTTCGTTAGATGACTGCAGGGAGGACGGATTTCTCATCCCCCCTACGCGAGATGCTTTCTTTTTCATTCGTCATCTGGTCGCGATATAGCGAGGCGATTGTGCCATATACGGGCACGAAGTCGCTGAGGATGCTATGTCGAAAAGTTATGGAGTTTTGGTCTGGGGATTATGTAGTCAATATCAGTGATTAGTTCAAGAGGTCTGTGTGTTGTCTGAGTGATGTTGTAGCACCAACTTTTGAATCGGCATGTTCTTCAGGTAAGAAACAGCTGTATGAATGTGTTCCATGTCATATTGCCACTCCCCTCTCTCGTTCGCTCATATTTGTATGCACGGCGATCTATATTGATTGAAGTCTGGATCTCGTGACATTCCGAAGTCAGATCTTCAAATACTGCACGATTTTGAAACTTTAGCGTCATTTCATAAACGTCAATCTAGAACAAGCTTTCAGGATCTCTGTTCAGAAGTAGCCAACCAACGCAAAGGTGAGCTACAGGGTCGTTAACATCCTTGGTGTGCGTTCAAGTTCGAGATTAGCGATTCTCTGCCGAGGCCTGACCGAGGTGTTTGCGCCTTGAACCTGCGGGGTACAGGACGCCAACCAAGTTTGATAGAAATCACGTCTTCCAATGAAAAATTATTAGGTTTGTTCAAGTAGATGGAAGAGTGGAAAATGTTAGCCTGGCGGCACAGCAATCATAGAAAGATGACAGAAATACGAAGGGATGTTGCGGGAGATGGCGACAACTAGTGCTTCCTTACTATTATACTCAAATGCTATTCTCCTGATATTTGCGTAAAAATATCCCTACAATACTTTTCAACATGGTTAACGCATCTGATCTGCCCCAATGGAAGGATATGCCACCGGTCAAGGGCATGCCGTACGTACCCGCTTGACCCTCGCATAGCAGCATCAATTGATATCCACAGGCACGGAACCGCATGGGGTTTATTCGACACGAACGGCGTACGAGACGAGGTCGGAACACTAAACCTACTAACCCCCGAAGTTGTCGTGGAAGCCGGTAAAGAGATCAAAACGGGGAAAAGCGTGGTTCTCAAGTAAGCCTTGCTTCTGAAAATAAACAGTGATGAATGGCTGATTGCAGCAAGCTGGGGTCTGGAAAACATAGCAGAACCAGGGTTCGGCAGAATCAAACTCCAACACGACATCATCGATTGGCGTAAAATCCAGCACTTCTACTCGTATGATGATGAGATCAAGCTTAATCCGCAGGCGGGAAGTCAGTGGGATGGACTGAGGCATTTTGGTCACACGGAGACTGGTTTGTATTACAATAATATCCATCACGATGATCTGCTGAACACGGATCGCATTGGAATAGACCGTAAGTGACTTCGATCCCAGCAGACTTTAGCAAGACCCGACATACTGAACCTTTTCCGAACCAGACTGGAGTAAACGCGGAGGCATTGTAGGCAGAGGCGTTCTTCTCGACTACGTGCGATACGCCGAGCGCCATGGCATCACGTACAACGCCATGTCGCGGCACTGCATCACCGTAGCGGACCTCGAAGCTATGGCGAACGAAGAAAAGGTATCGTTTAAACCAGGCGATCTGCTCATTGTGCGAAGCGGATGGATCAAATGGTACAATGAGCACGAATCTGAGGACCGAGTTAAATACGTCACGAACGGAAAGGAATACGTCGGTGTCGAGGGCTGCGAGGAGTCGGTCGAATGGTTGTGGAATCACCATTTCGCGGCTGTAGCTGGCGGTATGTGTTTCCAATTCTGAACTTCTTTGCATGTTTCAAGGCAACTGACATATGATTTGAACAGACGCGATCGGCTTCGAAGCTTGGCCACCGCAACTGCCCCGTCGTATTCACGATCATATCGCGCTTTGGGGCATGCCTATTGGGGAGTTGTGGGATTTAGAGGCTTTGGCCGCAGAATGTGAGGCGCAGAATCGGTGGAGCTTTTTCTTCACGAGCGCACCGCTTAACTTGAAAGGCGGGGTTTCGAGTACGCCGAATGCGTTGGCTGTGTTTTGAGGATCTGCAATGTGGAGGGCAGAAGTGTCGGTGAAGATTGATGGGGTTGTAGGATGTAAGGTTCCGGAAGCATAGATCTTCCGGTTCGCAACGACTCAACCTTTCATCCTTACCACACTTGACATCTCTGGTGGCTCTTACAACATGTATAGTTTTGTCCTCACACGCGCAATACACCCACTTCCGACATTCCGAAACTGCGACCACCTCCACCTAGCCAACGCGATGCAGTGACGCAGCCTATGCTGACGATTCAGTCGACGTCGAACTGTCGAATCGAGGAGGGGACGTACAACCCCTTGTACTCCACACCCAATGGTCCACCCTTGAAGCCACGCGCTACCCCGACCTATGCGGGGCCCCTCACTACTAGTCTGTGAAAGGCTAGATGGCCATGTCTAGCCCTATCTCACCCCAAGCCTCAACGCCGCATACCTGTGTCAATCATATCGGCTATACGAAGTACCGGTAATTGAGTGTCAGCCACCGGCAGCCAGGTCTATTTGACTTTCTGCTTACCTGCGCCCACATTGCATCACCAGCGCGAAACAAACAAAGCAGGGGGGCTACACATCGCGCACAAGTCGCCCCGGAGCTAGGTTATTTGACTTATGCTTCACTTTCGAGTCGAGCAATATCATGTCAGATGGCAATCGATTCCCGAAACGCTAAGCCACCACGCACCAGCCGACCTCTAATATGTAGCCTTCCCCGACGTCTTTCTCCTTGGCGAGTAGAAAAAATCGTAACTCTTTGACGAGCAACATGTCTCCCAAACTCGGCCGGCAACGCATCAATGCGTTCAACGTCTTCATCCTCTTATTCGTCGGTTTCGGGTCCATGAGCTATGGGTACACGGCGTCCATCATTGGAACCACACTGGGTCAACCATCGTTCATTACTTACTTCGAGCTCGACACACGAAGTAACGGCACCGACCTGATTGCCACGACGAATGGCATCTTCCAGACTGGCGGTGTGATTGGTACACTCCTCCTGCCGATTATTTCAGACAGGTATGGACGGAAATGGGGAATTGCTCTTGTAAGTTGCTGTCGTTTAGGATAAGCGTAAGAGATGTGGTCTAACAGCTAGACCAGAGTTCCATTTTGGCGATTATCTCCGGCGCGTTGCTCGCTGGTAGTACGAATATTGGTGTTTTCATCGCGTTTAGATTTGTTGCGGGTGCGAGCGCGTTCATGGTGCTCGCTGCTGTGCCGGTAGGTTCACCACCTTCCTCTGTTTGACACAAAGACAGGGATTGATTGTCGATGTAGATCTGGATGAACGAAGTTGTGCCGGTGAAGATGCGAGCTGGACTAGTCGACATCCACGCTGTGTGTCTAGTTTTTGGATACTTCGTCCAAGGTTGGGTGGGCTATGGATTCTACTTCTGGAACGGTATGTCTACACCATGTTCAACCACATTACCCAATCCTGTTACTGACCAACTATTTAAGGCGGCGGCCAAAACACCTGGCGCCCCCCTCTCGCGCTCCAATGCGCCTGGCCCCTCATGCTCCTCTGCGGCCTCTACTGGATCCCCGAGTCCCCCCGCTGGCTCATCATGAAAGACCGACTCGACGAAGCAAAAGTCATCCTCGACCGCCTACACTCGGACCCCAGCGACCCAGACAACGAGTACGCCCAGTCCGAATACTACCAAATCCAGAAGCAAATCCTAATCGACCGAACCCTCGACGGGTCCTGGATCGCAATGTTCAAACGGCCCTCGTATCGAAAACGCTGCTTCTACGCTATCGGCACAACCTTCTTCATCCAGTGCTCCGGCGTCCTAGTAATAAACAACTACGGCCCAACACTGTACAAGAACCTCGGTTTCAGCCCCGTCAAACAACTCCTCTACCCCGCTGCGTGGCTCACTTTCGCGCTGGGCATGAACGTCTTCGCCATCCCGCTGGTGGACCGTTTCCCTCGAAACAAGTACATCGCCGGTGGTATCTTCTGCTGCATGGTCACGCTGATCCTCGAAGCCGCGCTCATCGCAAACTTCGTGCCGTCAAACAACACCGCTGCACTCCGCGCTGCCGTTGCCATGCTCTTCCTCTTCCAGATCCCCTACGGCCTGTGTCTGGATGGCACGCAGTTCGCGTACCTGGGTGAACTGTTCCCCACGCACCTGCGCGCCAAGGGCGTCTCACTAGGCGTTGCGACAATCTCCTTCACGAATATTATCTGGCTGCAAGCTGCTCCCACGGCGTTTATCAACATCGGGTGGAAGTTTTACATTGTGTTTATTATCCCGGGCACGATTGGCGCAATCATCATGTGGATGTGGTTCCCCAATACGAACGGCATGCCGCTGGAGGAGATTGCAGCGCTGTTTGGGGAGGAGGATGAGGTTGCTGTTTATCAGGCGGAGATCAATGTGCAGAATGGGGTTATTGTAGATTTGCATGTTAATGCGAAGGGCGGGGAGAAGAGTCATGTGGAGGATTTGAGGGCCCCGGAGGAGGCGCATAGGGTTTGAGGGATGAATGGGTAGTAGAGCTTTTGGATGTTTTTCTGATGGTTTGATGGGTATTAAGGCGTAAAATTCACTGGGAGGTTGACTGCACGCAGCATATGGTGGACTTATCTGATGTGCTGTTATTAGTTAGGTTCCTGTAATCTATACGCTGTATTAGATTTAGGACGATGATAGCTTAATCAGTAGAGTGCATGTGAATAGTGGACTAGAATACCAATGAAGTAGATCCAACCTTCAGTCCCTAGATTTCGACCTTGATTGAGGTTTGAGTAAAGAAGCGGGTCTACTCGAGTTGGTCAAAATTCCAACTCGGATTTGCCAATCGGTCAGTTTATTAGACAACCCTGTAAGGGTCGAGTTTGCGTTCTGGTCAATTATTTGACAGTGTCGAATTATCCAAGCCGTCGATAATGCTGATAACATTGCGCTGTAAAATTGCTGCAGTGGTCAGTAATTCATGTCTCATCGTATTATGGTGGTTGAGATACTGATTCATCGCATTACCGTGGTTGATCATCGAGAACGTGGAACACTAAGGTAGAACTAAAGTAAATCATCCAAAAAACCGCTCTTAAAGTGCACGCGCAAAGATCTGTTCCATAATTCGTGTGGTAATCATGTTGTATGTTCCGCCAGGATGAGTCGTGCCGAGACCAATGACAGACGCGGAAACTTCTAGAAATCCGTCCAATCAGCTTGCCTTATGCTGGCATGGGCACTCAGCACAGACCATGTCCCCACCCACAGGCGTTATGAATCCAGCCGGCCGACTCCTCACTTCGTTTTCCCACCACCCGTCTTCACTTCAACCTCCATCGCAGCAGCCCTCAGTCACACAGACCAGCGCCTCCAAAGCCTCGTCGCCTCGGCCTCTATAGCCCGTCTTTCTCATACCCGCACCGACGACTACATCCAACGCCACCGTGGCATACCTGTAGCAATGGCGATATCGACAATGAAACGAAACAGTAGTAGTAATAGTAGTACCCGTAGTGCCTCATCCTACGGCTCGTCGACTGCGAATGTGCGCGCGAGCTGCTACGCTGTGAAGGCGTCGACCGCGAGCCTCCAGGGCTTTCATTATGAGACTACGCGGGTTGCCGGGGTAGAGTGGTGTTCCTGAGGTCAGCTCGGTACGTATTCCTCTCCCTCTACCCTTCTACATGTCTTGCGACTCGCATGTGTTTTCTATTGTACTATTCATTTACTGATAATCGCAATAGGGAATACCATCACCTCCGGCAAGTCCCCCCCTCGCCGCCCGACACACGTCCGCCGCTACTAAAGGCGGACGGGCGCGCAGAGGGGGGGCTGCATACACCATTACGGGAGAGTGTGAGAGACTCTTCTGCGAGACACTGCGCGCTGTTTTCCTGGGTGAGGGGAGCCAGCATCGTCAGGACTCGCTTGTGATGGGTATGCATAATAGTGTTACCACCGGTACTGCCGGCAACGACTACGGTATCGACGCACGCCGATACTCGGACTCGGCTAGCTCGATGGACTCGGCTTCGTCTTCGTCGTCCCTCGGGCCGGTCCAGGCGCTTGAGTATGACGGCAAAGGTGCCATCAGCGACTGGATCGAAATGTGGGATTATGTCGGCGGCATCCGCTTCCGCGGCTTCGTGGCTGAGAATGAGGATGAGAAGGCCATGTTCGTCTTCTTTGATCAGTCGGTTATCGTCGGAGATCTCAAGGCTGGGTACGTCACTTCCACCTACCTCTCTTCCTACACACTACTTGCGGACGTTTTTGCTAACTTATCCATCGCAGCTTAATGGCCCTCCTCGAACTCTGCGAAGTCGACTACTTCTCCTGCGACCGCCTCGTCGTCTGTATCGACCGCCACACCGACCAGCTTGCTCGAGATACCTTGACGAAGGATCTCGGCTGGATTGGCTTCAGTCTCACGACGCTGGACGAGTTTAGCCATGGCGAAGAGCTGATTAGCGATAAGTGGTTGTTCATGGATATGGAGACCTAAACGTTGGTCGATTCTCTGGAGAGATGCATAGGAAGGCTTGACTGTCTGTCACTACTGCATGATTGATGGTCCTGCGATTTTTGCTTCTTGGCTTCTTATCGACGACCTTTTTCCTTCGGCGGCTTGGGGTGCTGCATGTGGCTCATTATTCCTGCGATCGGCCGTTCTCTTTCAAGCAACATCCACGGCGTCCGTGATCTTTTTTCCTGCCCGTACATAGTGCATGTGCCTTTGGCATTTCGCATCTTGGAAGGCGTTGCTTTTCCCTTCATAGGGCTAGTCACTTAGCTTAATGAGTATTATTGATTGCTTCTCGTAATGAGACTGCTTCCCTCTGTAGTGATTGATTGCCTTGTTCCCAACGTGGTGTTCTTGTCACCTTACGAGACAAATCTCTGAGTAAAGGAAGGCAGGCAGGAAAGATTTCAATTTTCTCATTTCTACGATTTTGCCTCCCAGTCTAGACTTATACAGACCCAATATATCGCAGCGAACTGCATATCCGAACTCCCCAACGTTTCCGTTTAGTACCCAAGGAACGCCGCAAAGCGAAACCAGTTTTCGCAGTCAAAAACGCTGCTCAGTCTCAAGCCGGCATAGCAATCTACCACACTACTCATCCAAATCCGCCATGACAGCATCCAAATCCGCGCCCCCAAACTCATCCACCTCCAACCCGGGCTCCACCTCCGCCCTGCCCTCCAACGCGCGCATAGCCGGATTATCCGTCCCACTAATGCCCTCAACCTCCTTCTTCCTCTGATGCGCCTGCAGATCCTCCAGACTCCAACTCGAATGGCCTTCCTGCTCGGCCCTTGACCACGGCACCGACATATCCCTCAGGAAAGCCTTGGCATTGCCCACAGCCTGATCAATGGACAGTTTAGTGGATTTCGCATCCAGACCCTGTTGAATCCACTTGGGCAGCTGCGAGACCTTCTTGTTGAAGCGTTTATCCGCCAACACCATGATGCCGTAGTCATCCTTGCCGCGGATGACGCGGCCCAAACACTGCGCAGCATGGCGCATCGCGTCGAAGGAGAGGAAATCCGCTTCTTTAATACGGTATGTTTCGCGCAGAAACTCGAGGCGCGCCTTGAGAATACGGGATTCCGTGTACTGATACGGCACGCCCATGCACAGCACGGTGCGCCCATAATGATGATCGAAATCAATGCCCTCTGAGACCTTGCCCCGCGCGACGCACAGCAGCACGGCGCCGCGGCCGTTGTTACACGCGGTGCGGAACGTCTCGAGGGCGAGGGCGGTTTCCTGCGCGTCTGGCGTCTCGACGAGGATGAGCTTGTATTTCCAGACCGTGTCGAGGATTTCCATGCCCTGCCACGCGCTGATGATGCTCTCCATGTAGAGGTACGAGGGGAAAAAGACGACGACGCCGTCCGGGGTCAGCTTGCAGAATTCGATGAGCAGCGTGCCGAAGTTGCGCTGCACTTGCAGGTCGTTGCGGTGCTCGAATTGAGAGGTTATTTGGTTTTGGTCGTTGCCGCGGTCGACGATCATGGGGAGGAAGGATTTGCGCGTGAGGGTCATGGTGAAGGATTCTTGGACTACCGTGTTGAAGTTGAGCATGCGGGGGTACATGTCTAGCGGGGACATGGTGCCCGAGGTGACGATTACGGAGTAGAAGCGTTCGAAGACGGGCTTGATGGCGATGGCGGCGTCGAGGCATGTAAAGTGTAGGACGGGATTGGGTACAGTAGCGGTTAAAGACTCGAAGGGTTCGATGATGAGAAGAAAGCCCGTTTCGTATGTCGCTACGAGGGTGGCGAAGGTTGCGACTTCCTGCAGCGGCTGGTAGTCTTCGATGTTCGTGAGTTCTAGGGTTCGCACGAGCGAGGTCAGGCGCTCGGCGCAGAAGCGTAGTGGTTTCCGCTCGATGAATGTGAGGTCGCGTAGATGCTGTAGGAATGCTGGTGGTGTGTCTGAGACGACGTTGAGGACTTTCATCCGTGTCTTCAGATACTCGATGAAGCGCTTTAGGAATGCAACAAAGTGTTCTGCTCGTCTTATGTTGCCAGGCACAGCTTCTGTGAGCAGATCGTCCGGCAACGCCGGGTTTGCCATGAAGGCCTCTTCGTTTCGTGCCTCGTCCGCAGCTCTTAGGCCTTCGACGAGTTTTGCATACTCGTTTTGCAGTTTCTCGGCATCTGTGCTCTTCATCTCTGTGATTTTGCGATCTAGGTTGTTCACTCCTTTGGTCGCTTTCCGTAACGAGTCTTCCGTCAGATCGATACTGAGCGACTCGATGCAGACGTTGTCTATGTTGTGAGCCTCGTCAAAGACGACAATGCAGTCTTTTGAGAGCTCTTTTGACACCCTGTCCGCGATCTTCGGATCCAGTAGGTAATGATATGAGTAGATGATGACGTTGCAATACGGCATCATCCGCCGGGCTGTAAAGTACGGACACTGCTTTTGCTGCTCGCCATACTTGAGCATACCGTCGAATGTCCAGACGCCAGGCGGTATCAAGTTGTGTGGTTCTAGCAGGTCCAGGTTGTCGTGATATACGCAGAGTTCGACATCTTCGCCCCGCTCTTTCTTCTCTTTCACGAACCCTGCCGTCAGACTTCGACATCGCGCATCGACCACGCTGCCGCTCTTCTCGCGCTTGACGGACGGGTGCAGACACAGATTCTTTCGACTCGTCAACCCCAGCCCTCTGAACTCCTCTTCATACCCCAGCTCTTGCGACCGGTACTTCATCAACCCCTTCAGTTCCGCAAGCGCCTTTTCAATCTCAGACATGGTACGCGAGCAGTAGATGAGTTTCCGCTTTTCCGGATAGTGCTGCTGGTATGCGACGATGAGCGAGAGCAGCGACACGGTTTTGCCCGTGCCTGAAGGCATCTCGAGGACGCAATGGCCGCCCCTGTCCAGCGTGCGTTTGAGATCGCACATGTAAGCATATTGCTCTGGATAGACCCGGGGGTACGGGAACAGCACGGGCAGACTATCGATGTAGAACTTCATCTTGCTGGTCCACCGCCCGCGCGGACTCTGTCGTGGCGATGGGAAGTTGTTGAAACAAAGCTCGAGCTTGGGCGTTGCCTTGAGTTGAAGTGCATATGAAGAAAATGAGCTAGTGCCGAGAAAAGAAAGGTGCACGACAGGGATCTGCCCCACTGCCGCCTTCCGCCCTTCTGGTGCCGTCATAGGCAAGCAGCAGAGCCGCACATTCGCACAAACTTCGCTGTACACTCTTCCAACGCCTGGGGGTGGTTTCTTTCGTGGTTTCCTTTTCTCCGTTCCAGTATATATACCCAAGTGACCCTCACCACCTTCACCACCCCACACGTCCGGCATTCGCAAGCTACTCGACGGCCTCAGACCCCGCTATGAGCAAGCGCACGGCAAAGTCTCAGGCCAGCAGTGCGCGGGCTGCTTCGACAGCGTTCGGGTCCTCTGCCTTCGGTTCCTCGACTCCAGCATTCGGTGCCAGCTCCTCGCAGCTATCATACGTGTCAGAACCGCCTGATCTCTCTGCCATCTCGGATGCGAATGTCGTCGTCTACTTTAGGAACCTGTCCAAGAAGGACAGTACCACAAAGGCAAAGGCGCTCGAGGATATTCAGACATATGTCTCGTCGCTGCAGGGGCCGGTAGAGGAAGGCTTGCTCGAGGCATGGGTGCGTGACATATATTTCTGTACATATGGTCCTAGTAGTAATAGAGAATTTGCAGATCAAAATCTATCCTCGCACCTCCATAGACAACGCGAAAGCTGTCCGACAGAACGCCCATATCGTGCACGGTCACATTGCCGTATCTGCAGGCAAGCGAATGGCCAAGTACATGCCTAAGAGCGTTGCTGCGTGGTTATGCGGTCTCTACGATAGCGACCGATCAGTGGTTGAGGCGACGCAGAGCTCCCTCCGCCAAGTCTTCAACACTCCGGCGAAAATACAGAACATACGCAAGGTTTACCAGCAACCTATACTGGAGTACTGCCGAGACGCGATAGATAAGGAAAGCACGACAACATTGAGTGATGAGCGGACGGTCAGCCCAGATGATGCCGAAGCGAAGTACAGCAGGGTCATCTCGGCTTGCATAGCATTATTGGGCAGCTTGCTGGCAAATTTACAGCCCGAGGAGCTGTCCAAGTACCAGGCCGATTATGAGAGCCTGCTCGGAGACAAGAAGCTGTGGGAGTTTGCGTCATATGACGATGCTTCAATACGACGCTCATTGCATCGCTTCCTGAAGACTTGTCTGGCCAAAGAACCTGCAGCTATTGAGGCTAACCTCGAAGCCATCAGCAGGTCGTATCTCTCCGTGGCCCTCAACTCTGACCAGCTCGGTTCAATATACGACTACATCGAAGCTTTGACGTTATTAACCTCTGCACACCCCTCAGTTTGGACACAGCACTATAAGAGCAAAACTGCAGTAGATCGACGCTTGCGGCAGTTTCTGAAGAAGGGGTCCCAGTTAGGTCCTCGCGATTTCTGGAGTCGACTGTCAGAGTTGTTTCGGATTTTACCAAAGGAAGTTCTACCCAACAACGCGGCTGACGCTGCGGAGCTCCTCAGTTCACTCCAGGGCGGCATTGTGCGAAAGGACGAATCAAAGTTCAACCACGAAGCAGCGTTTGCTGCGTATTTGGAGATAGTCAGCCTGATCGATCAGCCGTTGCCGGACGAGGATAAGGGCAAGCTTGTGGAAGAGATGGTCTTGCCGCTCGTGACACAATATTTGCGCCCTTCGCTAGAGACCTCACAATGGACCATTCCCTCGAACGCAACTGCGTTATTGCCGAAAGCATTAGCAGTCGAAGGCATGGTAGCGACCCTGGTGCAAAGGTGGCCTGTATTCTCTCAGCAGCTCATCGACGATATCAAGACCTCAGCTCCAGAGCAGTCAAAGGACTACGAGAAGTCGCAAATGGCTGTGCTTCAACACGCAACACGTTTCGCTGCGCTGCAAGAGGAAGTTTTCAAATCTGAAGCATTCGCATCCGAGCAGCTAGTTCTCCGCGATGCATGTTCGTCAATAATCTCCGAAGCACTTGGTGTTGTCAAGAACAGGAATGGCAAACCATTTGGCGCCGCTGGCGCAGTGGCCGCACTTCTACATCGTAGCCGCGCCCTTCTATCAGCCACCCAACCCGAGCTTGGAGTCGAACAGTTCGTTCGCGAAGATCTTCCCGGTCTCCTCTCATCTCCGTCATCACCGTATCTAGTCGACATTTTGTACACGATGGCCGACACTCCAGCCTTCAAGGATGTCTGGAGCGCCGCTCTCAAGGCTGTCCTGCAGGAGGCCGACTCGCCAGTAAAGACCAAAGCGCTCGACGCAATGCTTACTTCACCTAGGATTCCACCATCTTTCGATTTGGCCACTTCTGATCCTGAGTTACAAAAGTATGTGAAAGACAGCGTACAGGAAGCGGTTGAGGGCTCCGCAGAGTGGGACTCCTTCAACCGCATGCTACAGTCAAGGGCGAAGATCCTGTCCCCTGAGACCACCGACGAAGTGCTCGCCTACATGACAGAGTCTCTTTCGATATCGCAACATGCTCCATACACGCTACAAGGGCTTCGCCAGATCGTCAAATCCAGCCCATCTATGCTACGAGAATTCCTTGCTACACCAAATGGATCAAAACTTCTTCAAGGCTTACTCCTCGCTTCCGAATCACCGAGTGATGAGGTTGCGCAGGGCGCTACAGCTGTCAACGCATCCATTCAGACCATATTATCATCAGGCTCAGATACGAAGCAGTCAATCTACGACCTTATCCACCAAGGCCTTCGGGAGGCCACTCCAACGTCCGTCTCTGTGGAGACATTAGTCGATTTAGCGAAGCAGTCTGTTGGCGCAGGAAGCGGCTGGGACGACATAGCTAAAGTCTTTCCTTCTGTTGAGGACTGGAATTCGGCCTTAGCACCATTCCTCAATGCTGCGCCCAAATCATCGCTTGCCATCACTAATCCTCTAGGCGGTGCCGTATACCTCGTTGATTCGAGCATTGCTACTGTCGGGGTCAGAAACATGTCTCGCGATGCCGATGGCTACTCTGCCGCGTACCGTATCACGCAATATGTGACTAGACTGTTCAAAAATCCGGAGTTATTCCGCGTTGAGGCTGTCCCGGCTGAGATCCGAGATGCGTACTTGCGCAACATTGCAGTCACAGTCCAGCTCGCTGATGACAATTTGGGGCTTGCTGGAGCGAATGGCCTTTGGGCAGACTACAACCCCGACGTGGAGGCCGATGCGATGACCTTCATGTCGGACACGCAATCTTTTATCACCCAGGAATTGAAGCGCTCCTCTGTCTCCTGGGCGGAAGAGAGCGACAGTTCATCCCTATTGACATGGGCTATCGAGCTGATGTCCAAGATTGAAGCCACCGCCTCGCCTCAGGCCTACTACGCTGCACGCACGTATAGTGTTCTGATTGCAGATGCGATCGAAATCGCTGCTTTGAAGAACTCGCAAACCGATCAGCTACAGGAAACTCTAAAGACCATACGCAAGAGCAAGCAAGTCTTCCCCCTCTTGGGTTTTCTAAATGCCTTCAAGGAGCCTTTGGCGGCTTCGAAGGCATGCGAGAGGATGTGCAATGAAATTATTGCCGACTTGACCGGTTTAGATGTGAGCCTGAAGTCTAATGAAAGCTTGCGACAACTGGTGGTGTTGAATACACTTCTTGGCCAAGAAGGCATCGTGCAGAGTATTGCCAAGCAACGCCTAGTCTTCTTCGTCAAGCATGTTGTCCCGTGGTTACAAGATGACGAGGTTGCGCGCCCGATCAAGGCGGAGTTGTCTCGTGCGTTGACGGTACTCCTACCTCTGATGAGTGACCTGTACGGTGAGCACTGGGGCGACATTCTCAACACTCTTGCCGCGGCTTGGTCAGCTACAAAAGAGCTTGAGGAGGCCGAGTCCGGCACGAACAGGTATGTCAGTCTCTGTCACGCTGAATACTCATGCTAATCCCCTGCAGCCCCATTCCGTTCGTACACGCATCACTAAAGCTGTATGCTCAGCTTCGCACCCTAACACAGGCCGAGGAGCCCAACGACGACCTCCAAGATGCCTGGAAGGAGACGGAGCAGCCTGTCGCCGATGGCCTCATCAATCTACTCAAGCACTCTCAACACTTCCCAGACGAATTTCATCAACCGTTGAAGATGGTCAACGACGTACTAGCACGCCAGATATCCAAGGTCTCGCTGCAGCATCTAGAATCTACGGATGACCTGTTTCCTCTTCTGTACGTCGAGTCGCAACCTGTGCAGCAAACCGCGTTCGACATCCTGCATAAGCAGATCCCCGCCGCGCAGGAGCAGATCTCCATCGATGCAGCATTAGAGAAAATAACTGCTCGCTTGCCTGAGGAGCTCCTCTCTTTGATTATCGATGCGCCTACGGTGGCGGCCTTAGCTGAAGCGAACTTCGAACGAAGCGTTCCGTTACCACTTCGAGGCTATCTGCTGAGTTGGCTGCTTGTGTTCGATCATCTGGAGCATGCTTCGTTCAAAGTGAAGAACGACTACGTCGAGCATGTTAAGGAAGGCGAATATCTTCCCGGTCTGCTCAACTTCACATTCGACTTCCTGGGCCATGCGCACAACAAGCCCGTTGACGTGTCGAAGCTTGACATCACCACCTACGAGCCGGACATTGAACCTCCCAAGCGAGATTTGCAATGGTTGCTTACACACCTGTATTTCTTAAGCCTCCGGCACGTGCCATCGTTGACCAAATCCTGGTTCATCAGCTGCAAATCGCGTGCTACGGTCGTCACCCTTGAACCTTGGACAGAGAAACACATCTCACCACCCGTCATCACCGCGGCGCTCGAATCCGTCACCTCCTGGTCTGAGCAGCAAGCCGCATCCGACGCAGACTCTCCATTTACCGTCAGAGTAGCTCCACGCGCCCGCGAAATCACCGCCTCCTACACCGTCGATGATCAAACAATGTCGATGAGAATTTCCCTTCCGCCAGCATTCCCACTGGCCAATGCCCATATCGAGGGCATCAACCGCGTCGCCGTAAACGAGCAAAAGTGGCAATCTTGGTTGCGGACATCACTCGGCGCCATCACCATTTTCAACGGGTCGTTGATTGATGCGCTGACGACGTTTAAGCGTAATGTCGATGGAGCCATGAAGGGGCAAACTGAGTGCGCTATTTGCTACAGTATTGTGGGTAGTGATAGGAAGTTGCCGGATAAGCGCTGCCAGACGTGCAAGAATTTGTTCCATGGTAGCTGTTTGTTTAAGTGGTTTAAGACGAGTGGGAGTTCGAGCTGTCCGCTTTGTAGGAATCCGTTTAATTACGGTTGAGTGGGTAGGGGCGTGGAGAATGCAGGTCGATGTGTATATAGCGACGAGTCAATGTAAATGTCGAATCTAAATAATTTCAGCCTTCAGGGGAATATCGCAACGTCTATTTTACATTCTATCGGTGCATTTAGCTGAGGTGGATTCGGATGCAACTGTTGTAGGAAATGCAATTTGTGCGCCATGTCTATTGAACAACAACGATGATGTAAATTTCTAGTCAACCGTCCTTGAATTACAACACGATTTCAAAACTCAAAAGGATCACATTGGCTCATCCGGTGCACGGTCGTGTTCTCGTTGGGAAGATACAACCACGGTACGGTTATCAGACAAATTTACCCTGAAACCCACAACGTAATCACAAACATCATCACTTTCAAAACACGCCGATTACCGACAGCTAATCAAGTTCTCCTGGGTCCAGACTCCTCAAAAACTAAAGATGTTGCTTATACTGTATCGCTTTCCATGGTTGCAAGTCACGTGTGGACCATGTCTCTGAGAGAACCACGGTTTCCGGCTCGGGTTTCCGCGAGTCCCTCCACTGCCTTGTAACTAGCCGTATAAAACTCGCCCGTTCCTATCCTGTGAGTTTACAATCATTTTGACGAAGACTCGTTATAAGAACGGACCTCGGCTGTTTTTGTTCCTGGGTCTACCCCACACTACCACTACTACACCGAGCTTCAGCCTTAAACCAAGGGTCAAATAAATAATTGTGTACACTTGTAATCTTCACTCCTCCTATAACTCCCGACTTCCCACTCTCCTGCGCTCTTCCCAACTTCCTACTCTGCCGATGCACCTGATCTATTCGCCATGACTTCCCCAACCCTAGTATTCAACTACGACATCTCCTGCCCCTTCGCATACATAGCATCCACCCGCGTGGCAGCCCTCGCAAAACGAACAAACGCAACCCTCATCTACCGGCCTGTCCTTCTAGGCGCCATCTACCGCGCAACATCCGCACCCCAAGGACCCGGCGGCTCAGCATCCGATGTCTACAACCCGACGAAAAAAACCGTCACGGGCATATCCATTCAAAGAACGCTGAGGAGGTATAAAATACAACATAACCCCCCACCCCAACATCCGCGGAAAACGGTAAATGCGTTGCGGTTACTGTACTGTATTGAAGACGGTGAGGAACGAAGAGTGCTGAGCGATGCGCTGTTTAAGGCGTATTGGGTCGAAGGCAGAGACGTGAGTTCCAGCGCGGAACTAATGCAAATCGTTCAAGAGAGCGGGATCAAAAGCGGTGCAAACCTCAGCACATCCAGTTTCGCCAACGCCTCCGCGAGAAAAGAGCTCGAGACCGCCACCGCCGAAGCCATTGAGCGCGGCGCCTTCGGTGTGCCAGGGTTCTGGATCCCCGCCGCTTCGTGGACTGATTTCCAGGGCGAATCTCGAAAAGGACGGTTCTTCTGGGGCCAGGACCGCATGCATTTCGTCGAAGCCACGCTGCTCGCCCTGCAGCTAAACAACGACTGGACCAACGTGTCCGGCCTACGCAGTCTAATGCCGCGCGTCCTCCCATCAAACACTATCCACCGCACCGTCAAAGTCGAGTTCTGGTTCGACTTCAGCAGCCCGTGGGCGTTTCTGGGCTTCACGCAGCTCGAGCGTATGAAGCGCACGTTCGGGCCCCAGCTACAAATCGTCATGAAACCGTTCCTACTCGGCGCGCTGTTCAGAGAAATCGGTGCCCCGAATCTGCCGACTACGATGGTTAGTCCGGTCAAAGCGCTCTGGTCGATGCAGGACCATGTTGACTGGACAAATTTCTGGAACGCGGTGAATGTGCAGGAGGGCGGGCGGGATGCGCAGATTGGGTTTGCGTGGGCGCAGGTTTTTCCGATTCGTACGCCGACCGCGTTGAGGGTGGCGCTTGTGGAGCCGCGGACTGTGAAGCTGTTGTGTGAGTTTTTCTTGTCATTCAGATCTAGCTATCTGTGTGGGAGAAAGGTGTGCTAATGCTAGGGACTAGATGCCGCGTGTTGGCAACACAATGCCAACGTCTCAGACGACGCCGTCCTCTCGTCTGTCCTTGACAAGGGCGGCTTCAACGGCGCGGACCTCATCGCTAGATCTAACGCGCCGGCTATCAAATCAAAACTTCGTGAACTGACTGCTGAGGCAAAAGAGAATGGTATCTGCGGAGTTCCTACGTACCGCGTTCTACGCCAGGATGATAAAGATGGAGAATGGGAACTTGCGGGGGGTTTGGTGTGGGGTCAGGACGAGACGAATGTCGTGGAGGATTTGATTGCCGGGTGGGAACCTAATAGCGAGGGGGAGCGCGCTGAACCGCGGAAAGTTGAGTATGGGTTGGGGAGGGGGGGTGCGAAGTTGTAGGATTAGAAGTTGGTTGGACGTAGATGGTAGTTGGGAGGAAATGTTGCGAAGCTCCGTCAGAAGGTCATGCCCGGTGACTATATGTATCCTCTACAAGCTGGCTGAAGCAAAAGAAAAAGGGGACGAGGATGCACCGTTAGATGCATCTATCAAACGACAGGGTGCTGAAAACTTACTTGTGTCAAGGCGGTCGGAATCATGCATCTCTCTAAAACTTAACGGGGAACCGGTGTACGATAAACAGGCTAACATTCCGTCGCGACAAACCTAGGGAGACGTGCAGAAAATAAATATTAGTTCACGCACTCGCATTGCACCATCCTCAAGCGACAAGCACTAAAAGATACATTCGTAATATGCCTACAACGATTCACGGCCAGACTTCAGCATATACGGAAGATGAGTATGCTTCTGTAGAAGGAAACAATACATCGTTGCGAGTTGAGTATGGTAATGTACATCCCGTGGACTCTCTTTGTCCGTGGCGTCAAACCAAAGGGAGGAAATAAGTTTTAAATATGGTATATAACCCCTAACGCCCATAGAGACCATTAAGTCCTACGCAAAGATCCTCAGGTAGTTGTGGTAGATTATTGAATCCGTTCCAGATATTGTCTTCGAAAGATTCAAACGAATTCAACGACTGGTCTATGGGTATATCCAATGCTGTCAATCCTTGTACCTGTGATTCCACAACAAGCGTAGGCTGTTCAGTCTGGCCGGTCGCAAGGTTGGTTACATCCCTATTTCCCGGCGCATTTGACATAGCAGACAGCAAGATAGTATCGTAAAAGGACTTTACCCACCGAATTTTTGCAGACCATTTAGTGAATGCGTCATTCGCTAACTGTAGACCGTCTGGGCGGGTCTCGGACACAGTATCGTAACGACGCGAAGCTTCTTCCATGATGGTGGAGAAGTCCACATACTCGCGTAGGGCTTTGATGTCCCAACCATTCATCTTGATGGACGACGCTCGAATCACGACGACTAATATGTATGCAAATTGCGCAAACACTCCAAACTGGACCACCAGAGAGTCCTCGGTAGGCATTTCCATGTATACATCGATGTAAGCTTTGGCAGCCTCTATGCACTGCCACATGCCATCCAGTCGTTGCCGGACATCGTTCTCTTTCACTTTATCGTCGGTGGGACTCACAAAGGATCGCTCCCAGATGGCGGTTCGTGTGCAAGCATGTTGCAAGCGCACCACAGTTGCCATAGTTTCGTCACCAATTGGAACTCCAAATTTATCGAGGTCGCTAACGAATGACTTGGCATAAAACTGTACCGGCGCGTGGTCGTATTTGATGGACATGACTTCATGCATGATACGTTGTGCATGCACGAGTTGCGCCAGGAAGGTATCACTTTCGTATTCTCGAGCTTGCGCCAGTGCGTCGAGGCAGTCTGTTAGCCAGGGCGTCCAGTTCAGCGTATCGACCTTCCTGAATGACGTGAATATCTGCGACGTCAGGTAGTATATACCAAGGACAGCGCGACGCTCGTCGTTTGATATGGGTTTGACCGGTTGCGGTATCCCATGCGCCTTTTCTGCAGCTTCCATTGCCGCCTTCTCGCACGATCCAGGAGCACGACCAATGTTCATGTCGACTGTGAGCGCCATTGTGAGGTGCAGGAGATTGGTATGATTCTGTGGGACGAAGAGATGAGGATTGTACCAGGTCAGGAATATGAGTAGCCCCTGAAGCAGATCCATAGATTTCTCGCCGTTGATCAACATCCTCTCTGAGATCTGGTGCATGAGGTTCTTCACCATGATTTGCTGTCTCCTCGTGTCGTGGAAGAAAGTCATGGTGGTGATGACCTGCAACAAGAATGGTTTGGACTTGGCTAGATTCGAGGCGTTTGTGCCCGAAGGTATGACGACGAAGGGCATACAGGGTGCCATTCGTCGTCGGAAGCGATCATACAAGACCTCTGTCTCGTGCATGCTTAGTGAAGTCTCATTGTACTCCGAAATGTTGGTCCTTCCGGTATTATCCTGGACAGATGCATCATAGTGGTTTGAAGTAGTACTGCGTTCCGGATCTCTCTGTGGCGATGGCTGCCTGCTATCTTCGACGGTCCGATTCAAAGGAAACGCTACCGGGTGCATCCTAGAGTTAGGCTCCGAGTCTGCTGTTGCTGTTGAGCCATGAACTTGCTGAAGGACTAGGGTTTGGGCAATGTCTTCGAGCTTTCTCTCAAGGTGTTTCAACTGGTCGCTACGTCTGTTCAATCGTCAGCGAACATGACTACTGTTGGTTGTGTAGCATCAGCCTGAAGCGGGTCAACAGTTTTTGTCAAGAGCAACGTGGGGTCCGTGAACCACTTGCTGGCCATTTGCTGGCCATTCCTTGTGACTAGCCGAGAAAGACATTGACACATATGTGTAGAGTATGGAGGAACTAGACATACGTAGTTTTTGTCGCGTTTCGTTTTCGCTTTAATGGCTCCCGAATATGGCAGTCTTTCCGTAATCGCGTGCATCTTTGCAAAGAAGTCAGTTAATGTATCTACGCTCTGTCGAGTGGACCTATCCTGCGAGCAAGTCACTGCATATGACATGCTTAGACATCGATTGGATACCTGAAGATATCCAGACATAGGTGAAACATACCGCTCACAAGTATCTCTTCCCGGACGCCGTACACACTTGCTTTTGGCCTTCGCGCAGACCACACAAGACCCAGAATGCGGATTACTTGTAGGAATATCACGGGTTCCCGACGCTGCCACCGATACGTTCTGTCTAGTCTCCATAGCTGCCTCGGATGATGACATTGGTGTTATGAGGAAGATTGGTGTGCAAAGAGCATGATAGTAGAGAGGACCAAACAAAGTAATCATCAAACACCTCCGCTCTCAAAGTGCATTACACAGTTTAGGGATAACAGTTCATTTACGGGCTTAGCCGCAAATATTTGTGGTAGAGAGGATCAGTGACATTACTAGTGAAGTGGCCACTAAACCAAAACAGGTGCCGCTAACCTGGGAAGATTCGTCCGGCCGCGCTAAATCCGGCGCTTTATGACAACGTCGATGATCGCAATAGCTATCATAGGTACCTCAAGAGCGGCCAAGTCGCTTATGCGTTAAGGAACTTCTCATGCTGGCCGCCATAGCGCTCGCCGGCGACGGGGAAAGCGTCAAGGGCTTTTTGAAGCTCCAACATGTCCTCATCCGTTAAATCCGAAAGTTTGCTGTTCAATTCGACGCGGTCAACGTTCGAGGACCCGGGAATAGGGATCGCGCCCTGGCGAGACACCCAGGCGATGGCTACCTGGGATGTCTTCAAGCCTTTGCGATTCGCAACCTTCTCCACAGCTTCCTCGAGCTTGTAGTTCTGGCCCGAGACCTCAGGCTTGAAGCGAGGGAGCATGCGGCGGAAATCGTTGGGTGGGAGATCCTCAAGCTTCTTGTACTGGTCAGTCAGCCAGCCACGACCAACTGGACTGTAACCGACGACTGGGATACCGACTAGACATATGAAAATGTTAGGGCTGCCTCACTCTGGAGTCTGTAGTAACGTACGCTCATGACAAGTGTCCATAACGCCGTTTTGGAGTGCGTCGGGTGTGAACAAACTTAATTCCACCTCAACGGCCGCGATGGGGTGAACAGCATGAGCCTTACGGATTGTCCTCGCGCTGACTTCGCTCAGGCCAATACCACGAATCTTGCCTTCCTTGACCAATTCGGCTAGGGCTTTGATTGAGGTCTCTATTGGAGTGTTGGGATCCACGCGAGCTACAGATGTAGTCGTGTTAGCCGTATTGTGCCGGAGACAGCGCAATATACATACCCATCTCAAAAACGTCAATCATCTTCGTACCACCCAGCCCTTTCAGAGCTTCCTCGACAGACGCGCGAATGCCTTCCGCAGTTCCTATTGGCCCTGTCTTGATGCCGTATGCGCCTTTGATGCTAAGCACGACCTTCTCGACATCTTCAGGGTATTTCTCAAAGTAGTGTCGTAGAAGGTGCAACGAGTTCGCATCAGGTGTGCCGTAATGGATCCCCTGGGTGTTAGTCAGTCGTGCCCAACCAGTGACTATGTGGAGTTCCTTGACGTACGCCGTTCCAGAGATTTGCTCCCTGCTCTAATGCTTGCTTCATGCATTTAACTGCAACATTGCGTTCGGTTTGTGGAAGTGGTGCCGGCATCGTCAAACCTAGAGCATACTGAGTCAACGCAGTCTCGTACCATAAGCATCAGAATCACTTACCCAACAATCCGTAGCCCACAGGGCCGACTGGCTTGTCGCAGACGTGAGTAGGTGCTGCTCTTCCAATAGGCATATTGTGCACTTAGACAAGGAGAATTTCAGAGGTAGATTTAAGTAGTTTTAGGCTTATAAGACTTCCAATTCAAGACCAAGTGACATCTGAAGCGTATTATGGACGACTCCCCCGTTCTTATAACTGTGAATTGGCACGGCACCGCAAGCGGTTATACCGCCGTTCCCTACATACGTCTCGGACAAGCATGAACTTACGCCTACATCAGCCTGCTAGTAGACGGGGTGATGCGCCAGCCCCCTCCGCCCCCAATCAAGTAGCTCGCATCATACTACGGAAGGGAGTGGAGCCGGCAGAGTAGGAGACGCGGAAGTTTGAGGCTCTGCGAGCGGAGCTTCGGTTGTCGCTTTAACTCCGGTCCCGTTCCAACACCATACACGGCAATAACTTGCTCTCATTACCAGAGGCTAGGGATTTGCAGATACACGTCTTCGTCCTCGAAAACGCTAGATAAGACCCTTTACTTTTCTTTGCTTGATTTCTAGGCTAGAAGCACTTTGTACGTTTCGTAGGCGTTAACTATAAGAACGGGCTTTGTGTGAGTTCAAGGTACGGAAGTTCGACTACCTACCATAGGTAGCATGAGTTTTGGGTATGGGTTTGGTGGTGAGATGTGAAGTACGGGAAGTATACATGTATCTCGAAAGATATACTTGATTGAGGGACAGCAACTAGCGTCGAACTGGCATAACACAACGATATATATAGTTTGTCGTTACATTTTCCGCATTCTAGGCCTATCCATTGCAACAAGTCACCGCTATTTTCTTTTCTTCATAGCTCTCTCATTCCTCTTTGCTTCGTTTTCTTTACGCTTTTCCTTTACGGTCTTCTCGCCTTCCTTACGCTTTTCTTTCTCTTCTTTCTGCTGCTGTTTCTTTTCTGTATAACCAATTCAATCAGTATATAGAGGATGATTGTGTTTATGTCAATCTTCAATTACCTAGCCGTATTTTCTTCTTACGTATCGCGTTTTCGGTCTTCCATTTTGTAGACCTCCTCTGGTCGTTGATGAAGACCATGGCGCTTGAGTGTTCGGGTTTGGAGTATTGCGTGATATTAGCGCGTATTCCCCAGAGGAAGTCACGTGTAGAAGACATTGGAGCACTGAGGCAGCGGAAAATGAGAGGCGGTAGGGTTGGTGCTGCCATCTTACAGGCAGATTGAGAATAGGTAGATCATATTCAAAACTCGTGCTATGTAAACTGACGGTAGCTTGCGGTATCTAGGTCAAAGAAATACCCGCGCGTATCTGAATTCAGATGTGATTTCTCGCATTATGCCAGGGGCTACCTATTCGGGCAGCGGGCTTTGTGTGAGTTCAAGGAACGGAAGTTCGACTACTAACTCATTGCGAAGGAGGTCACATCGAATCTGTATCGCTGAAGGTAGTCCTCTCTCAGTGGCTACTCTGTTCATTGTAGCCATAAAACAAGCCCAAAGATATAGCATAATTCACAAGAAATGCATCGTACACTTCGATGTTCTAGGCGAGACGCTAGGGAATCGCGGGGCAACCCAACACGTGGGAATGCATACGTCATCGCGAACCGCGCCTCGAACACCGAACCTCAAACCATCGCTCAGCCTCACCAGTCTACACAGCATATCGCCACTATCTCGGAAACGCAGCCCAAACCCCCAAGCTGTCCTACCTATTTCTTCTCAGCTACTCCTCAATTACCACAGGTGCAGCAAACATGGCCTCCAACAACCACAACGACAACCCATGGGAAGATCAGCACAGCCAACAAGGCCAAAGTTATCAGAATCACAGCCCATACCAAGCATACCAAGCGCAACATCAAGACCCCTACACGCAACAGCCCCCTCTGGGTCAAGGTTCAACCCCCTGGAGCGAAGAGACAAGCCAAGGTCTATCGCAGAACTCGTACAGCCAACCACAACAACCCTCGCAATCACCCTACCACCAACAACAGCCGTCTCAGCCTTCCTACCCTGGTCAAGAGGAACAACCACCAGGGCTACCGCCCCGCCGCACAGCGACCGACATAGCCCTGCCTACAGGACAGGATCGCTCGCACCAGATTGAGGTCATGCAGAGTTATGAGGCGGCGGGCAGGAAGGATGAAGACGATTCGAATGTGGAGATCCTGCAGAGGGAGTTTCCGAAGATTGACGGCAGTTTAATTGCAGCGATCTATGGAGACAGTAAGAGCTTGAGTGCTACGAGAGAGATGCTGCAGGCCTTGGATGGGGAGTAGAATGCTGTCACGTTTTTCGGTCTTCTTTTCTCGTGTCTCAGCACACATCAAATCCAGTCTACTTTGGAACGTACCGAGTTCACACCGCCCCATCACGGTAATGCGAAGGACGAGAATAGGATGCATTGATGTAGCTAATCAGGCATATCGTCCCCGGTGGCTCACACTTGAACTATCCGTGTTTCTTTTTTGAGGACTACATTGCATTCCTTACTGATAAGATAGGCTGAGCAAATGTCGATGAGACGTTGTACCGCTGCTGCTCAATGTTCAACAGCATTTCCCTCCATGATTTAAGAGGACTAGCGTTTGCCTTATTCAATCTTCGGTACGGTAATGGCTCGGTCGGGCTGGATATCACCACAATACTACTTCCTTAGCTTCGGGACAACCCTTCTCAAGGCTGAATTTCATTTCATTCGGGTCAGCCCTGGGGTTTCGTGTGATGCAATACAGCATGCTCAGCGTCGGCCCCGCGTTTGTCATACCGAAAACAAGCGTCCAACACGCCCACAGCGGTGTGTTCGTCTAGAAAAGATACACACTGCTCATGGTAAGTTTCACGATCTTAAGTACTAAAATCTGGAATAGTCCTTCATACTAGGTTTTCTTCCTCAGCTTCAACGACTCCTACCATGTATCGCCTAATAGCGCGCCCGCAGAGGGATGCTTCGTCGTCTTCTCCTGAGACGAACTCACCACCACAGTCCTGGAAATTTCAAAATCCATACAAAACTCACACCAAGAAAATCGTCCTTGCCTGCTCTTTGGTGTTCGTTCCCATGGGCGCGTTCACTATCACTATTCTTTGCATTGTTTTTTCGCGGAGGCTGAATCTAGAACATTGTCCGCATCCGGAGCTGTGTCCTGATCTCAAGGCCATGAACTCTTTGGAAGGCTCGAACTACTACGTGGACTTCTCCGTCGGTCGCCTCGCATTCGCTTCATCCCTATCATCAACCATAAGCTTTGCACTCGTTGCGGCACTGATGACGATGTACGGGTTCATAGCTGCTCGTCAATTTCTGGAAGCATCGACCTCTAGCGAAGAGCACAGCAACTGCCCTAGTCCCTATAACACCAGCATTCTGGTTCGTTTGCTCAACGCAGAAATGTTCATGCTATGGGACATATGCAAGCGAAAGATCTACACAGCTCTCAAACGTCGGAAAGATCGGACGAGGCAGAATGGGCATATTCCACCTATCATTCGAACCGCCCTTTTCGTCTTCACTCTCAGCCTTTTGGCAAGGTACGTGCATGGTCCCTTGTATGAAGTCGGTTCTAATAGGATGGCAGCATGTTCATACAGATAGCCGACACCTACCTCCACGTTGTCATCGAAGCCATAAGCGCAACACGCTTGTTTTCGGAACAGCCCCTCGAGTTTCAATACAGCAGAAGGCTGGCCCCTTGGTGTTACGATGCTGGCGACACCATAGGAACAAATGGCAGTAAGCTTTTTTGGGGTTGTGGCATTGACTTTGTACCGGGTAAATACGTACGACCAGCCAACTCTACCCTCCTACGCGACATCTCAGGAGACATTAATTCGTATACTATGAACTTCACCGATGCCAACGGCGTTAATTTCGCTCTTCAACGCCCTGCTGTGGTCGATCCACAGGTCGATTGGAGCGGAGAAGGCTTTGGGGTATCCACCCAATGCACTGCCATCCCACGGACTGCTTGTAAACTAAGCGATATCAGTGGACCAGATATGGAGATTGCCGATATAGGATTCAATTGCTCGGAACCACTGGAAGCCTATGGCGGGAAAACCATTTCTGGTAATTTCACTGCCTCTCTGCATGAATACTGGTATGAGGACTTCCACCAGTTTCTGAAAGAGAAGGCCCCATTCATTAATGTATATGGGGATATTGATTATGGCAATTTGAATGTGGCAAAAAACATGACACGAGAAGATGCGGCGTCTGTATTCCGCAATCCTTGGCATTGGTTGACAAGTATCTCGATTACAGCGTCCGCGGCTGAGGACCCACCGGCGTTCCGAGATAGCGCTCTTGTGTGGCGGGACCCTCGCGGCTATTCATCTTTCTTCCTCTATTGCAACACGACTGGTACGTCCGGACACACTCTGACTAGTACATGGCTGATCAAGATGTAGTCTGGGACACCAGCTTTGCTGTCGTCAATAGTGAGGTCGTGGACTTGTCGTACGTTAAGAGCAACAGCTCCATAACAGGTATCACCTCCATGGTAAATTTGAAGACATTTAACTTCGTGGGAAATCTTGTCAACCAAGCGTACAGCGAGACGAGCAGGAACCGCACGACGCCAGCTGCTTATATCACGCAGTACGAAAAAGTAATGAGCAAAATGTACCTCACGCCGTTGGTAGCGCACACAGTACCCGCACCAGCGCATCTCGTGCAGCGGAGAGTGACAAACGTCATTACAAAGCTCCCGATGCTCTCGCTATGGCTTCTCGTCACCGCAAACATGCTGTTCGCATTATTGGGCCTAGTACTCGCTTGCATTGCCTTCAAAGCCACTTCCATTGAGGTACACCAGGTCCATACTAGGTTAACCACCGCTGGTCTCGCGGCGCAACTTTTTGAATGGGAGCATGCGCGGCGTGCAGCAAAAGACGATAGTCAACTGTTCAAAGAGAACTTGGCCGAAGAGAAGGGAAACAGTACACGGAAGATAGTTAGTGTGAAATGCACCGCTACTGGAGGGGCGGAGTATGTGGTAGAAAACACTCTGGTCGCTACTCTGGAGGATGAGGAGCAGGCGCGTCCGCTTCAGCCTAGACGAACACTATAAGGGAGATGGAATGATGATTGATCAAATCTCTGGTATGATTATCAAATAGGTAGGGACAGACGAGCTTGAGAACAGACCGCGCAGGAAGACTTTCAGAATTATACTGGTAGTAGATAATGCAAAAGATAGGCTATAGATTTGATGTGCGAGATCAAATCAGTCAATCGGGAGGCCTATCGCCGAGCGAGCATGGATTTGGGGTCTTGTGTCACAGATTACCATTTGTGCGGACTAGACTCTGTGGCTTGAGTGCACAGTGCGCGTGGGACGATGTCGGCATATCCTGGGCTTGCATTGATGACAAGAATTCACATTGGTCGGCTGCAAAATTTCAGCGATGTTGGGAGCTATCTAAACTAGTGCTTCAACTAAAGTTGTACGATCTCTAGATAGCAAATCGCCCCTAGAATGGGTTCACAAACTGGCTCGCCGACCAGTCCACTCCGCTCGATCCACCTTCTGTTCCTGTTTTGAGGCCGATGCAAGACCAAAAACATATGTGTGACCCTTGAAGAATAGTTTCAATTGTCCGCGGTTCGCTTCTCCTCTTTCCTTAATCCTCCTTTGGCACTCATCGTGTTCCACATCCAGAGGGATATCCATATGCTGTATCCTAATAAAAGGCCAGCTGCGAGCTCATCAACGCAATTCTCCATATGTTGTTGTTCCCAGAATACCATAGCACTAAGCCGAACAAGAATTCCACAATGGCCACATCTAGGACGACCAAAGGAGTCCATGCTATCGCCAATTCTTTGCGTGTCGCGGACTCTCGTCCTTCGAAATTGAAGAGAAGCACACTTGATGTCATTACCGATATTCAGAACTCAACGCCGAGCTACAAAGTAATCCTTCCGCAGCTTTACTGAGGCCCGACTGTGTCGGATGGAACTCAGTAAAGGTCAGCACGGCTAGTGATAATCCAGCTAGCAGCGCAGCAACCACATTGAGTGTTTTATAAAACCGTTGGAGCCGATGAAAGACTAAGAGTGCGCGAGCATCGAGATTTTTGCTCACTGTATCTGTTTGACGATCGAAACTATAGGTTAAAGAAGTGGTACTGCTTACGTTTCAGCTTTTTCAGAAGGTCAAGCATAATTTCGCTGGTTCGAGTTATCGTTGTCTATCGCGTGGAAATTGTTCGTCTTGAAATGCCTGGGAAGAATCGGTGAACATACGCTTAGGGCGAGGCCAACAAGTGTTATGGTATTACTACGCCGCAAATTTTAGGTGCAAGTGAGTCGGGGGAGCGGGGGCGGGATTGGCCTAGTGTCTAGCGCTCAATAAATACGAGCTCCTGCATACAGGGCGTCCAAATAGTGGGGCGCATCCCTGTTATTTTTGTTATACCAAGAAGGCATAAAGAGTCTGATCATCGAGCTCAAACCAGTCAGTAGATGATCGGGGGCATTGTTGTCGACTAAAGTCAACAACAATCAAATTAGCATCCGCGCTGTAGAGAAACATCTCTCTCTCTCTCTCTCTTTCTCTCTCTCTCTCTCTCTCTTTCTCTCTCTCTCTCTCTCTCTGTCGACAAGATGACGAGGTATCTCAGGATCGCAGAAGCTATAGAGCCGAAGGTAGCATGTTTCCTACTGTCCAGAAGCTACTTCACCGTTGTTAAGTATGGCACTCAACCGACGCGCAGCCATCAACATCAATAGCGACTAATTAATACCAATATTGTGGAGATATGCGATGGCTATAGTGATAGGCACCAAGGAGTGACTCCGCGTCTGCCGAAGCGATCAGCTCTCAAGTCCTATAACTTCGGGCAATAGTGCGCTAAAGTATCTATCATACCAATTCCTTCCCCTCGCTTCGACACCATCCTGCTCTCAAATCGAACGACGTCGCTCCGCCACCTAACTAGCGCTGATTGAGTATCTTCCAACACAGCCACACCGCCTCATTAGTGACTCACTTCCACAAGAAAAGTCATAAAACTACACTCTAAAACACAACATATTCCCTTTACCAAACAATTTAGCCAACCTCAAATACACTTTCTGCGATGCCTGACAATTTTCTTCCCGGGCTCGAGCGCTTCTCGAACCTTCTGATATCATGCATCAACGAACCCCCCATCCACCGCATCTCCACCAAAGAAACCCCAACAACATACCCGCGCGCCTCTCTACTAGGTCTGCCCACCGAGCTCCGCCTACAAATATACAACCACATAGCCGAATCAGGGTGCCTGCACATCGACTACCCCCCCTCATGGGCCCGACCATGGTGCACTTATAAGTCCTCCAACTTGCGTACGCGTTTCTGCAGCGCGCCAGACGCGACATTTCGCCAACTATGCACCAAACCAGTGTTCTCTGGCCTCGATGCAACGGAGGATTTGTGCCACCAGAAGAATAAGAATGCAGAAAATGACAAGCACCACCCGTTTGCGCTCCGAGCAACGTGTAAAAGCGTGTATGAAGAGACGCGCGGCATTCTGCAACCAGGCATCACAGTGCAAGCAGATTACGCGTGTCAGATACTCAAAGAGCTTAGACTAGATATCCGCAAGGCAATCGTGCGGTTGACAATTATAGATATACCAGGTGGGTGTGCTCTCCATGGTGCCATTGCTTATTTCTCCTGGCACGCACGGGAGTTCCCTAGTCTGCGCTCTATCGTAGTTCAGACGCGGCAGCCACATTATAAGTTTTGTGTTAAAAGGCCTGGTAGGCACCCGGTTTTTGATCCGGAGGGAACGTGGGGCAAGCTGTGGTTTGTTAATGCGCTGTATGAGATGTTTGGGAAGGAGGTGACGGTTGTGTTGGAGGCGTGGGTAGTGGTTAGGGCTGGATATCGAGAGAATCAGAGTGCGGTGGATGAGATGGTTGTTATTAGGGGTGTGGTGAGGGGCTCGAAAGAGACGAGGCGGGAGGGGCATGGGGAGTTCGAGATGGTGAGAAAACCGGTCGTTGCTACTGGGAAGTCTACGCCATGGAAAGAGTGGTGGCAAGCGGAGTACTTCGGGTATGGGAGGAAACCCAGATGATAAAATATGAACGCTTGTTAGAGCCTCGATGCGTGTCGATGTTTTGGTCAAGATCTAGTAAGCCCTACTGCAGGTGCAGGGATCGTTTGAAAGACGCCTCGAAACTGCCACGTTTAGCGCTTCCACGACCTGCATAGAAGTCATGGGGTACAGAAGCCGACATACACTGGTGAGTCAGTCGCTACTAGCTTACACTTCAACTACACATGTCTAGCTTGCGATTCGATGTCACCACTAACGACTCTAACTGTCGGCACCTTCATATCGCAAATCCACAGATCTCGGATCTTTGTCTCCAAA
Organism: Parafenestella ontariensis; assembly: GCA_021596325.1. Taxonomy (NCBI): domain Eukaryota; kingdom Fungi; phylum Ascomycota; class Dothideomycetes; order Pleosporales; family Cucurbitariaceae; genus Parafenestella; species Parafenestella ontariensis. Next base: position 141,797 of record JAKGDA010000028.1, read on the forward strand.
ATCAAGAATCAATAAAAAAAAATTTCAAGATCTTAAACTAGCTGTGAACCTCCTTCTTCACTCACCCTCAAACATCATGGCCACCGTACCCCACCATGACACCCTCACTACCTCCGGCCGCACAATCTTCTACATGCATTCAACCAATTTATCCAACAAACACAAAAGCAGTTTACAAATCACGTCGCTTAAATTCCCACAGCTCCATCTCCGCCTGCCGGTGCAAAACGACGCTGCAGCGCTCCTCCGCCTCTTCACAGATCACCGCAACACCCAATACGACAAATCCTGCAACGGACTCGACACTCCCAGCGCAATCAGCACCTTAATCAAGCAATGGCAGGACGTCGGCCATCCACTTTCGCGCGCCAACATCGTCGTCACCATAGACGGAAAAACAGTCGGCACCGGAGGCTTAGGCTGGATCGGGCGGCGAAAATCCGACGGCAAACTAATCGGAAATGCGGGCATGATGTTGGACTCGGAGTTTCGTGGGAAGGGTTATGCGTACGAGGCGCTGTGTATGGTGATTGACCACGGGTTCCGCGTGCTAGGTATGGAGGAAGTGCATGTTTCGTGTGTGGATGCGAACGTTGCGTTTAGAGCGTTGATGAATGTGAAGTTTGGGTTTGAGGCGCGGCCTATAGAGAATAAGTTGTTTGGGAATGCGTGGATATGGCGGGTTACGAGGGAGGTGTGGTGGGCGAGTGCGCATTCTGCTGAAGGGCGGGAGAAGGCTGGAAATGAGGAGTGAGTTGCGTACTTGCTATCGTTTATGGTGCTGTGTGTGACAACCCCATTTTCGTGTTTAGGCGATCTCTACAATTTCCTCCTTAAAGCCTTCGTATAGTGGGAAGGATTCCGTTCTGCTCGAGCGTGCAGGTGCATGGGATCTATCCATAGTAAGATGTTCCCGCCAACTACTTCTGCTGAGTCCGGTCCGGCCCGAAGCATACGGACAACATCGTCCCCGCGCATAACCCACTACATTGGCCGAGAAAATACCACACCTCTTGAATCTCTGGCGCCCCGATTCGAGACTTCCTTCCGCCCGCTGTAGTACTAGTCCTACAATACGAGCCCCTAGGGATCCGGTGAAGGAAGCAAGAGCAGGGTGGCTGTGAACGATTTCCATCAATACCAAGTAGTTTACGTCCCCGACGGTGTTTCCCCATTGAAATCCTACTGTATCTGGGTAGAAGTCGAGTTTGTATCCATCGCGGAATGGATTCAGGCTGCGCAAAGTCAGAACCGCGGGACAAGGATCCTCATCGTCGAAAAAGACTGACACCAGTTCAAACCTCCGCAAGCGTGCTTTGCTGGTCAACACCGCTTCGTGAACGGCACCAAAAGGTGCCTCTTCATTGACTAGAACTGGACGTACGCTCAACAATTCAAACTCGGAGTCGCTGGGATATGGAAACCCAGCGAAATGTCGGAAAGAGAATATATCAAAGAAACTCGCTCTGCCATTTACGCTTGTCCAGGACCAAGATGGTCCTTGAAAGGCGGACGGTCTTGTCGGTAGCGGTTTTTGGATAGTCCAGAGGAGGTCCCGAGGAAGTAAGTGAAGCCAATGCCCGGCCACATACCCAGCGGAAGGGGCTATAGCACTTTGCACTATCATAGACGGATACATGTCCTGGGCTCTCTGATGCAGATCCCAATACTCTGTCGCAATACCTGATATCGCAAGACTCCTATCTGTAGGGCATGAGAGGTCACGTTTGGTGTAATTCTCAAGGAGACGATACTAGCTTGCTTCACTAATCGAAGAGAGTGATAGTGATAGTGACGATAGTGACGAGAGTGATTGTGATTGAGATCTCAATAGAGTCTAACCATCAACCTTCTCTGAGAAAGTCTTGCGGCATTTATATCGACAATGGAAGCGCGTTTGACTATGGGGGAAACTAGCTGTTAACGTAATGGTAGAATGAACTCAAAATGTGGGCTCTTGTTATAACCCGTTTGGCATAGACTGACGTCCTGCATTCCCCTCCTACATTGGCTGCTGTGAGGAGTAAATAGGATTGGATAAGGAACTAGACTTATAGAGAGCAATACGTGAGCGTACGTGCTGAGAGAAGGGACTCTTGGAGAGCCTACGCATAAGTGTCCAATGGCGATACTGTCGCATACTAGGATGTAGAAGGGTAGGGAGAATAGGATATAACCTATAATTAGGTAGGCAATTAGATAATATTAAAGTACTATATTATAAGGAGGTGTTAGTAGTAATCCTTTATTAAAACTAGACCCTTATATATATTTACTAAGTCTTTTAATTATATATACTTTTACTATACTATATCTTCCTCCCTAACTATAAGCTTAGCCCTCTTAAGCTCTCTAAGATCTTATTACTATAGAATAGTGCCTTACCTTAAAATACTACTTAATACTATTTACTATCCTTTACCCTTATACTATACCTTATTTACTCTTACTTTACTAAAATTACCTATCTAAAATAGCTTTATTAATAGCTATTAATCTAGCTAATCTACTATATATATTCTTACCCCTTTAATATTCTACCTCTTACTTACTAGTATAATTATTTATTACTACTTTATTAGCCTTAGATTTTACCTTATAGTATAGGAAGCTTAGGCTTTATAAGTAGTAGTACTTATAATAGGTAGTATATAAACTATTACTACCCTTAATCCTCTATCTTTCTTATACCTTACTCCTTAACTTCTTTATAATCTCTTCTTAGACCTTACTACTTCTTTAGCTTCTCTTCTTAATTAACTCTTAACTATTATTATTATTATAGCTACTATTAACTATTATATAGGTAGTACTACTACTAGCTCTAGTTCTAGTAGTAGTAGTAGTAAGAGGCCTCCTCCTAGTAAGGGTAATATAACTTTAGTACTCTTTAACTATACTATTAAGAAATTAGCTAAAAAGTATATTCTAGAGTAGTATAAGTATTCTTAATAGGCTCTTATTTACTAAATTTACTAATATTTAAAAAGTAAGGCGCTATACTAACTACGTAGTTACCTAAGACCTATTTACCCTTTTTATTTACTTCCTCTTTACCCTTTAAGAGTATAAAGTAGCTCTTAGCCTATTATTCTACTATCTTACTATTTATAGTTATAATACTAAGTTAGATTTTACTATTAACTTCTTCCTAAATAACCCTTATAACCTTACTATTACCTAACTTTTTAAGATAAGTACTAAAGTAAAGCTAGTAGCTTATAGCTATTATAATACTAACCTTACTACTATCCTTTAGTAAGCTACTACTTCTTTAGTATTTCCTTTAGGAGATAATTATTATACTTAATACTAAAACCCTAGTAGCTATCTCTAGCTTAACTTTAAGGGTTACTATAGCTAGTCCTATATTAATAGCTAGCTCTTTAACTATAGTGCCTATAATAAGTACTAGATAAATAGTAATTATGCCTCTTATAACTTTTATTATAAGTACTTTTCCTTTATATTATACTAATAGTTTTACTAACTCTTCTACTTTAGGTTACTCTACTATTAATACTACTATACCCTCCCTTATAGTATAATAGGCACGCGCCTAGAATAAGGCCTTAGCTAGGTAGCCTTAGAGTTTAGTAAGGCCTTAGCTAAGTAGCCTTAGAGTTTAGCTAGAGCTTAGATTACTAGGCCTAGTTAGCCTAGAATTAGTCTAGCTTTTATCTAGAACCTACTAAGATAAAATCCCTTCTTTCCCCTAAGGAAAGATAGGTAGTAAATTTATCCTAATTATTCTTAGTAATAGTCTCTTAATTAGCCCGTTATATATAGATATTACTAATACTATTCTTTGCCCTCTAAGCGCTCTTTATACGCTTTCTTTGCCTACCTCTCTAACCTCTCTATACTCTCCTTAGACTCCTAGTAGTAATACTATTACTTTAATAATCTTTAGTAAGAATAATAAGGAGGATACTAATAAGTTTTTCTTCTCTTAAGATACTATACTAGGCTCTTCTTATATATAGCCTAAGGGTAAAGGTAAGAAGAAGTAGGCGCTCTATACCTTCCTTAAGTTCCCTTTAGTAATAACTTTATAATTTTTAGTATAAAAGTATAATCTTTACTATACTTCTAACTAATAAATAGTATAAAAGTAATTTATTTTTAGTACTTATAAGTACTATTTAGGTTAGGTAGATAGGACCTTAAGCCTCTAGTAAGTAGTTAGCTCTATAATTTCTTTTTAGTATTTATAAATACTATAGGCACTAGGCTTTTTCTTCTTTTAATAGCTACTAATACTAACTCTTCTCTTCTTATATTTCTAGCTCTTATGCCTTATTATAACCTCCCTAACTATTAAATTTAGCTACTCTAAGTTACTATTACTATCCTAAATTAGTACTCCTTACTTAGTTATTTATAGAATATTATCCTTTAAAACTTTATCTATAGCTTATTAGGGTATATTATTTAATATTTAATTAAGGATATAAGAGCCTAAACTAACCTAGCCTTTCTAAATAGTAGGCTTGCCTAAAGGCACTATAGTAGCTACTATTTATAAGGATCCTACTTACTTAACTAGTTAAGTTAGTAATTATTAATATTTAAGCTAATTTCTTAGTAGTAGGGTAATTATCTAAAACCCCTTATTTTCTAGATATAACCTTAATTACCCTACTAAAACTTTAGCTTTAATTAAGCTTAGTATCTCCTTAAACTTCTTTAGGTAATTAGCCTATATAGTACTTAGGAAAACTACTCTATTTAAGTCTTTAAGTTAGTAATACCTTTTATTAGGCTAGGTAGTATAGACTTTATAGGGGCCCCTCTATCTATTATTAAGTTTATAATCTAAGCTTTTATTAATAACCTTTACTAAATCCTAAATTAATACTAAATTACCTTCCTATAGCTTTTATAGCGCTTCCTTTCTTTTATTCTATACTTCTATAGCCTCTTTCTAAAGTCTTCTTATATAATAAATAGCTTCTTCTAAGTTATTATAGTAAAATTATAGCTATATAGCTTATACTATAAGTAAATTAGTATAGCTCTTAATAATAGACTAGAGTAAACTCTACTAAGTTAGGATAATAAGCTTTATTAGGAGTACTAGGTTCTACCTAAGGACTAGTTATACTAGTAAATATCTAAAAGAGTAATATAATAATACTCTCTTAGCCTAGGTTATTATAGGTAAGTTATCTAGCTATAAGCCTAGTATCTTTACTAGCCTATAAATAAAGCCCTAATAGCCTTTTTTAATTAAGCCTTATACTTTTAAATTATATATAAAGGCCTAGACTTAATAAATTCTAAATAGCTCTATAAAGGCTTTAACTACTAATTTATTCTTAGTTCCTCTATTAACTAATATTTAGGTTAAGATACTCTAGTAGTAGTAAATTTCTTTAAAGATAAACTTTATAATAGCTTTAGTAGTAGTAGCCTAAATAGCGCGTGTTTTTAGCTAGCCTAAAAGATACTTATAAGTAATAATTAGGTAACTCTTTCTTCTTACTTTTAGTATATATATAATATTAATTATCTACTATATCTATAATACCTAAGAAAATATTATATTAAGCTTAGCTTCTTTATATCTATTATATATTTACTAATAGATATTATAAGGTCTAAGCTACTTTATAACTTATTAGTATATCTTATCTTACTAATACTACTAGTTAATTATACTAAAAGTAGTCTAGATACCCTTATACCTAAGCTACTTATATATTTCTTAAATTAAAGCTACTTAAGTAGATAGCCTATTAACTACCCTTTAGGCTTATAATACCTTTATAGCTTTTTAAAATAGATACCTATCTCTTATAAAGAACCTTATAGCTCTCTTTATCTAAGCTCTTAACTATTATCCTTATAAATAATTTAGTTATACTAGCGTCTTTAGAAAGATTACTATCTCTTCTAATTCTTCCTTATATTCTTTAATAAGATACTATTTATCTTCTTCCTCTAAGTTTAAAACTTTATTATACTTTACTAGAATACTATTAATAAAGGGCTTAAGGTTATCTTAATCTTTAGAAGGGGGCGCCTAGCCTTTAGGCTATAAATATCTTAATAATATATTAGAAATTATATTTTTCTTACTAGGAATATATACTATATTAAAGTCCTATTAGAGTATTATTATAAGCTATTAGTTTATTACTAAGCCTAAGAGGTTTAATAATAATTAGTTAAGCTAGGTAGTTCCCTAGACTAGGACCCTATCGAACCTTTAAACAACGATTATATAATTAATTATATAATTACTTAATTACTTAGCTTAAAACTTTAGTTTCTTAGGCTGCGACTAGGCACTACTATAGGCGTTATAACCCCTAGACAATATAATTAACCTAAGCGAACGCGCTGCTTATAATAATAAAACTATATTCCTAATACTATATCCCTAATATAATACTATATTATATTATAATATTATAGCAATATTTTTGCCTATATATAGCAACTTCTATAGCCCCTCCTATTACCACAGCTCCTCTAAGAAAGCCTTCTCTACTACTATTAACCTAGCCTAATTATCCTTTATATAACCTAGCTTCTTAATAAGCACCCTAATATAAGCCTTTTACTAAAGGAGGAATGCCTTATCTATAGACTCTAGCTTGCCTATATAGTTAGCTTAGAATCCCCTATAGATAGTTATATATACTATAGATCTTAAGTTTATTAATATATAGCCTATATAGATATACCTAGTCTATATTATCTATTTTTATTAGTAGCTAGTCTTTATTAATACTAACCTTTATTCTAGCCTTAATTAAGGCCTTAGATAGATTCTTAAAGTTAACTATATTATTAGTTAACTACTAGATATTAATAATCTCCTTATTAAGAGTAGGAGGCAATATTATATCTAGAAGGATTAAAAGAACTAAAGATAGAACTAAGAGGAGCCTACTCTATCTTATAGATCTTAAGTATATCCTTCTAGTAGACCCTTTACCCTTCTATAAGCTCTATTATAATATAGACATAAACCTTATATATAGTATCTCTACCCTTTTGTATTATTATATTATATACTATTTTATTATAGACTCTTGTTTATAATAGTTATTAAGTTACTACTTATTCTAGATTAAAGTAGTGCTAGTAGATCTATAGTTATAGCTACTAAACTATCTCTTAGCTAACACTTATACGCGCGGCTATCTATAGTATTTATAAGAAATCTTTAGTATATATAGAACTTAATATTAATATATTAGAAATAGTTACGTTAAGTTTAGATTAATATATATAGAGTCTAAGTAATCGTAATTAAATAGCTACCTAAGCGGCTTTATCTCCTTTCTAAAAAAAAAAAAAAAAGCTAGGTAATAAAGACTTTAGTATCTATTTTAATAATAATATAATGCTTATAAAGGTATAATTAAAATACTTTAAGAGCCTATATAAGAGCCTTATATTCTAGCTTTATTAAGTACTATTTTAATTCTAACTTAGACTATAGTATACTATTAAATTAAATTAAATACTAATACTTATTAGGGCCTACTTATTTAAGATACGCCCCTCTACTAATACTTAAAGCGTTTACCCTAAGATATATTAGTCTACTAGAATAGTTAATTACTACTAGCGCTAGTAGCTAAGTAATTATGCCCTTAATAAGCTCTATTACTTTCTTCTAGTCCTTTCCCTAAGTCTATCCTATATCCTTTTAGAGGAGCTTAAAGAGTAGTTTAGCTTTTAGTAAAAAGTAAAAAACCTACTAGTAATAGTATACTATAATACTAATAAATTATTAGACTTCTTTTACTATTTAGTATTTAGGCTAGTTAAAGATCTTTAAAACCTTATTATTACTAGGATACCTACTATTCTAGTTAACCTTATACCTAACTATAACTATTCTTAATACTCCTTACTATAATTTCTTTATAAAGATAGTTACTTTAGTATAGGTAATATTAATAAGTACTTAGTTAACCTACTAGGTATACTTAAAAATATATTACTATACTCTATTAAAAACTTCCTTATTCTTATAGATAGTTCTTAGGCTAGCTATACTAATATTATTAATAAAAGGCGCTATATTAGGGAAGTAGTCTTCTAGGATCTTTATAATAGTTTAAATAAATACTACTACTAAATTTATTATACCCTATAGTAAAGTATACTATTATATAAGCCTAATTAGTATTTAGAAAGCTATTATTATACTAGTATATAGAGTAATAACCTTAGTAGTTACCTAAGTAATATACTAGGGGCTCTACCTTAGGAGGACTTTTTAGAGGATACTATAATTATTATCCTTTAGTATTATAGCAATAGCTACTTAGTACTTATATATTATATTTATAAATAAAAGTCTTTATTTTTATTTTCTCTAAGCCCTCTACTATCTTAATAATAACTACTACTACTACTCTACTATATCTTATAGCTATTAGCTTTAAAGATAATTAAATTGCCTCTCTATATAGTATAAATAGCAAAGCCTATAAGGATTTAACTTAATCTTTTTAGTAACTAGCTACTAAGTATAGTAGTCTAGGAATAGTATATTATATTAGTAGATTCTAATACCTTAGTAGTACTAGGAATTTTAGTAATAGTATATTAATATAGATTTAGATAGTAAGACCTTTAGGATATTAGTATACTATAGAGGTATCCCCTATAAGGGGGATTAGTTTAACCTAGAAAGAAGTAAAGAGCTTATCTTATTTAAAGGTAAGGGTATAGAGCCCCTATTATAGTATAGTATACTATATTACCCTAGTTAAACGTATATACCTATATAGCTAGGGAGGTAATATAGCTAGATAAGTATACTAAGGAAATTAGACTATTATAAATATAAGAAGTTAGCCTAAGGATACTAAAAAGGAGGTATTATAGATAGCCTTTAGTTAGAGTAGTTAATATAGTCTTAACTCTTCTAGTAGTCCTACTTATTATTAGTTTATTAGTTTATTAGTTTTTAGTAGTCTAAATAGCTAGATTAACCCTAATAATTAGTAATCTTAGTAGTATAAGCTAGTTATAATAGTTACTAACTTTATTTATAATCTATTAAAGCCTAGTAGTAGAATTAGTATCTAATACCTCTAATACCTCTAATAGTGCCTCTAAAGACCTTAAATAGAATATACTAGATTAAGCTACCTCTAAATAAATAATATTATAATAGGCTACTCCTAGTATTATAATAGCTACTACTAAAGTTCTTATACCTATATACCTAGGTTGCACTAGCTTCTAGTTTAAAGGCAAGGAAGTTATAGAGTTCCTAGATAACTATAATTAATAGGCTAAGAATAGAGGGCTTTTAAAGGATAAATGCCTCTATATTCTTCTAGATTTCTATAATACTATTTATTATATATTTATAAAGAAGATAAGAGCCTACTAGAATAGAGACTAGGATAGGCTTAAAGTTATAATAAAGGAATACTAGTATAACTAGGACTAAGCCTAGAAGATAAGTAACTAGGCATTCTTAGATGCCTATATTATAGAGGTAGTACGTACCTTTCCTAGACTTTTAGAGTACTATATAAACTTTATTATATATAGTAATATATATATTAAAGCTTACTAGCTTTATAAGTCTAAGCTTAGGTTCTTCTTCTTCTAAGGGCTTATAAGAGCTAATAAGGAGATAGTACTTATTAATATACTAGATAGCCTAGATAGGAATATAGTAGAGATATATAATATAGAGAGAATCTATATATATATAAAGTAACTCTACTACTAGAGAGAAGAGATAAAGTAAGCCTTTTTAGGGTAAGTAGAAGAAGAAGCTTATAAGGCCTACTAGATATTAGAGGCTATATATTAAACTATAACTATAGAGGAATTAAGGAATATAATTACTAATATTAGGAAGGTATAAGAGAAGCTATCTAGTAAAGCTATATTACTAACTAATATAGATTCTAAGGTATAAGATCTTATTAATATTATTAGCTCTATAAAGATTAGTCTTATAGAAGTAGATAAGCTTATAGAGTACTAGTCTATTACCCCTCTACTATAGTAACTAACTAACTATATATACTTTATCTCCTATACTACTTATAGAGGGATAATATAGGAGAGGAATAATAAGTCTTTTATTACCTACGCTATACTAATACTTAATCTATAGTAGGGAACTATTATAATTTAAGGAAGAGAAGTAAGAAATATATATAATATATATAATAAGCTAGGCTATATAGTTTATAACTATAAGTTATACTTAAACCTAGTCTACTAAGAGTAGATTAGCTTTAAGTTTAATAGAGTAACTAGATAGAGGATATACTATTATAGTCCTTAGTATAAGTAGTTTAAAGAAATTTATAGTCTACTACCTTTAACCCTCTAGCTATACTAGCTAAAATAGAAGATCTATAAGTACTATAAGATTATAGATAATATCCTTAATTAGCTAGCCTCTATAGTAAAGCCTAAGATATTTAGTAGTATAGATTTACACCTAAGTATATATTATAGGGTAAATAGACTAGGCCCCTACTAAAGACCCCTAAATTCTACTAGCTAGAATAATATAGTATCTAGTACTAATAGGCACTATACTTCTAGAGATCTAGTAAAGGAACTAGAGGACTTTTAAGGCAGTAGGATTCTTATAATCTTAGATAAGGACGCCCTTATTAGCCTTAACTATATTAACGCTAGGGATATTATTCTTAGTAGATTTTCTAGAGCTACTAATATAGGAACTAGTAATACTACTACTAGATTATAGCGCTAGACTAAGTAAGGAGCTAACTAAGTATTAGAATATATAAGGGAAGGTATAGTCTATAAGTAATAGTAGCTAAGGAAATCTAGGCCTAAAGAGGTCTTATAAATATATTATAATATAGCTAAAGTCCTAATAGTATAACTTTTACTAGAGTAAGACTCTAATAAGACTATATAAGAGGCCTAGGAATAATACTTTAATTTATTTAGTACTCCCTTCCTAAGTTAGGTATATAATACGCCTTTCTCTATTATTAAACTACTAACTTTAGGGAGAGACTTTTATAACCTTATAATAGACCTAGATATAGTTATATAAGGGTAGAGGAAGAAAGCCTACTTTAAGATATTAGCTAATAAAGACCTCTAAAATTTACTCTATATAAACTCTAATAAAATTCTAGCTACCTTACTCTACTAAGAGGTAAGGGGGGTAACTATAGGAGACCTAATAAGCTATATATAGTTATACTAACAAGTTATAAAGCTTCTTATAAAAGATTTAGACTAATATAAGTAGTTACCTAGTATTAATACTATAGATATAGTACACGTTAGCGCCTTAAGTAAAGAAGTTAGTGCTAGCTAATTAGGAGTTTCTAGGTATACTAAGTAAGACCTAGTAACTTATAATTAGTTAGCTAGCCCTACTAGCATAAAACGCTAGAACGCTATAACCTAAGTAATACTAGCTAGAAATAGAGTATAACTAGCTACTCCTATTATATTATTAACATAAGATAAAGTAACTAGAGTTATTAAGAAAGGTCTAGCTAGTAGGAACCTCTATAGAGTTATTATAAGGAGGCCTCTACTACTACTAAACGCGCGTTAAGGATAACTAGTTATAAATTTCTAACTTCTAAACTAAGCTATAGTTATAGACGTTAAAGATAATAAAGTTAAATATTACTATATTATAGGCGTATACTATATATAAGTTAAGTATAAGGTAAGGGGAGCGTCTAATATATAGGACTAAGACCTTAATCTATTTATATAGTAGAGGGCTAGGTAGATTAAGAAGTTAGCTAGCCTATCCTTTATATAGTATAACCTACCTATATATTAGGCATCTTTTAATAAGTATATAGTAAAATACTTAATTAATACTAGCGCCTAGATAAATCTCTTAAGGCTAAGTATAGTATAAGCGTTAAAGTTAGTATATAAGCTTATAGACTAGGAACCTAGCTATACCTATAGTATAGTTACTATAAATAGAAGTATAGATACCTTTATTAGAATAGTATAAAATATAGTAGTTAAAGTAGGGGAGGTTACTATAACTACCTACTTCTATATTATTAATAACCTTATAAGGTTAGTAATCTTAGGAGGGCTATAGTATTTAGCTACTTAACTATTAATATAGTATAATATCTTTAGGTAGATTACCTACTATATTATTTCTAATAATAGGAAGTAGAATATAGTATTTATTATATTAGACCTAGTACTATATAATAAGGAGTTTATAGTATTAAACCCTAAGGATTTAGAAAACTAGCTATAGATACCCTAACTAAGAAGGAGTATCTATAATTAGAAGTCTTAGGAATTTAGGAATATATAAGTGCTAGAAATATTATATACGCAAAGTTTATCTAGGAAGCTAAGTATATAGACCTAGAAGCTAGCTTTAGAAAGTATTCTATAGTCTTTACTTAAGGAGATTATATTTATTTAAAGGAATAGAGTTCCTAAGTTATAGATTATATAGTAGGTATATCTAAGGAGCCTAAAGGAGTTCTAGATTTACTACTTATCTCTATAATATATAAGCTTAATTAATAAGCCTAGTATAATAAATAAAGATTAAAGCTACGCTAGCTACCTAGAATTTATATAATATATAAGAAAGTAGTAGATAAGGTATAACTAGTAGATATGCTATGCCCTATAGAACCTATAGAATTTAGCTATAAGGACTAGAAGATACTTACTATTAAATAGTAACTCCTATACCTTAGGCTTAGATAACTAGATAATAGCCTATTTAACTACCTATTTAAGTAGTAGTAGGCAGCTTTCCCTTAGGGAACTAGGCTAACACTAGAGCACCTACTATCCTAAAAGTTTAGAACTTAACTATTAGATATAAAATAATAGATATTCTAAGAGATACTATTTAATTATAAAGGAGCTATAGCCTTTATATTTACTAAGTCTAGCTAAATTAGTAAAAATATATATCTACTATATAGGATCTAAACTATTCTATATAATATATAGTAGATTAAGAGCTTTCTAGTTATATAATTAGTAAAGGGAGAAGTTATAGAGCTTATTAATAAGAGGCTTAACTAAGGATCCCTTAAAAGATATAATAGCTAGTACTATAATCTATAGTTTCTAGTAGCTAAAAAGAATAGGGGCTACTAAGTAATTAACAATGCTTAATATCTTAATAAGGTTACTATTAGAGATACTAATCTTCTACTAACTATAGATAAGTTTTCTAAGAGATTTATAGGATACAAGATTATATTATTAATAGATCTCTTCTCTAGATATAACTAGATTATACTATACCTAGATAGTTAGGATATAATAGCCTTTTAGACGCTAATAGGACTAGTATAATACTATATAATAGTTATAAGAGTAATAAACTTAGTTGCTATATTCTAGAGGGTAGTTATAAAGATTCTAAAGGACTACTACCTATATACTATACCCTTTATTAATAATATTACTACTAGGGGCCCTAAGATAGATTATAATAGTAAGGAGTCCTTTCTAAGAATTAGGAGATATATTCTAGAGTATATTATATAACTAGACTAAGTACTTACTAATATTAAATATATAAGTACTACTATCTCTAGAAAGAAGTATTACTAGGGAATAGAGTAGCTTAGCGTTATTAGCTATAAAGTTAGCCTAGATAGACGCTATCCTAATTAATAGAAGGTTAAGAAGATAGTATATTAGCTAGAATATAGGAATATTAAGGAGGTCTATATATTTATTAGTATCTATATATACTACTATATATAAGTATTTAGCTTTATAATCTAAGTAAAACTACTATTTTACCTCTTAAGGAATAATATTAAATAGCACTAGGGCTAGGACTAGAGGGATATAATAGCTTAGTTAAAGATATATATTATAATAGTACTTGCACTAATTACTATTAACTATATAGTAGTATATATAATATACCTTATAGTAGATATAAGTATAAAAGGAGGAGGCGCCTACCTAGAATAACTTAGAGAAGATAGGAAATAGCACCCTTACTAATTTAAGAGTACTATATAGTTAAAGGTAGAGAGTAGCTAGTACTCTATAAAGTTAGAATATAAAGCTATCTTATAGGCCTTAAAGAAGTTTTAAGTTTAGTTATATAGATACTATTTTACTATTAAGATAGATATATAAATATTAATTATATAGCTAAATTAGTCCTCTATAGATATACTAGGATTAGTTATAAATAAGTAGCTTATAGTAATCCTATAGTAAGACTTTAAAATTAAGTATATCCTAGGAAAGAAGAATATAGTAGCTAACGCCTTATTATAGTACCCTAAACTAGATAGATAGGAATAGCTAGAGGATCCTAAAGATAATATAGAAGACTTTATTAATAACCTTATTATAAATATAGATAACTAGGCTTTATACTAGCCTTTAAATAGGCTCTTAAAGGCAGAATATTCTAAAGAATCTAAGGAAATTACGCATTTTCTACTCCTTCTATAAACGCTATCTATATTAAGAAGCTAACTAAGAGCCTAGAAGAAGAGAGCTATAAACTTCTTTATAAGAGAGGGATACCTATTCTAGAAGATATTAAGAAATATTACTATTTAAAGAGTTATTAATAATTAAGACCTTAGGACTATAGTAATCTAGGATATCTATAGGTTAATTAGATACTAGGGAGTAAACGCTATATACTCTATACTTACATAATAATATTAGTAGTAGAATATATATAGCAATATATATCTTTAGCTTACTTAATACAAATAATACTAATTTAAAAGCTCTAAGAGAAGAGTTAATATATTAATAAATATATATTGCTATACCTTATAGGAAGCTATTACAATTAATATAGTATATATACTATACTTATATAAGAAGAAGTACCTAGTTATTATATATAAGTACTTAAGTAGATAGCTAGAAGCTAGAGCCCTTATAGATAATAAGTCTAAGATAATTATAAAGTTTATTTATAAGGAAATTATATACTAGTAGAGTATAATAAAACGCCTCCTTATAGATAGTAGCCTAGACTTTAAAAAGGTAGTTATTATACTTATAAAGATCTATAGGATTAAGAGGGTATAATCTTTAGGCTATAATCTATAAGTAATAGGTAAGATTAAGGGTAGCTATAAGCCTATTATTAATATACTTACTAAACTCCTAGGAAGTTAGCTAGTAAACCTACTAACTATCCTCCTTATAGACTAGATTTTAATTTAAGACTATATAGGATACTTACCTTTTTAACTAGTTACTAGATAGAACCCTATACTTCTAATTAAGCTTGCCTTACTAACCTAGTAAACTCTTCTATTCTAATAAGTATAATCCTATAAATAGCTACTTACTATAAGAGTAATATAACTAGACTTATAAGATTAATTCCTAAAGGAGGCTATTTCTAAAATAGAGAGAATATAGATATAGAAAAAGGAATACTAGGATAACTATAAGGAAATTTAGTATAAAGAATTTAAACCTAGCTCTATAGTACTACTCTAGGATTTAGTATAAGAAATTAATATATCGCATAATAGAAAACTTATAATAAGATAGCTAGGCCTATACTAAATCTATATAAGCGTTCTAGAGAAGGGGATATATTAGCTTAAAGACCTTAATAGATTAAAGTATATATATACTACTCTAAGCTAGAGGCTTAAGCTATTTAAATAGTATAGCTAGAAAGATATTAACGCTAAGGATTAAGGATATATAAAACTATAGGATCTAGACCTTTAGTATAACACCTATATCTTTTAGCTACCCCTAGCATAATTTAATAACTTAGGAGAGGACCTTATAATAGAAGACCCCTTAGATAAGCCTAGGTCTCTTTATAATCTAGAAAGCTACTATCTAGTAAATAAGAGTAAAGTTATAGAAGTAGATAAGAACGCGCCTAAGTCTTTAATAAGAGTAGCTATAATTCTATAATAACTTACTAAAGAAGAATAAAGAGGGTATACCTAATATAAGAGAGTAGATTCTAGCTCTAATAAGGATAACTCTAATAATAAAGAGTAAGCCTAAGGGTTAGGCTTAAGTTAATTAGTAGGGGAGGGGTTCTATACTTTATCTATATAATAGTTACTACTAAAAATACAAGCCTAATAATAAGTATTAGTAGTATAGATATATTAGAAATAAGTCTAGGTTTCTTAGCTAATTAGGAGTTTCTAGGTGCGCTAAGCGAGACCTAGCAGCTTATAATTAGCTAGACAACTTAACTATCTTAACTATTATAGAACTATAATATTTTTACTATTAATATTAATTTTTAATATATAATATAGATTTACTATACCTATTACTATAAGAGATAGCTAGGTAGTAGTACCTTTATATATAAATAATAAGTAAAGGTAAGAATAAACACCTAGGCGTGCTATAAGAGGAAAACCTCCTTAAACCTTACCCTCTATACCTTAGTTAAGATAGAGATACCTTCTAAGGTAAAGGTAAACTATTGCCTAGTAAAGATATAACTAATCTATATAATATAGTAGGTAAGAGATTTATATAATCTTACTAGAAAATAGAAGAAATAAGTAAGAGATATAGTATAATACTATACTACTAGTAGTTCTAGACTATATAGACTTACCTAGGTAAGGCTATAAGGATACTACCCTTCTAGGCAGTATTTAGAGGCACTATAAAAATAGTTCCTACTACCTAAACCTCTAAGTTTCTTTCTCTACTAGTATTAATAAGTAAGATAGTTACCTAAGCTATACTAATTAGTAGTATTAACTTTAATCTATAATAGTAAACTAATAATAGCCCTTATAATCTACCCTCTATAAGGTTAAGTCCTTAGTCTTATATAAAGAGACTAGTCTAATAGTAAAAAGGCCCTATAAGTCTCCTAGGATACTTAACTTCCTTAAAGAGTAAGAGCTAGTTTAAGGATAATAAGTAGCCTTAGAGCTATTAGAGGTCTTATAAAAGAGGATAGCCTCTAGTAGAAATTATAATAATATTATAACCTCTAAATCCTTAGCTATTATAGCTATAGCTAACGCCTTAAGCGTAATTAGGGTTAGCTTAGTTAGCTACTAGATTACTATAGGTTCTAGCTACTCCTCTAGGAATAGTAATATAAGTCTTTTAAAAAGGCTAGGCTATTACTAACTATAGGTAGAACCTATAGAACTACGCTAACTATAGTATTCTATAGTCTACTAATATTACTTTTATAGGATAGTAAAACTTATTCTAGTATATACCTCTATAGAAATAGAAAATTATAGTTAATAAATTTATAATTTAACTAAGAGCCTTCCTTAATAATATAGTAAATATTATACTAGTAGCTAGCTAGTAGTTCTAGAATAACTCTATATTAATAGAGTAGTATAGTAGTAAGAATTAGTTCCTAGATAAGTATCCTATCTTAAAGGATATCTAGAGCTATAAGGATAAGCGTTAAAAGGAGATAACCTAAGCCTACTACGCGCTTAAGGAAAATATACTAGAGCTACTATAAGATATTATTATACCTATATCTCTAAGTATTATTTACTAGGCTAAAGTACTCTTAAGTATATAGTAGATCTTAATAAGAATAATAATCTAATAGGCAGCTCTATTCCTTAATATATAGGCCTTTAATAGAATTAATACGCTAAGGTAAAAGAATAATCTATTTATTAATAGGACTAACTAGACTAGCGCTTATAATATATTAAAGAGACTACTAGAGTAGATAAATAACTTTATTAAGAATAGTATAGAGCTATAGAAGGGATATACTCTTAAATATAGGGTTATACTAAGTAATATTTATAACTTCTCCTATTAATATAATATTACTAATAAAGGATCCTACTACTAATTTTAAGAGAAGGCGCTTAGCTACTAGAAGACTAAGTAGAATTATAGTATAAAAGTAGCTTATATTACTACTATCCCTAAGGGCTAGTTAAAAGAGAAGTAGATTATAATCTATTTATAATACTAGATCTTAGTACTATTTACCCTAGGATATTTAGGGGAAGATTAGGGGGGGCTACTACTTACCTTCTAGGAAAAGATAGTATAGTATAGGTTAATTAGAGGAAGCGTTAAGTAAGTAAGAGTATAGAGCCTTACTACTCCTAATAACCTTTTAAGCTAACTAAATACTATAGAAACTAATATAGAGACTAGTTAAAGGAGTATATTAAGACCTAGTAGATCTATATTTCTTATACTAGATTAGACCTTTACTAAGAGAGTTATATATTTATATATACTATTAAATACTATAAGTGCTACTAGTCTTAAGAGGTATAACCTAGAGGCGTAGCAACTAGCTAGTAATTAATAAGTAGCTATATAGGAGGAGGTAGTATCTACTATAATAATAGGCTTACGCAATAATATAGGTTTAAGTATACCTATTACGCTACTACTCTTTTAAGCAAGAACTACTTAGGCTACTTAACGTCTATAGCAAGAATCTATAGGTATTCTTAAGGACCTAGATAAAGTAACTAGTATTTATAAGAGTATTAAGGAACTAGAGATTACTCTAGCTATATAACTAAGTATAATAGCTTAGGATCTTTACTAATATATAGATTAGAACTTAGTACTTATTAATATACTTACTAAGATAGAAACTAAGAAGCTTTTAGATAAAGAGTAAGTATATCTAATTTAAGCGTAGTATTAAGAAGTTATTAATAATAACCTAAATAATAACTAGGAGGGTAGGAAGAAGACTACCTTTAACTAGGTTTACTAGAACTATCTCTACTTTATTACTAGAAAAATAGGACTCTAGACTTATACTATTATAATAAATATAGTTAATAACCTCCTCTATATCTTATACTACTACTAATATAAGTAGGGTAACTACTAATTAGACCTAGTAATATAGATTCTATTTATTTAGCTACTATAAGGCAATAGGACTACTAACAATCTTTATAGCTATTACTACTAACTAACTAAGACACCTATTAAGATTAATTAGGACCTTATAGCTAGAGCTATAGGGTTTATTAACCTAGTTAGGGAATTTTAAAAGATAGGTAGTATTATTATACCCTACTTTAAGTTTATTTTTAAGGATAAGGAACTAGTAGAGATCCTTAATAAGAGCTATAAGATATATAACTACTATATATATATAATTAATAGGAAATCTAATCTAGGCTAGTACTATATTATATACTATTCCTTTATCTAGTAACTAGTATAAGGCAACCCTCTTTACTAGATATACTATATAATATTATATAACTATATAAACCTAATCTTCTATCTATACTATATAAAGTATATAAAACTAGGAGATAACACTATATTCTAATATATTAATCTTAATATTTTAGAGGCTGCCTATTTTAGGCGCGGTATTAATATAATTTAAGGTAGTATATTATTTAATTAGGAAGATAGTAAGAACTATACTAAGATATTACTTAGCTTTTACTATATTATTTATAACTACTAAGAATAAAGGGAAGAGTTAGGAATTAGTAATTCTAGGGGCTATATTAAAGGCTAGGATAATAAAGTAGATTAGCCTATAGTAGTAGCTATAAAGTTCCTAAATATTAAGTAGACCTAATAGATATATAAGCCTAGGTAGGTTTATATTTTAGATCCTTAGCTTCTTTATAAATCTATAGGACTAGTAACTTTATAGCGCTATATAGTGCTTCTATAGTTTATCTTAGTTAAGGATAATATAACTATAATAGAGATACTAGAGATAGGTATATATAAGGAAATTATAGCTATATACTAGTTATTAATAGTAGTACCTAAGACGCCTTCTAGTTACCCTAATATATATAGTAGGATTTAATAGGCCTTTCCTAGTAACGTTTCTCTAACCTATATATTATAGATTTCGCGAGCTATTAACTATTAAATTTACTAGGATTTACTACTAGTACTAGTAGAACTAGAGAGCCTCTTTATTAGGAATATTAATAAGAAGAAGATTTAGAAGTAGATTAATAATATATATACTACTACTATCTAGATAGTAAAGGACTACTAGAAGCTATATAAGACTATAGAATAACGCGCGTTTAGTAGTAATTTACTCCTTAGTATTCTAGATTACTCTTTCTTTATAAATAAAGGCGTCTACCTTTATAGAGCTCTAGAGTAGTAGAAGTATAATAGTTAGGTTAAATAGTAGGATATATTAGTACTAATATTTAAAGACTTAGATAATAAACTAGAGGTATAAGAGCGCGTAGTCTACTTAGATAGGTTAGTTAGTATATAGTAGTTACCTAGTTAGTAACCTAGGAACTAGTCTAGAGTAAGTTTACTATTAAGTTTAGTACTACTATTAGTACCTTCTCTATAGTATATACCTTAGTAAGGCTCCCTATTAGGATAACTATTAATAGTACTAGAGTCTCCTACTCTATCTAGTCCTTAAATAGGAACTTAGCTAAGGTTATAAGCCCCTATTAGCTCTAGGGATCCTCTAGTAGCGTCTAGTTTAAGAGAGCTAACTAGACTCTACTAAAGTAATAGGAATAAAAGAAAGGGGAAGAAGTAGGTAGTTAGTAGTTAGATAAGTATAGTAGTCTTTTTAAAAAGGTAGTTTTAGTTTTTAATTTTCTAAATTTTTAATTTTTAACCTTATAGGCTAATTAGGAGTAGCTAGGTAAGCTAAGTAAGACCTAGTAACTTATAATTAGTTAGATAAGGAACGCTAGAGTAGGAAATATATCCTTAGCTAGAATATAATTTGCAACTATAACTCTTATTACTTATATTAGATTACTTTTTCTCTTTTTTTAGGTTTAGTTATTATTTAAGCTTAATAGGGCTAAGCTCTTAGTAGGGGAGGTATATACTAGTATATAGAGTAATAACCTTAGTAGTTACCTAAGCAATATACTAGGGGCTCTACCTTAGGAGGACTTTTTAAAGGATACTATAATTATTATCCTTTAGTATTATAGCGATAGCTACTTAGTACTTATATATTATATTTATAAATAAAAGTCTTTGTTTTTATTTTCTCTAAGCCCTCTACTATCTTAATAATAACTACTACTACTACTCTACTATATCTTATAGCTATTAGCTTTAAAGATAATTAAATCGCCTCTCTATATAGTATATTATATCCTAGCTAGAAGTATATAATCTAATCTAGTTATAGCCTAAGAAGAGATTAAAATAAGAGTAGACTACTTTCCTTATAAACTACTTAGAGAATTTATCTACTAAAGAAGGAATATATATATCTTATTTAGTAACTATATTATATTATTATATATTATTAATTAATTAGTAATCTTCTTTCTTAGTAGGATTCTTAACCTTTAGTATAAGGAAATATAGATTTTAATACTACCTATTACCTTATTTAAGAGTTCCTTATACTTTATATATCTTAATTATACTAATAACTATTAGTTCTAGCTTTTAGGGATACTAAAATCTTTTTACCTACTAGGCTTTATATAGTATAGTCTAAATCTTATATAGTAGTTAAATATCCTTATATATTATAGTTATATTAGTAAAATCCTAGGCTAGTATATCTTCTTACTAAAATATTAGTCCTTAGAGTAGTTAAATCTTATTTAGTAATAAGTCTTTACCTAAATTTATCTTTACTAGTTACTTAGGCGTTAGCTAAGCGCCTCTTAGGAAACTAGTAGTTCTTTTCCTAAAGATATAATTAAAAGGGCTAAGGTCTAGTCCTTTTAATATAGCTCTTATAGCCTAATAGGCTATTACTCTTTTTTTCTAGTCTTTATATTTAAGTTCTATTAGTATATCCTTATAAGGCTTATTAATAGGCTATACTTTATCTCCTACCTTTTTATAAAAGGTATTTACCTCCCTTAAGTATAATTAACCTCTCCCTTACTAAAACTACTAGTATTTTAACTCTTTAAAAGACTCTTAGAAATCTCCCTCTCTATACTCTTTATCTATAACCTTAAATTAAAATAAATCTTAATACTTAGTTATAAAACTATAAAGTTAACTTCCTAGGTAATCTTCTATTAAGTATACTTCCCTAGTAAGTATACTCTTTACTCTTTTCCCTTCTCTTCTATTAATACTAAATTAGCTATTAGCGCTAGATTATAGCCTATAAAAGATACTTCTTATTAGCTATTAAGAGACTTAATATAATATATTATATAACTATAAGTATTAAACTATATTTAGAGCCTTATAGTTAAGCACTATAGTATCCTAAGAAAGATTACCCTCCTAAGCCTTTATATAATCTAAAAAGTTATTAGTATTAGAATACTACTAACTATAATTAGTACTTAGTATACTATTCCTATAAAAGGATTTATACTACTATTAGTAGTAATTATACTATACTAAAGCGCCCTTAGGAGGTCTAATTAATCTAGCTTAGTAATATAGATATTTAATACTTATATAGTTATAAGCCTTATAATATTTAACTATAAACTAGTATTAATTAGCGCTTAGCCTATACTACTATATAGGGAGATCTAGTAAGTAAGAAGCTAGCCCTTAAGTCTATATTAGTAATACTACTATTTAATATAGATTTAAGCTTTAGATAGAATAAGTAATTACTTTTTAATATAGCTATCTTTTTTATCTTTTACCTTATAGTACTAGAAGTTATAAACTTTATTTACTTCTTCTACTTACTTTAATAAAAGTTATTATCTCTAACTAAGCCTTAGGTAAAGTTAGTTTAATATATTCTTAGTAATTACTTTACTAAAACTTATCTTACTCTTAATTATAAAGGTCTTACTAGACTTTAATTATATCCCCTATTTAAATAATCTCTTAAGGCTAGCCTTTATAGACTTATCTTATTTAATATTTAGGCTCTCTCTTAAGCTATATATAGAGTCCTAAAAGTAAACTAAGAGCCTCCTAGTATCCTTAAGCGCTTATTAAATAACTACTATAACCTTAGGTATAGCTATTAAATCTACCTAATATAAGCCTTAAACTTCCTAATTAAGTATTACCTAGGTAATAATAGTAGCTAAAGTATTATAAGCTAAGCTTATAAGGTCTACTATAGTTAGTATACCTAATTACTAAGCCTTCTTTAGAGCCTTTATAGTAGAGGTAAGCTAGGTATTAGGCCTTATAGTAGTACTCTAACTATCTTTTATTTATAATAATACTCTAGTAGTTACCTTAAGAGGTTCTTATAGAGGATTTAACTAGGTATCTTCTATTTCCTTATTATAAATCTTCATAATTAGGTAGTATCTTAATAAATTACCCTCTAAGTTACCTTTAATAGATAGTAGGATCTAGTTATATAAATTATTACTCTTTATCTTTAGAGTAGTAGGCTTCTTACTATCTATATAGCTATCTTTTTAATACTTTTCTACTATAGGCTTTTAAGCTCCCTTATTTCTAGTTTCTACTATATTTAATCCTAGTTTAGTATTATATACTTCTTTTATCTATAAAATAGTTTTAAGAAATATAGCTACCTTCTAAAGAGCTATTATCTACTAAGCTAATAAACCTCCCTCTTTATCTACCTTAATAATAAAGCTTTCTCTACTAGTACTTAGGTAAGTAACTTTAACTAGCCTTCTATCTACCCTAAACTAGCTAGGTAAAACTATCTTAATTAGTTACTTTAATTACTTATTAGTAACTTAAAATTATTCTTTTAGTAAGTTAAGGACTTACTCTAAAACTTTACTACTAAAAGGTCTTAGGGTAAATCCTATACTTAGGAAGACTTTTTATTTATTATTTAGATAAGGTCTAAAGTAGTACTTAGTCTAGTTCTAACTATTTAATATTAGCTCTTACCTTATATAGAACTAGTAATTCTCCTTTAGTAAGTTAAGATTAGGGTAATTAGTAATTATATATCCCTTCCTACTATAGTATTTATATTTTAACTTTACTTACTCTTAGCCTCTTACTATAATAATATCTACCTAAGGATTTATTATAAGTAGATAGGCTAATTAGAAGCTTTTATTATTTCTCTTAAGAGGTTTTATAACCTATTACTTAGGCTATAGTATAAGTTACTTAAACGCCTTTATATAGTTTTTAAAGTTCCCTAGTATTTACTATAATACTAGATTACTATTTATAAGGAAGGTAAACTCCTTAATAGTTAGTAATAGCCTATTAAACTACCTAATTAGATTAGATACTACTAGGTCTACCCTAGGTATAATAGGTTTTACTAGTACTAGTAAATTAATAATACTAGGTACTACTACCTTTAGAGCTCTAGTCCCTATTATAGAAAGTAGCTTCTTTAGAATTTTAGTATCTTCTTAGGCTAGTAACTTACTTACTATACTATAATTAGTATTTAGGGTATTTAGCCTTTTCTCTTACTCTTAGTATTCCTATATAAAGGCATAAATCTTCTTAATATTAAAGGTATTAATATTATTTAACTTTAAGTAATCTTCTTTTAGTATATAGTATATTACTTACTCTATATCTTTATAAGTAAGTCCTTAAAAGAAGAAGTATCTTCTCTTAATTACTATAACTTAGCCTTAGAGCTATATAGCTATAAAATATATTATAAAGTTTTAATAATACTTAGTAATCTTTACTAAGGGCTAGTAATACTAAACTTCTACTATATAGTTCTTAATAAATACTTAAGTACTATACTTCTAATTCTTATCTAAATTTATATATAGCTTATAAAGTTCCTTCTAGAAACTAGCCTAATCTATTATCTTATTACTATAGCTTAGGAGCTTATAAATAAATATTTTATACTTTTAACTATAAAAATAGGGGAGCTACTACTTATAAATACTATCTCCTTATAATACTTAGTTAGCTTTAAAGTTATACTCCTCTAGAAAGTTAGAGATATTCTACTCTTTAAACTTAAGTATATTAGTATTAGTAGGCTTAAATTTACCCTTATACTTACCTAAGTAGATCTTAGAGAGAATCTCTTAAGAAGACTATAATAGAGTCTTAGTATCTACTATATTATTTATTTAGAATAATTAACTCTCCTTAAGTTATAAGTTTTAATAATAGATTATAGTCTTAAGAGCTTAAATATTATATTAAATCTTAATTATATAAATCTTAGTTTTTTACTAATAGCCTCTTATTTAGGACTACCTTATATCCTTATAGTAGTAGTATCTCCTACCTCTTACTAAGTAAAGTTCTTCTTTTATACTATATACTAATTATTACCTTAGTAATAAGCCTCTTTAGTAAAAAGTATTAACTAATACTTATTTAGGTACTAGTTAAGTAAGTAAATACCTTCTAGCTTTTCTTATAAAGTATAGTTATATATATATTACTATAGGCCTTCTATAGATAACTTATATTACTCTTATTATATAGAAAAGCCTTTATAAGGAGTAACCTCCTTAGCTACTTACTTAATAAGTTTTTAAGGTTAAACTAAGTCCCTAATTACCTTTTACTATAGGTTTCCTCCTTAGAAACCTAGGACTTTAATTAAAAATCCTTCTCTTTTTATACTTATACTAATAGACTATTATATTCCCCTTAGTTAGGTTACTAAAATATTATATACTAGGATATAGAAGGGTAGGGAGAATAAGATATAACTTATAATTAGGTAGGTAATTAGATAATATTAAAGTACTATATTATAAGGAGGTGTTAGTAGTAATCCTTTATTAAAACTAGACCCTTATATATATTTGCTAAGTCTCCTAATTACGTGCGCTTCTACTACACTATAATACCCTTAGTTTTGAACTGTCCACTTCTACCATGCTCGTCCTATAAACTTTTCCCATATAGATTCAGATGTTTTCAATGATAGGACTCTTGATAGTGCGTTGATTTAGGAATCCTTCAGACGAAGAGCTCGCCATTGCAGCCACAATTGTAATAATGGCATTGCGGTAGATCGTGGGCATCTTCGCAATTTCGCAAGCCTGGTCCGATTCGTCATCTTGTAAGATGCACAACGAATCTACCCAGAGATAGCTATACCCTAGTCCGACAGTGACTATAAGGGCGTCACGAATTGTTTTCGGCAGTTGGCCGAAGTTGATGGCGACTTCGTCTTGAATCTTTGCTTTAGTCATTTTATGTAGCTGGTCACCACCCCAGCAATAACTCAAAGCTACGTAGTCGACTCGATGAGCTTTGAAACCTGTCACCAATGTCACTTCATAATCGTCAACATGCTCGCGGATGTGAATGAGTCGAGTGGGCGGCAACCAAGCTCTGTCTGGTCCTGGATCCTCGGTTCTGTGCGTATTGATACATTCGGATATCCATGATTTTACCAGCTTATAGGTCTCTGGTGTATTGGGATCAGGATTTATAGGTGCCGTATCCAAATCTTTGGCAAAAAGAAGAGAAGGGGCTAATGCCTTTTAGCGATGCTCAAGCTGTAGAATGCCCGAAAATCAATATTTACCATCGTTGCGAACATCCCTTCGTTTATGAGTGAAGAACCTATAGCCTACTCCATTGCAAAGAAGCTGATTCCCGTTGGATAGGTGCAACTTCATGTCGCATCCATCTATATCGTTTGCGAGAATGTCAAAATACTGATATAAGCTAGGATGAGGCATCAAATCGTCCGGCGTATAACTCTTTTCCAGAAGCTTGTTCATGAGGGACAAGAATAGAATGCACCTGGCATCGAGAGCGTTCTGAATGTACTCCATGCTTAGTGGAATAACATAGGGTTTCCACGTTGTAGATCTCCAGTGGGGGCCCAGATTTACCGCTTGGCAGTATTGACAGGAGTGAGTCTCCATAGCTTGTGCGATTCGGGTAGGTAGTGTTGACGCTTTGAACGACACGGCTGAGATGCGCTGTTCAGGCTTCTGTGGCTTGGCTACAACCTCGTGATAGGCACCAGCCTCATGCTAATTACGACGACGCAGCCTCGGATGCAGTGTGAAACCAGAAGCCGAACGCAAGAGGCGACTGTACATTCCGAAAAATGAGCGCGGTGGACTGGATGTTTGTTGAGTTAGAAAAGACGGGACGGGGAAGTAATCACCGGGAGGGCAAGTGCTCGGCGCCAGAGGCAAGAACGACCTCTGCACCACATGACCATACGGACTAAACCCCGCAACAAGTAAGGCGATTTACAAACATTATATTGCTCTAGATTAGAAGCTATTTCGCTTCTTAATCGTACCAAACATTTCCCACATTTCCTCGTTGACCAACCCAGGCGGGCTAAGACCCTAGGACCGGTCCTACAACGCCAACAACCTGAAGGTATCCAGGATATCAAAATACAGGTAGAGAAAGGGAACGCCTCCTGACCAAACCATTGACGTTTAAGCCGGATCCTCGGTCTTCGCTCTCTTTCCATTTGCCGTATCGTCATCGACTTCTAGTTTCCTCTTGCTATTACCAGCATCCCCTGACGGTGCCGGCACAGGGGCCTTCGCCTTCTTCTTCGTCTTAACTAAGCCCGTCACATCATTCGCACTCTTCGTCACCTCGGCGATCTTAGCTTTCTGCGTCGCCGCGTCCGCGCCAAGCAGACCGCCGAGGAGACCCTGAAAGACTGATGAATCGATGCTGTCGAACTCTTGCTTGGTCGGATCTGACTTTAGGTCCGTGAAGCGCGTTCGAAGGTCTTCTAGCATGCCTTTCTTGTCCTCGATGATTGCTTGTTTCTCCTTCTTTTGCTCGGGGGTCAATGTGTCGGAAGTCAGAGCACTTTCTTCCTTTTTCAACCGCGCTTCGAGGCTCTGGATGGCGAGGTCGGTTTGTTCTGCGGCTTCTTTCCGTAGCTCCCAGTCGACACCGTCTTTATCTTCTGGTTGTGCTGCATCTGCTGGGGGGTCTGTTTGTTGTCCTGTCTGGTCTTCGCGCACCTTGGAGACGGACGCGAACTCGAGCGCTAGCGAGAGCGAGTAATGAGCTTCCGTGACGTTTTCATGTTCGAATGGGTACAGCTCTTCTTGTAGAGCGAGCGATGCGCGGGCGTCCGATATGGCGTCGTGGAAACGCTCGTTCTCTAAGGAGATCTCGACAAGGAAGCCGTGGCAGTCTGCGATTCTTTCTTTGATCGTACGTGCTTGTGGACTCAGCTCAGCTTTGCCTTTGCCTTTGTCCGCGGTGTCTCCTCCATCCAGCACTTCCAGTTGCTTGGAGTACAGAACGCGTGCCAGTTCGAAGGTTTCGTAGGCGTTGCCGAAGTCATCCTCATCCTCTTCCTGTTCGCCATCCTGCTCTTCTTCCTCGTCTTCTGAGTCCGTCCAGTTTTCGTCACCCTGGAGCTGGAAGTACGGTTTCGACTCAACCGATTCCTCCTTCTGCTCAGCCTTCACTGCGCTGGATGCTTCACCAGCTTCTTGCTTCGCGGCTTTCTTTGGCTTCGCCTTCTTCTTTTCTTCCTGCGCCACCTTGTTGCCTAGCACATCGCTCTTGGCAACTGCCACTTTGTAAAGCGCGCGACCGTAGTAGAAGAGCAACTCGGCATTCTCGGGCGCCATCTCGCCGTTAAGCTCGGCTTGGATCTCGACGGCATTGGCGTAATTTTCGGCAGCGGCAGCGAAGTTTTTGGTGGAGTAGTGTATTGAGGCAGCCTGGGAGAGCTCCTCGAGCTTCTCTTTCGTCCTGGGCAGCTCTTCGGACTCGGTCACTGTCGCAAGAGGCTCGGTTGTTGATTCAGCCATCGTAGATCGGCGACGTGCGTGAAGATAATGCGCTTAGATGGAGTAGGTGTATGCGACTATGATAAGGCGTGTCCAAAGTCGTGAGAGGTCGATTTGGTGATGGGTAGTACATGTTTGGCGGAGCCGTTGCAGGAAAGGTAAGTAGCTTTGTTGAGCTTGGGCCACCGCGACGCGACCCGCGTCGACGCGTAAAGTGCATGTAGACACACGTCGCAGACAGATCCTCGAACATAGCTACCTCTATTTAACTCAGAATGGCGACAGCAAGACGACCAGAAAAGCCATCGGCAGTACCGCCGAACCCCATTCCGTCTTCATCGCCCGCATTTGGCACGCCAGTTCATCCCATCAACCCCCGCAGAACAGCACCAATTCGCGCCCCGCCTGCCCTGAAGCCTGCCGCGAAGCCGACCGTCCTCCCCATACTCCTTCCCCCTGCGACTCTGCGACCTCTCGCCTTCCGCACATTCACCAAAAAGCATAATCTCACCCTCACATCTTCTGCCCTGCAGGCATTAGCAACCTTCGTAGGGAAGCACTGCGGGTCAGGATGGCGGGAGGAAGGCCTAGCAGAGAAGGTATTGGAAGAGATCGCGAAGAGCTGGAAGAAGTGCGGTGGTCAGGTTATCGTAGAGGGAGAGAATGAGACCCTCAGGGGTATACTCAAGACGCTGGAGGGGTCCATGAATGGCGGAAGGATCGCGCAGGGTTCGAATTTGGGCAGGCAAAGCAGCTTCAACTTTGGGCCAGAGATGAATGCTCCAGCTACTCGGCCGACTTTGGATAGCAACACAAGCTTTGGCATGTCAAGTCTTGAAGTAGAAGACAAGGAGGAAGAGGAGGACTTGCTGAAGGACCCTCGAGAATGGATCAAAGTCGTTGGCGCATTTGAACAGCCAAAACTATTATACAACGTCACCCAGAAACATTTCGAGAAGTAAGCTGGCAAAAGTAACCCTCGTCTTCTGTGCTGACCATCGCAGATCTACCTCCAAACCCTCTCTCTTCCCAGATCCCTCACACAAGACCGAGCTCTTCCGCCAACGCTACCACATTGTACACCAGCGCATTCTCCGTAATGAAACCTTTCAAGCGCCTACATTCTCTACTGCGCGGTCTGCGACACTAAATCGCGTCGGGTCCATCGCAACATCCCAGATGAATACTATCACCCCCATCGCCAATCTGCTAGGCCGAACTGGAAGCACTCATCTGCTGCTCGGCATGCTCACTGTATCAGCTACCGGGGCACTCTCCCTGTCCGATCTCACCGGGACAATCACACTAGACCTCCAACATGCCCGACCAATACCAGAAAACGGTGCCTACTTTGCCCCGGGTATGATTGTCCTTGTCGAAGGAAGCTATGAAGAAGATGCTGGCGTGACATCGTCGCTTGGAGGCAGTGGTGGAATTGGTGGAACCATCGGCGGGAAGTTTCTTGGCTTCTCAGTCGGCCACCCACCGTGTGAGCGACGAACAGCTACTCTAGGTGGCACCGAGGAGACAGATAAGAACAGCCTGGCCGGACCAG
This sequence comes from Parafenestella ontariensis, assembly GCA_021596325.1. Lineage (NCBI taxonomy): Eukaryota > Fungi > Ascomycota > Dothideomycetes > Pleosporales > Cucurbitariaceae > Parafenestella > Parafenestella ontariensis. Next base: position 171,878 of record JAKGDA010000028.1, read on the forward strand.
CGTTCGGGTGGACGGACTTTCTCGGAGTCGGCTCTCACCGCGCAACTGGCTCACGGATGAACAAGATAGCGTCCAAGTTGCTTGATCAAGAAAAAGCGCACAACGTTGTCGTAGCATCAGACTTGCATCTGGACGTCCCATCAACACTTTCTGCCCTCCGGACTTTACTTCGAACATATACCCCCGATCCAACCGACGCTCATCCGGTTTATCCCCTTGCCATAATCCTCATGGGCAACTTCAGCTCCAAAGCCAGCCTGGCAGGTGTCCCTGGCGCAGGCAGCATAGAATACAAAGAGCACTTCGATGCTTTAGCGTCCGTCCTTGGGGAATTTCAGCAACTCATCGCACATACCACACTCGTCTTCGCGCCCGGAGACAACGATGCTTGGCCAAGCGCTTTCTCAGCAGGCGCAGCAACACCAATCCCTCGTAAACCCGTGCCGCAGCTGTTCACAAACCGCATAAGACGTGTCGTAGCAGAAGCGAACCGAGAAGTATGGGGTTCAGGGAAGGCCAAGGGAAAAGAGGGTGAGGTGATATGGACGAGCAACCCCTCACGACTCAGCTGGTTTGGCGTGAAAGGCGAAATGGCGATTCTACGAGACGATGTTGCGGGCCGACTGCAAAGAACGAGTATACGCTTCAACAAACCTGAGCCGGACATTGAAGATGAAATGCCCTACGCACCTTCCGCGCAACAAAACGACATGGATTCGCAGGACGCCATGGATCTCGACCTTCCATCTGCCCCTGCAACAACCGGACAGAAAACACAAGACGAAATAGACCACGACACACAAACTGCGCGTGCACTCACGCGAACGATCTTATCACAATCACATCTTTCGCCATTCCCGCTCTCCGCTCGCCCCCTCCATTGGGACTTTGCGCACACATTGAACTTGTACCCTTTACCAACGAGCTTGGTGCTTGCGGATTCCGAGGCCCCGGCTTTTGTGGTCAAGTATTTTGGATGTACGGTCATGAACCCGGGGAGCATAGATGAGAGTGGCGGAAGAGGAAGGAGAGAAGGAAGGGCGCGATGGGTGGAGTTTGATGTCAGGAGTTGCACGGGTGTTGTACGATCTGAGGGATGAATAATGAATATGTAACTGTGAGGTTTGAACATGCTATGAAGGGTATAAAGCTATTGTTCCTGCTCCCAATGTCTTTCGCATTCGTAAATCTCAGTCAAGGCGCCCCTGCTGAGCTTAGTAACAAGGGCGCATTAACAAAAAATATCTTCAAATACGAAAATAGTACTCGAAGCGCTTGTATTGTTACTTCTTCCCAGTTGTTGAGGCTGCGGTTTGCTTACGGACACGAGGCTCAGCTGCGAAGTTTCTGGCGCTCGTGTTGACCGCACCAATACGGCGATAATGTCCGGCCTAAAATCCGGCTCAGTGTTACCAGGAAACGTCGCAGTCCGGCGATGCTACTGCCTATATACACGCAAATATGCTTTCGGAAGGGAATGAGTTGCAATAATTAGGGGTATAGTAAGTTAATAGCTAAACTTATGTCTTGGAGTATAACTAATCTATTCCAAGGGTAGGCTGCCTGCGTATAAGTCCGGGCATGGACAGAGAGAATAGGACAGTTTGTAGCTCACCCGAGCTTTCAGCACATCGTAGATGGCAACAGTGGACGGTCCCGGTGGCGGCATAGAAAAAGAAGGATGAATTACTGTATCAAGGCAATAATGGCAGAAAACACTGCGCTGAGACCGCTTACGGCGATAACGATCGCGCGACGCTCGGCCGTGTGCTTCCGTCCGAAATCTCGACGACACCAGGCCGTTTCCCGTCACAAGCGCGCAATGCCATTGACGGGCGATCCCAAGTACAAATACGGTTCAAAGAAAATGGCGAATGCTAGACTCTTCACGAAGCAGCTTCAGGATACTACTATCATCGCCAACCGTTCATCAAAGTTCAAACAACAATGGGTAACCAATTCAGCCAGGCATTCCCTCCCGCCGCTAAGTTCACGGAAAACTCTCTGGGCGACCTGAGCGGCAAAGTCTACATCGTCACAGGCGCAAACGCAGGCGTTGGAAAAGAGCTCGCACGAATCCTCTACTCGCGCAACGGCACAGTCTACGTCGCGGCACGCAACTCAGAGAAAGCAAATGCGGCCATCGCGTGGATCAAGGAAAGCCACCCCACCTCCCAAGGCGCACTGCACCATCTACACCTAGACCTAAATGACCTGGAGGGCATCAAGCCGTCTGCGGAGAGTTTCCTGAGCAAAGAGAAGAGACTGGACGTTCTATTCAACAACGCAGGCGTAATGGTCCCGCCGCAAGGCTCGACAACAAAACAGGGCTACGAACTGCAACTCGGCACCAATTGCGTGGCGCCATTCCTCTTCACAAAGCTTCTGACTCCCCTGCTCCTCCAGACCGCTAGGTCGAGTCCCGCAGGGTCCGTCAGGGTCGTCTGGGTGTCGAGCTCAGCAGCCGAACTCGGCGCGCCAACCGGCGGTGTCGATATGCAGAACCTAGGTTACAAAGTCGATAAGTGGAAGGGGTATAAGTATGGCGTTAGTAAGGGGGGAAACGTGCTGCATGCACTTGAGTTTCAGCGACGGTATAGAGATGAGGGACTGATTAGTGTAGTGAGTGGCCTATCTTCTCCGTTCACCAATGGTATCCACAGCATCAGGATCAAGCTCACATTTTTCCTAGGCGCTCAACCCGGGTAACCTTACCTCAGATCTTCAACGCCATCTTTCATGGTTTGAAGGTTTGCTTATATCTTTCACACTTTACCCAACTGTGAACGGCGCATACACGGAACTCTTCGCTGGCTTGGCGCCGGATGTCGCATCTATCAAGCAGAACGAGTGGGTTATTCCGTTTGGTCGTACGGCGGCGCTACGCAAAGATCTTGCTCAGGCTGGACTCCTGGAGGAGGAAGGCGGGAGTGGGAATGCGAAGAAGTTCTGGGAGTGGAGTGAGGAGCAAGTTGCAAGGTATGCGTGAGGGAATGTGAGGGGCTTTGGGGTTTAATTCATGGCAAGATCGTGGGTGTGGGGGAGTTCAGGCGTGTCTGCCAGTGGAGGTGGTGTATTGATATGACTGAGGGTAGTCAGCGCTAGTTTTGGGAGGATATACTCTTGTGGCATAGCAGCGAGTATGTCAGGAAGCGCAACCGTTGCCGAAGAACGACGGTTTGACGGTGTCTTATAGATGCTTTTCTCTATCCTTGCAACCTCGCCACTCATCAACCCGAGTTAACCATTCACGAACAAGCGCCTCAAAAACCCCACTCTGATCAATTGGAAGGTCATGTCCAGCGCGGTCTAAAACGACATAGGTCGATCGCGGGTAGAGTTCCAGCAGTCGGAGACTATCTCGATATCCCACTACCCCATCTTGTCGACCATTTATGATAAGTGTGGGTGCAAGCAACTTAGTCTGCTCATTACTTTCAGAAAGAGACAGCTGGTATCGCCGCGGGTCAGTGCGAATCGGATCTAGGACCTTTTTTTCTGCGGCTTCTGATGCTCGATGGTAAGCATCTTGATATTTCGCCTTGAGAGTTTTGAGATAAGCGGGTGTCTGGATGAGAACATCTCCGAGAAGTGTCTTGTACTCGCTTGGCAGGCTCGAAATGAGTTGCTCATCTCGAACCAACGGTTGAATAGTATCGAGATCACGCAAGCTATCGTTTGGTTCGATAAGCGGCACGCGTAACAACAGTCCATCAACTCGTTCGACGTATTTTTGAGCCAGTGCACGCGCAAGGTAGCCTCCACATGATGAACCGACGAGTAAAAATCTTGACTTCCCAAGCCGAGCATCAATGAACTGCTCCAGGCGAAGAAGCATATCATCCAGATCTTTGACATTGTTCGCAGGTGTTGCGCCCATGCCGGGAAGGTCCACGTAGATCCGGCGGAATCCAGGTGCTTTGGTGAAGACTGGCTCGAAGTCCCGCTCCTCGACTTTTCCATCCAGCTCCCACCCGTGGATAACTAACACGGGGAGTCCTTCGCCGATCTCGTGGGCGGACAATAAAGTGTCTGTTGCCATCGCTGCGTACTGTGGTGGTAGATAAGAAGGAACAGGAAGCAGTGTAGCGGGTTCAAGCAGAAATTATTTGCATACAATCACGCCATCTTAGAGTGAACGCAGAGTCACTCTGAGCTTCCAAATTCAGATATCTCCCGTCAGCAGGTCGCCTGGTTTAGCTTATGTAAGCGGTACCGGCAATAACCGCACTTAGTAGACCCTTTTGCGCTCACGTAGTCTTTCGCAAGGCGAAACTCCCACTCTACTAGCTTCTAAGTGATTCGCTGATAAGCCCTAGAAGCATAGATTGTTTTAATCGACCTTCGTACTAGAAGCCCAAGGCTCCAACACATACCAAAGTTCCTACTTAAGCAAGGAACCGAGCTAGTCAGTCCTGCGCTTGATTCGCTCCGCCTGGAGCTCCAACACGTTCGCATTGTACGCTGAATCACACTCGAAACTATTCATAAAGATAATATGCGAGTTCTATAAGAAATAAAAGATAGAAGAAGATGATCTTATTGTAGAAGTATATGTAGCTAAGGCTTGACCGTAGGACACTACCCTGAAGTGTTACACCGCTCGAGGAACGTTCTGTTACATCAGTAATCACACCAGGTGGTTGCAATCACTCCTGTTGAGGGATTTGTTCTGATCCGCTCTGCTTTGAAGTCCGCGAATCGGGGATCAGCGCTCTCGAACATTGCCTTCCAATCTGCGATCTCGCGTTCCCTAGAATTGAAGAGAGAAAGCATGATAGCATCCATAGACCTAATGCAATGTCAGTATTGGTAATAAGAAGTTTGAATAGTATGCCTACCTTATCTGCATTTCTTGAAGCAAACCCAGACTACCAGGCTCAGGCAATATATGATCCTGTATCACTACTCTCGCCCCTTGTTTCATTGCTGGAACCAGCTGTTTCAAAGCATTGACACAGTGTTTGTCAGGCCAGTCATGAAGAACAAACCTCAGAAGATAAACCTCGGCGTTCCGAACTGGTTGCTCGGTGAACATGTCATGGCCCATAAAATCCACTCGATCTGCGACATCTCCTGATAGACTCTCCTCGGCGCCCTTGACGACCTCCTGCAGGTCTTGCACAACGAACTTGATTTGCTGGAAGCGCTCCGCTAAATGTAACGAAACATGCCCGCGTGATCCTCCGATATCGACTACGGTGCTTCCTCTTGGCAGGCTCGCCCAGTCAAAATACTCCGCCAGTGCATCCAGGCTTGCTTTAGAAGTTGATGACATTGCGCCCGCGAACCGTTTCGCACGTCCCGGGTTTTGATTCAAGAAGTCAAAAGTGTTCAGCTTCGTTCCATTTGCCAAGGCATACCCTGTCATGTTCGGCTCTTCGCTGTTCTCCGTAATCGCATCAACAGCCCTCGAATGCGCAGGCCAGCATTCTGCGAAGGTGAGCCCCATGACGTCACTGACTTTATCGTCCTCACTGAGAAGCTTCGAAGCTGCTGTATGCGCAACGAAACCCGGTTTAGGTTCTTGGAATACACGGTGATGGATAGCGGAGAACCTTATGATGCGCTTTACGTCAGACTCGCGCAATTCACATTTGTTTGCGAGCTCAGCAAAAGATATGTAGCCCTGGGCTGGGACAAAGGATGCAATTTTGAAGCGATATATTGCCGCGAGGGGTGCGAAGTTCGACTGAATCACAATCAGCATTCTGACGGCTGCATGTCGGTGGAACACAAATGTATCTTGTATACCTCTGGAAGAAGAGCCTTCACCGGTCCCTCGAACAACTGTCGGAGTTCGATAGCGGCCTCAATGACCGAGATCCTGGCCTTTTCGACATCCCGCGTAGCCTTTTGAATGGGCTCTATATGAGCGTCAGCGTCGAATGATGGTTCAGGAAGGTTATTATCTCGAAGATGAGTATGAATGATTGCTGTCTGAGATGCTATTATCTGGGCGAGCCGCAAGACGCGCGATGTCTGCGTGGAACTTGTAGGGTCAGACATCATGTCGAACGCGAAAGACTCCAAGCGTACTGAAGTCGAGTGCAATGCGGGACCTTTAGTGGGGTAAGCACGATGATTTTAAAGAAGTACCGCTCACGTGGATTAGCCTTCTAGTAGATCTTCCGATTGCGGGGGTAAGCGGGAGCTACTCTATTAATTTTGGGCGTGTTTTTGAGGAACTCCAGGAAATTTCACAAGGGATTCAAGCTGACACCTTGTTTTTGGATCACGCTTTCAAGTTCAATGGTAATTGTCATATGATAGACGATATAACTGTCTAACCCACGCAGAGGCTCGGCTCTCCTTCGCCATCTCCTCGCATATAAGACTGATTTTTTCTTACTTTCCAGGAGCGACCTCGAACTTATCTCTAGTAAATCCGTACTGAGAGTTCGGCCCATACCTCCTCTCAAGTTCGTACAAGGGCTTGGTATCTCTGCAGTATCTCGTTTCGGCACCGCCATCGATCACCTTGACGAACTTCCCATTGTCGAGCGGACCGGGTTGCAGAGAAACACTCTCAAGGGTTGGATCCGCATAGCACATGATGGACTGTGTGAGACGTAAGTGTAAGAATGCGGCTATGGAAACGGGTGACTTATCTCGCAGGTAGTCGAAACAATGACTTTTTCCCAAAAGCACGTAGTCAGCATATATCTTACATGCTAATTGTACACGGTATCTCACTTACGGCCAATGTACATCATCTCGCCAGTCTGTGCCAATATCGACACCTTCTTTGGCGAGCTGTAGCGCTTTGCGCATGCCCGCTAAGCAGTGCATCTGGTGGAACCTACTGCGGCTTCAGCCAATCATCTTGTGAAAGGTCTGGGGATATTACATCGCAATGCCTTTCAGCGAAGTATTGCCCTTCCCGTCGGGCAGCCGAATATTGCCAGTCGCCATCAATTGATGCTCCTTCCAAAGGTAATCCGTCTCATGATCTAAGCTCATATACCGTAGGTCACGAAAGAACCGCGTTTCTATAAGGCGGCCTTCCTTCCAAGATTCGCTAGGATGAGGGTAATCTTCTAAAAGCCCAGGAGAGTGTACACGCTCCTGTGGCTCTCCACTGGCAGAGCATGTTCTCGGAGAGGTGCCACTATGAATGACTGTAGCGAGTAGTATAAAAGAGAAAGCTGTGATAAACAACGAATAGAACTTCCAGAAAAAGCTTCCGTTTGCCGTCCAGGAGAGCCATCTTCGTTGTCGCGGCGGAAATCGGTTATCTTCTCCTGTTAATGGGCAGTCCTCGAGATCCTCAGACGAATGTCGGTCGTGATCATGGTTATCTGAGATGTCTTTTTCTTCATTCAGGGCCATTATGGTAGTTTGCAATGAGCGAATGAATGATAATTTCAAGACTTAGCTGAAGAGTAACCGCCCGGGGGCTCACGAGGTATCCGTCATTCCTCAATGTGACTTTCAGGAGACTTCGGAATGTTCACTCCGACCTTCTATTCTCACAACCCTGCTTTGGCAGTAGATCCAGCGCAGATGACTCGTCTATTGGCTGCTCTATCTTTCTTTATACAGAAAGATATACGTAAGTGAGTCACACGGTCTGGTTGTATTGCATGAGATCACCATGGACAGCAGTCGTTCCCAATTGCGCCGTAGTCAAAAACAGTAGATCAAAGATCAACCCGCCACTTGACCATTTGGGATGCTCGTATGATGCAGACACTGGAGGCCGACACCAAGCTTGGGAAACCGTGCGCACCAGTCATGTGTCGTTATGGCCAAGCCTTGTCATTCTGATTAAGCTTCACCGATGCAAAGGCTTGTTCGAGCAGTCTTATTCTATGTTTTATTGGCCATAAAGAGCCTACGGGTCAGGTCTTATCATCCTGCAGCTTGGCACTTTGAGACCTGCCTTTTCGGGTGGTGGGTACCATAATATACGGCCCTGGTGAACGTCCACGTGCTTGCTAAAGTAGCCTCGCATCGAGCAGTTTGACTAGAAGTACGCCGCTAGCGATGTGCAGGACGGGTAACGGCATAACCCGTCCGTAGCGTCTGTAGCGTCCGTTAGGCGTCCCATGTGCCAGCGACGTCAAATGCAACGTTTCACTACGACATCTTGCAGTCAGTAGCAAGATAGTTTCCTGAAATGCATTCATGCAGGCCTCAAGACTTGAGCTTCTTCAGCATTGGCTACGTAAACGTCTGCATTGACAGGTTCAAAAGCGGAAATGTGCCGTACGGTTGCAATCCTACGGTGTTGGATAAGATGAGGCAAATATAACGGGCAACATCAAAGGCTAATGAGAAATCACGGGTAAGTAACGAAGGATCTGAAGGAAGACCAGGGGCTGCATAATAGGTCCTCCGAAAAGCTTGATTGGATTACGATCGTGCTCATGCATACGCGACCGGGATCGACTGCAGCAAACTAGAAAACTAATTAAATTGATGAATTTCTCGGCGACTACGAGCCTAACTGTGAGAGCGAAGCTATTGGCGACCACATTGTAACTACCTGTGGTAGACGCTAGCTGGACCTAAACGAGACACTTGCGATAACGCAATAACACAATACCGCCAGATCCATCATCCCCGGGAAAGTCCATCTTACGCCGGCCCATCAAACACGACACCATGCTCCCAAGGACCCCTCCGCTCACCTTCTTTGAGTCCGTCTTTGCCGCCATCGCAGTGCCCAAAGTGAGCGCCGAGCGGGAATTTGGTGGGATCGACATCCAGTGGTGTATCCCGATAACACGCAGAGTTGTCAGTCGCGAAATCACGAAGCGCATTCCAATCATTGCACTTGCGATACTGCTCGTCGCCAGCCGTATCATCGCCAAAGAGATAAAGCGGAGTGTTATCCGCTTTGCACATGACATACTGTACAACGATCAGCACAACTTTCCCTTGCACTTCGCACATGGAGCCTCACCTGTCGCATCATGTCGATACAATGGCCCGCATGAGGAGGATGAAAAGTATATCTGAAGGTGTAGGTACGATGTCAGTGTATATTTCAAGTGCAGCTCATACATGGAACACCGTACTTATCAGCCCTGTGAACAGCCTCCCAAAAGGTTCTGCGTATGATCGTCTGTGCTTTGTTATTATCGTAAATGAAAGACTATTCAAACATCAGACTTACGACGCAGTGGATCAAATGATATGCTTCTAGCAAGTAAACATTCTTGCTGTCGTCGGAAGGTAGATGCATGCTATCAGGCCAATGTTTCGATTTCGCCCACTCGCGATCCATCGCGATGAAACCATGAGCTGGATTAATGTCGTCCCAGAGCGCGTCTGTCTCAGTAAAGTTCTTATCCGAGTACTCAGTCCACCAGTTTAATCTTTTCCACTGAGTGGGGATGGTCTCCACACGAGCTGGCGTGGGTTGTCAGATTTTCAATCTAAATCAACCAGACTATAATACATACCAGCTGACTTCGGAGTGTATTCTGGTTCGACAGCTTCTCTTTCCCCCAAGAGGTTTTTGGTAGCAAGTAGGCCAGTGAAAGTAAGAATGTTGGTGGAAATGAGCAACAAGATTACCGCACAACTGAATACCTTGCCGGACTTGCTCGAGCGTTTCCTAGCGAAAACTGGCTCCTCAAAGTCTTTCTCGCTAGGAGGAGAAGAGTCATCTTCTGAACCACCTCGGAGGGCTGCGTACACCGACGAATCGCGGTTGTTGAAGGGCAGAGTTTTGGAGAGAAGTTTAGCACCAAACATCTTGAGTAAAGCAGTATAATGAGGTAGCAATCCGTACGGTTGTTATAAGATAGTTTGAAAGATAATCAGAAAGCGGGAAGGCTGAAGACACTTCATGAATTCAAGTAGCTCCGCATTAATTGGAACAGATAAGCGTTGAGACAGCAGAAGGAGTTATTTTTCCACGGAGAGATCGGCTGGGTCCACATCAGGGATGCTCCAGCCCGTCATGCATAGAAATGCGGAGTACCAAATGGTAGTCAATTCGTCGGCATGTGAGCATGTGCATGTAGATGACTCGACGTCGAGCTTACTGTGACACAATCCAGGAATCTTGCAGCTGTGACAGCTAACGCTCAAAGCACGCATGGATTGCTTCAGTTGTACAGCGTATGTAACTTGCCATCTCCGGCTAAACGCACGGCTGTTAGGGTACGTCAATCACATGCGTTGTCAGGATGGTTGATAGAACGTCACAGTTGGTTCTAAAGGTAGTAATGGGGTCTCTGAGGTTCGAAAGGCTGCCTCAACTAGCAGTCTAACTGAATCCAAATGGCAGTATCACTGGTGCTATTCAGCCGACTACAAAAACTTGAGTCTCACTTTCAGGCATGCCACTACACAACATATGGTATGATAGTCGGCTACACAGCCACATCTAGTAATTACCCCGGCACCCCTACATTTCGGCCAATGTACGTCAGTATGCTGTTTATCCCAAGATCGCCGTGTCTATGTTATCCTAGCAGAGGAGCTATCACACCGTATTGCGTATTACAAGCGCCTAATAACTCTCAATCCATGCAGATACGCAGGTGACGAGCGTTTCCTCTACAAGAAGGTCCCAGATTGTATCACCCATCAATTGGCTCCAAGGGAACCCACTGAGGGCATCCCTACCATAATAGTTGCCATAGATCCAGTAGGATTTGGGCGATGGAATGTATCATCATGTAGTGTACATGGATCTACCTAATCATGAGGTGGGAGCGGGCTATTTAGACCGAACAACCCGGCACGAGCCATCCTATCCAGGTAGACACATACATGAGACATATCCTTTCCTATATTGATATGCATTGCAACCATATAGAGAGTGTACGTATTGCAGGATCACCGTGGTCGAAAGACTCGGGTATGTAAAGGGAAGGACCACAGACAGGGAGGTCACTTACGCCACATAAAAGTCCTTTACCTCCTCAAATCCTTGTGACTCTGTGATCAGAGTCTCGCTTCGACTTCAGATCAGTCGACTTTCCTCCACTCTGGTGTTGCAAGCCTCCAACCATTTCTATCGCTATCAGTATGAAGTTCCTCGTGTTCGCTCTTGCTAGTCTGGCTGCTGCCGCTCCAGTGCTTCGTAAGTCCACCTGACCACATAATTGATTCAATGCTCACAGCTTCTTCCAGAGACTCGCGGCGAGGAGGCGTACAACGCTCTCGGGGAGAATCCGACCCAGGTTGAGTCTAATGATGGCGTCGACTTGCTTGCCCCGCGTATTGGATACAAGCGCGGCGAGGAGGCGTACAACGCTCTTGGAGAGAATCCGACCCAGGTTGAGTCTAATGATGGCGTCGACTTGCTTGCCCCGCGTATTGGATACAAGCGCGGCGAGGAGGCGTACAACGCTCTTGGAGAGAATCCGACCCAGGTTGAGTCTAATGATGGCGTCGACTTGCTTGCCCCGCGTATTGGATACAAGCGCGGTGAGGAGGCGTACAACGCTCTTGGAGAGAACCCGACCCAGGTTGAGTCTAATGATGGCGTTGACCTGCTCGCCCCACGTATCGGTAAGGCAATCTCTGAAACCCCACTATCTTAAAATTAAACTTTGCTAGGCTATTAAATACTGGCTCGCGAGGTCGCACGACACGTATGACGTTAGGGTGGGGATAGACCACTTGGGCAGGCATTGACAGATATGGAGAATTCGACCTAACCGTGATTCAAGTGTGACTAGGTGGATTCGTTGTTCAACGCTCATTTCAGCATATTGAGGGTGCTTCCCTTTAGTGATGATAGTACAAATGGATTTTCTTAAGAATACAAGTTCACCAATGCACTCGTGAATTACAAGACAGTGTGATCTGAGATAATACCCGGAGCGTTAGTAATTAGGCACGTGCTTGGCTACGGACTGCTCTTCTAACTCTCCTGTGTTGCACGTGCGCTTACAGCGCTCGTGCATCAAACCGGCTGATCCCCCTCACGACTGTTAAACCCTCGACGTTGGTCTTCACATATACACAGACACGGCCTCTTATCCCATAAATCACTCAAAACCTCCGATACCCTTGCAACATGATGCGCTCATCACACCACGGTGACATAATTTTCGACGAAGGCACTCGCTCTTCGACCGAGGTAGACGAGGCGCTGCTCGCACAAAAGGATGAAGAAGGGTGGCACAGCGACGGACTACAGGATTGGAGGCCTCGGAGGCCTTTTCCAAGCAAGAAATGGCTAGTTGACGCTGGACTAATCCTCGTCATCATCGGCCTACTCATTGAGCGCTTCAAATACCACACACTATCGATCGAAATAACTGGCGAAGTAACTGGATTCGCGCCTCATTTTTCGCGCAAAATCATGGCGTTCGAACCAGATCTAGAATTCATCCCCGCAAATACGTCGTCCTTCTGGGATGATTCCGTCCGCGATAAATGGCTCAGCATCGTGCCACGCGGTCTCGGCTACGTTAAGGTGTCCGAGCCATCGAAGTATACCGACTTACCCACACCCATTCACGACTATCCTAACGACACGGTCTTCACCACATCTATGCCACACCAGTTGCACTGTCTATACAACATTCTCGAAGTGTACGCAGCCATGACGTCGGAGAATCCGCACGGTGTGCCGACGGAGATGACTTTCCATTTGAGGCATTGCTTCGAATATCTTCGGCTTTCAATCATGTGTTGCGGTGATGTTGCGCTCGAGGGCGCGCAGACATCATTTCCAGAGGGGTTTCCGGGGAGCGATGGGTGGGATGCGAAGCATGTTTGTCGGGATTATGACGAAGTTAACGCTTATCTTGACAGAAATCGAGCAACGGATCGTGTGTGGATTGGAGGAGCAGATGACATCCATTGAGTAAAAAAGTGGATCTATACTTATACTCCTAAGTATTTATAGTGCTAGCAATCTCTATGATAATATTTTCTTCCTAGCCGAAGTAATAGCTGTTAGCTAAATTATATTGTCTATTAGTCGCCAACAACCAGATCTCGACCATCTCTGTCGCCTCATGAAGACTACAACCCCGTAATTCAATAATTAGTTTGCTACTCGAACAACGAAACACGTGCTCGGCAAATGCGCTGTCAATTGCGGCGCTAAGGTAGTCCATTTCCACTTATGTAGTCCTGTCGACCTCACTTAGGTTTATAATTCGAGTTTAGTCGAGTTAATCGTTCTAATTTACCTGCCAGTCCTGAGGACGAAGTATTCTCACCAGCGGCGACGAGGATGTCGGCGATTTGGTCCAGTCCCATTCATCACTAATCTAACGTATGATATCGAATCTACGAGCTCAATCATTCCACCTCGCGCTCTCTTCCCTTACGTAAGGGTTATGAGTGTAGATGCGAAGCTCAAAGAGAGATCTTCGATAGGTTGATCACACGAATCCATGTAGCGATATCCGTTGATATGCTTATCGGTTGTTACAAAAAGTCACGGTTTCTTTACATGCTCAAATGTATTGTCTATCGATAGGCTGGTGACTGATGACCAATACATGCCCCCGAGCCAATGGTACAACGGAATGCTAACCCCGCTTTTTGTGTAATCCAAACCGACCCACCTAGTGAATTACTGTCACTTTCGACAAGACTCACAACATGTAGTGTTCCAAACTGCCTTGTACTCGATGACGCCGACCTACTCTCCATCACCTGTAATAAACAGCGCTGAGAGCATTGCTTTACTTTATCTTCTCCATTCGGTTCCCATACTGCCCTCGTCCAACCCAATCAATGATTTTCCAATTCGCCAAGGAAGCTATGCACTGTCGTTCAACCGGGAGCGAGACTTAGTCAGCACACTGGCTTTCCTTGCCAATACGAAAGATGATCCTAGTCATATCCCGGCGCTCTGCATTAAAGAGATCCAAAACCCATCGTCCATAAGCGTGTTACTGGCTGTGAACAAAACAAAATGGGAGGATGGCAATGAATTCCTACAGGAGCTAAAGCAAGGATTTGAAGAGATCTTCACAGCCTTGTCCGCGATGTCAGAAGGTGCGCTGTTAGGGCTTTCTTCCTTTATGCATTACTAACTGCTCTAAGCAAAAAACAATGTTCAAAACATCGAGGATCGCATCTTCACGGCAATCGTCTCTATGTGCTCGCATCGTATTCTATGCCGTTTGAGATTCGTGGCCAAGAATCGGGGAGCACCAAAACAGCCTATCAAAAGCGTTCTAGAAGAGGCTATCAGTTCCCTCAAACAGCTAAAAGACAAGGAATTGGGGGGGCATCTTTCAACTGCCCGGTCTTTCACGGAAAAAGCCAAAGACGTGATAAAGCTGGCTGACGCGTGGGTGAAACACCAAATATCAACTCGATTGAAAGATCTGATAGAGGGTATCCATCGCTTGAGACAAGTAGGCGACCTCCAGGTTCTACTCGATAAAATACCGAATCGTACCATGTGTCCAAGCTCGAGGCGAAATCTGGTCAATATCGTCAGCAAAGTCTCGAGGTACCGGGAGGCTGCTCGATTTCTTTACCGCGCAGCCAAGAAGTATCACACGATACGACAAATGAAGGTCCTCCCTGTCAATCTACCTAAGGAGGTCTTCAGTCGAGTTCCAGCTGACCAATATACTCCGAGGCTTGCATCTACAATTTCAAGAATCAGCGCAGGTCACCAACGACCAAATCTCGGCCATCTCTGCCGCCTCCTGAAGACTACTGACCAGCAATTACATGATCAGTTTGCTAGTCGAACAACGAAAACTCTGAGAGAAGCCAAGATACATGCCGAAATTCAGCTTGCCTTCTACTGTGAACTAAACCCTTCAGAGCTACCGCCACGAATTGTTTGCTCTAGTAAGGACGCCTGCTATCTTTGCAATGCTTTTATCCTCATGCATGGGAAGATGCATATGCCGAGATACCACGGGCGACTGTATCCCGGATGGCGATTACCGCTGGTCCCAGATCTTCTCAGCATGGCGCAAAGTTTTAATTCGGTATTGGATAATCAGGTTTGGAATAGTCTCAGGACGCTCCTCTCTAGGTGTAAGAAAACTGCTTACCCGGATCCGAATGAGAGTACACTGCTTACACTACCCGTATCAACATCAACATTGCGCACTTTGGCATTATCAGAAGCGATTCGAGAGAAAACAAAACATGGCCAAGGTCTATCAGCGGGTGAGATGGCTGCAAGCCAAGATTATTTGGTATTGACGGATACACAAGCATTAAAGTTGTCGTCAGAGGATGTACGGAGCACTGGCTCCGTGTTCGACATAGAAGCTACCGCCACAGCAGCACAAGATGACGTTGAGACCGAGCCGTTGAACCGTGTTGCCTCACAACTAGTTTCTGAGAATTACTGTACCTCTCAGGCACCTCCACCCAGTGGTACGACAGATCACAGCTCGAGGTCGGCTCAGGCCAGTCGGTCATCCGACAGTGTTGCAGTCGACTACAAATCAACAGTCTACACCGCAGGGCCTCTTGAGATTCACCTAGAATACACGATAAACCCAACACTGGTGCCATCCAGAGGCGCTTCGGGAATTCTTGGTCATGACATAAGATGGCTTCCAGTGCAAGAAGCGAAGGAATTGCTGAAGCATAAGGCAGCATCTGTTATCGACGTAGAGGCACTTCAGGACGAAACCTCCCATACGTTAGACGACCAAAACTGTCTCTTTGTTATGGCTCGTGGAGCTGTGGTCAAAATGAGATTTAGCGCAGACTTTGATCAACGCAGAAATCACTAACACACACACACACACACAATCAAAAACGGCACCTCCCCGGTATTCTTGAGCTGGTGGAAGGGCGAAAGTACTCGGATCGATCATATGCAACCTACGAGCCCTCAATTACATATTGAGCCGATGAACAGGAAGGTATACCGCATGCTGCCAAGCGCGCTGAGCTGAGGTTCATATCATGTCCTTAGAGGAAGTCATATTATGCGAGATTTACAGCATCAATTTGTACAAGTTCTGGGAAATTCTACTTGCAGGACTCAGAAAAGAAAAGCAACTCGAATGCCCATGGACACCAAATCCGCCAATTCACTCACAAGTCGATCAAGTATTCTTTTGTTACTGAAAGCTTTTTGAGCTGGAATGAGTTTCAAGCAAGACGACATCTCTGAAATCGACTCACTTTAACTCCATGCAGCATAAACCTATATCTTGCTATGCCATACCATCGACAATCATTTTTTAAATGCTCAGGTAAGCTATAAACCATCTTTTTCTCTACGATCCACAAATAGTTCGATCCAATTCCAGTATAATCGGTCCTACTCTTTTAAATTTGGCGAGGCCACGAGCACGGCCGAGACAACCCCGGGAGTCACCCTTTCTACAAAGAATATGAGAAGCTATCATGCTAATGCTTTATCATTGTTAGGAGGGCTACACTCTACTTTTGATGCAGTCATATAGCTGTCAGTAAACCTTAGGCGGGAAGGCAGTATACCGGGAGCTTTTCTTATTTTCTTAGGCTCAGTGGTTGATCGGAAATTAGGGTTGTCGTTCGGAAGGTTGTTTCGACTTAAGTTGTGGCGCGTTTCAAAACTTTAGATCCCGCTACTCAGGAAATAAGGCAATTAGAGCTTTCGTTTGATTTAGCGTAATGTTGAGAAATAAAAACTATTGCATTGCATCTAGTATCGAGTCGCCCGTTTTCGTTATAACTGTCGTTCATTATATTCATCATTCTCTTTTTTTTTTTGGATTTTCTCATCGGTCTTTCAATGTTCTCGAGCACCTTCTTCTGCCTGGTGCTGGTCGCCCGGGTGCTTGCGACGCCCGTACCGCAGGGAATAACCCTTTCTAATTCTGCTACGCAGAAGCCCATTCAGATGTGTGGGACAGCACAGAACATCGTTTTGACCGATACGCCATGGATCGTCTACAACATGTTCTACAACCAAGCGCAAACTAGTGGTAGCATGTGCACTGGCTACGATTCTGTTTCAACAGGATCGGACGGAAACAAGTTGATCAAATGGAGCGCAATCACAGATATCGACTATGTCGAGGCGACGTAATAACTACCTGATGGCAACGTAAAAAACCACCACTGACATGACTGCAGAGATAACGTCCCCAAAGGGTACACGTTCGTCGGACTCACGCAAAACCTCGAAACACAGCTTTCAGCCATCAAATCCATCCCTGCGACATATGACTGGACGCGCACCAACAATACCGCCTACAAGGGCAATATCTGCTTCGACTTCATGACGTCGGACACAAAGGGTGATTCAACTTCAAGTAAAGCTCAGGAACTGATGCTCTGGCTCGAATACACAGGCGGACAACTTCCCATTGGATGGACCGCTGGAGCCAAAGCAACGGTCGCCAGTCTCTACGGCACCAGTTGGAAACTGTATCAGGGCGTGAATGAGGATACCGGTATCACTGTGTCGAGCCTGCTTCCGGACAAACAGTTCACTGGTACTTTCACTGGGGACATCAAGGATTGGCTGCTAGCGCTGGTGGAACTGGGTCTGTTTAGTGGTACTACGTATGTGAACGTGGGCAACGCAGGAACGGAGCCCTTTTATGGCAAAGCCACCGTGGCAGCTACGCTTGGGCTGCAGATAGAACTGTGAGTAAGGCCTAGGTTTCGCACGGTTTGGATAGCATCACCTGTTTTTCAGCCATGGGTGTATCAATGTGGCGTAGTGGGTGTCAATGGTTGCAGGCTGAATCGCTGCTCATTGGAAGTGACGGGGCAACAAGTTGAAACACCGATGCACCCAACCCAACATGATAATTGGGAGTTGGCCGAGTCAAAGGGGGCATGTGGCTCATTGTATTAGTACTAGCCATTAATTTTCTTTTTCTGTATAATTGGGGTTGCGACAATATCTAGGTACCATACAGTCTGCACGGGGGTAACGGGAAGACGCTGCTGCCTTGAATGTCCAACATCTTCCTGAACCTCTGCCTTCATAAGTGGACCACCGAGACGAGTATTACGAAGGAGACGTTCATGATTCAATCCCCGTGGCTTCTCCCCCTCTGCCCTCCCCTTCCCCTTACTATCCTCTTCCTTCTACCCTCCCCTCCCCTCTATCTTCCCCTCCTTCTACTATTCTCATCCCTCTGTTTGCCCCTTCTTAATATCCTTTACCCTCCCTTTTGCCCTCCTTGTAAGTAGTAGGTGGGTAGGTAGATAAAGAAGTGGTATAAGGGGGAGTGGGGAAAGAGGGAGTGGAGGGGGAGGGGCCAAGGCGGCACAGGATAATCCGACTGGTAGATAACCACCTGCCAATGTGGCAGTAAGACAGAGGCTTGGCATAACGGGTTGGCACGGTACACATGGTATAGGTCACATACGATACACGTAAACAGTACATGATTATGGAATTCGATTATTCATTATTCATATACTCATTGCTCATTATTCATTATTCATCCGCTATCCTAATCAATCCCCCCGTCACCTCTCGCCCACTCACTCATCCTACCGATCCTAACACCCTGGGGCGTCCCCCAAGGTGCCGGAGACCTTGCTTTCGAGGCGTCCCCCTCAAGTAAGGTCGTGCGGTATAAGTAAGTAGAGTGCGCTGTGCTGGAGGTCGGGAGACTGAGAAAGACGCAACCAAAAAGGACAAAACACCCAGCCCATCGTAATATTACAGCTTCGAGGGGAGTGCTTTGCGAAAGTCGTGTGTGAAGCCCTCGGAATTGAGGGTCTTGTGTATGAGGATTTCATGAGTCGTGAATAAGGATCTCATGAGTTATAAATGAGCAACTCGTAAGTCGTGAAGTGCCATAAGTCGTGACTGGTCATGAGACGTGAAGTGCCATAAATCGTGAAGTGTCATAAATCGTGAATGTCATAAGTCGTGAGGTGTCATGAGTCGTGAAATGCCATAAGGCGTGAATTGCCGTGAGGCGTGAAGAAGAATCTTATAAGTCATGAATAATGACCTTGTGATTCCTGATAAGGATCTCATGTTCGAGGATCTCGTGTTCGACGGTCTCGCGTGTGAAGATCTTATGTTTGGAGACCGCGCGTGTGCACATCTCGTGTGTGTGTATGAACTCGTGTGTGTGGAAATCTCATGAGTGTGGAGATCCCGTGTATGTATTATGTATTTTTGTGTGGAAATCTCTTGTGTGAAGATCCTATAGGTGCGAACACCTCGTGTGTATGTATGAAGATCTCATATGTGTGTATGTGTACGTAAAGATCTCGTGGACCCTAAGCAGACAGCTGGAACGAGCACGGCGATCGATCCTGATCGAGGCGCGTTGCCGTAGTAAGTGATGCAGCATAGTCATCCGTAGAAGCTCCACTCGGTGACTTGCGGAAGACTTGGGTGTGGTATATCAACGCGAGTGGATGCTCGAGAATTGTGACGGGAGTCGCCACTTAGGTTGGAGGGGAAGCGATACCCATGAGTTGAGTTTTGCGATGCCGTGTAACGTGTCCAAGCCAAAAAATTGGAGGAGTACACATCAGCCGATATTGTATGAGACTGAGGGTTGAAATGCTCCTGAGGGAGAGTGACCTCGCATCACAACAGAGTATGTGCGTTACTTTGGTTGACTTAAGCAAGCGTGCGGCGGGATTTGACGTTTGAAGTCCAGGATACTGCCGAAATTGCGGCTCGAACCAGGTAGCATAAATGCAACGAGGTAGAAGATTGTTCATAGGGAGACATCTCTCCGAATGGCGAAAATTTGAAGAGGGAGAAGAGAGCGATGAATTACCCAGCCAGCTCCCAAACACAGAAAATCCCGGGCCCAGGAGATTTCTATGCTCAAGGAACCACCCCATGCGTCAAGCGTGCACTCTTGAGCATGAGGTTGCTGAGCAACACAATCACTCTTCCCCAATGAGGAGACATTCCTCGCAGGGTCGTGATGTAATGCCAACGATGAGGATGAAGCATAAAGTAGACAATTTAGATGTTACCGTAATAATGTGGAGGTAAACGCATAATTTAAAGCATATACGAAGACATGGTATGCGAATTGCCGTGGACACAGTTCGATGAGGATAGATGTGGGTGTACGGTGGCCGTGCCAAGGCACTAAACCTGAATGGGTGTATACCATACCTAGTTAGCACGGAGGGCATGACCTTGGGAGACTACCGCTTTGAGCGGCGATGCCGAATAGAGTAGATAAAAATGGATCCTTCCTCTTTCCTCGCACGTGTGGTCCTTCAAAGATTGCATTATTTAAAGGCACCTTGTGCTGTTGCGTCTTGAAGGTACCTATGGTACATCAGACCGTGCGATCATCTATTGAAGATTACTGTGATGCAAAGCATGGACCCCTCATAGCCTATTGAGCAAGCAGCGATTGCAAACCTTTGTCTTACACGTTGTGCAACTATTCACAAACCTTAAATGTTGATGGCAGATTCCACACGCCTCAAACTCGCCGCGCACGCCATACACTTGTTCCCACTTATGAAGGCATGCACCAATACTAGAACCACTTTCATTGTCCGACTCTTCCTCGTCATTGCCGATAGCAAACCCCCCCGCAACAGTGGCAACTCGCAATTGCAGATCGTTCAAGACGTCAAGGCTTGGGTCTGCTTCCGGCAATTCTTCCTCTTCTGGCATTGCGATTTGGTTGCCTGGAGTGTCCACACCCTGATCGTTGGAAAGAAGGCGCCGCTCATCCCACTGGGAGCACGAGCATGTCTTCCAAGGCTTAGCGCACAAGTAGCAAAATTCGCCGCCGCATGGACATCTATAGCTGTTAGCTCCTTGAAATCACTCTCCATTTCCATAGATTCCACAGGACTTACCGCATGTGGTAGCACCCAACGAGTAACTCGACCATGGTTCTACACTTGTGGCATCTTTGCCACCTCTTCTTCCCCGCCACTTCCATCAACATCTGTACTGTAGGGTCCTCCGGGCACAACCCTCTATGTGTCGGGTTTTTGCAAAGAGTGCAAGTTTCCACCTTGCAGGTTGGACATGTCGCAATGTCGGCTGTGACATGTTCCGGCTTGATGAACTGCGCGCACGATCGATTACTGCAATAAACCGGGTTCGGCAGTGCGAGTTCCAGCTGCTTGTCCTGGTACTGCTTTACCAACTCTGGTGGACAGAGGTGACGACACTCGGCTATTGGGATGCGTACACCACAACATCGAGGTGGGAACAAGGTGATGTCCGTGAGACTGGCTCGGAAGAGGTCAATGAGGCAGTTCCGGCAGTAAGCATGATCAGTGACATCGCCTTGCTGCTTGCAACCTAACTCAAGTACGTCGAAGCGGGCGTATCGCTCCATGCAAGCAGCACAAATGGTGTGGGTTATATGCTCATCTCCTTCAACTGTATCCACCGCCTTTCTTTTGCCTTTCGGTAGCTGTGCAGTGGAGGATGTAGCTGTGGTGCCTGTAGATGTGTCGGCATGCACAACGTCAAGGAAGAAGGTGGACTGAAACTCGTCTGCTTTCGTGATGACGTGATCCTCTAATCTCGTAGTGGTAATTGGTGAGTAGGAAACCAGACAATCATCCACGGCCGAGCAAGGATCCTGGCGTGCAGAACACTCTTCCAGTCCTATGGAGTCAGGTCGTTCAGGAGCAAGCCCTCCAAGTTGGCGGGCAAGGCTATGATCCTCCGCAGCCTGTCTCTCCTCTTGAGCAAGCGTTTGTAAGACAACTTCGCTTTCGTTGTCGGCTCGGACCATGTTCATAGCCAGAACGCGATCCCGTAGAAGTAGCAGAACTTCCTGGCAGCCTACCCTCATAACTTCAAAGGCTGCATACACATCCTGCTTTGCTTCGAGGCCCCCAAGAATTGCGTGGACATCTGCGAGCTGCAACTCAACCGCCAGTGTGGCCGTAGCCGGATCGAGGCCTGCTAGCTCCATAATATTCAAACTTTCTATCGGGAGCGGCACGAGGGATTGTATGGCAGACTGTACGTGGGATAAGCGTTGCGAACTGACAAAAAATACAAAGTGAAGAGAGTTCGCGGGGCCCTGCGTTTTGGGAGATCAATCGCCTGAAAAGATGCGGGTTGGAATGCAGTACAACAATGCTATTCGTAAAGACGTCATTATGCAACCCCGTTGTACTACTTATTTACTTCCCAGACATTGAGAACCCAGCAAACTGGCATTTTCCCGCCATGGGGCGGAATTGCAGATCACTGCGCATCGCAATTGGCCAGCCTTCGCTGGGATTATCTACGTTTGGATGAATCCTAGTATGCAAGGTGGTAGCAGGGGGAAAAGCTCGACACAATTCGACGAGAAGGGGATGAGGAGGTGGCGAGAGGTTGACAAAAACCTAAACCCTAGAACAACGTTTCATTATATCTACAAAAATCGGGTCAGATACTCTCATCTAGTTAATGGACTGCGCTCTACGTCTTCAGACCCTACTTGGGCGCCATCTTCAAGATAGCATCGCTGTCCCGGATACCAGCGAGTTGGCCCTGCTGCACGCGCTTCACTGTAAGCGCGGCAATCAGCGCAGCACCTACACCAGAGCCGTCCTCAGCAGGCAGAACCTCAATAGGATCACCCTTGCCCTTGCCATACTTCGCCGGCCAGTCGAAAATCTCCTTCAGCGCTTGCGCCTGGCGGACCTTGAAGTGCGGGTACTTGGTGAAGACGGAGCCGTCAGCGCCGACGTGGACTTCGTTCCACTTCTTGTGCTTGCAGATGGCAGAGACACCACATGCTGTTAGGCGGGCGGCGCGGGTACCGATCAGCTCGGCGAGACGGCGGATGAGCTCGAGCTCAGGTTTGGTGCAGGTAATGCCGAGCTTCTCGACAAAGAGGTCGCCTGTGTCCTGCAAGTTTTCGAAGCGATCTTCCTCAATCGCAGCGAGGAAACCAGAATCTAAAGAGTATGGCTTGTGAAGCTTGCTCACGTCTTGCTTCTCGAAGATGTTGCATTCCTGTCCTTTGTGTAGATCAAGAAGAACGAGACGGAAGATTTCGCCAAGATATAGTCCTGCTACCATCTTCTCGAACGATTGCTGGCCTGGACGGGGCGACTCTTTATCGATAACGATGTCGTACTTTGTACGAGGAAGAACCTTGTGCTCGTTGTCGAATGCCCCCCACTCGCAGTTAATGGCCATTGGAAGCTTCGGGTCGAGGTTCATGTGCGCAAGCTTGGGAATAGCGCCACACTCCTCCATGTACGCAGCGTTGCAGCCGGTGCCAAATATACAGCCGATCTTGATGCTCGTGTCTGTGTATGCGGAGGCGATCATGGTACCAGTCGTGTCGTTGACCAAGGCTGCCAGCTTGATGGGGACACCACGTTCTTCCAGAGCCTTCTGGAACGGAGGCACCACGTCGTGGCCTTCTACACCCTCAACATCGAAACCCTTAGTCCACCGCTGAAGAACGCCGTGGTCGATGGCCTCCTGCGATACTGGATAGGAGAAGGTGAAGCCAAGCGGTAGATGTTCGATTTCCTCATCCTCGTGGTGATAATCGATGAACTGCTGAAGGCAGTCTGCGACATATCCCCATAGCTCTTCTCCTGAACCGGTCTTCAGCTCCTCGGGCATGCGGTACTTGGATTGGATAATCTCAAATTCGCCCTTTTCTTCCGTCAAAGTAACTTCGCATACGCGAAGATTTGTACCTCCCATGTCAAGCGCGAGGTAGCTGCCGGTCTCGTTGCCGTCGGGGAAGGCCATACACCAGGTCGGGATCATGGGCTGTAGGTGTCAGCCCTATCCATTGAACTGAGTACACTGTGACTCACGATACTTCCTCCATCTACCGACAAGCCTTTCTCAAGCTCGTTTACGAAGTGATCCGAGATCTCCTTCAGTTTTGCCGTAGGGACCACGAAGAGCTCCTCGAGTTTGTCAATCTGCTCCTTCAAGTCCACGGGCATGTCCGCCATGGAGCCTAGCACGTTGTTATTCCAACCATCTTTTGTATAGAGGCGCTACCCAGCGAAGGTAGCAGGAGAGTGGGGGTGCGAGCGTACCCTTTCGGGAGGGCGTTCTTCTTGCGCCTAACAACACCATGATTGCAGTGGTGAATGTAACCGAGTGGAGCCAAAAGTAATCGCAAAGGAGGCGGCCGTGTTCCGGTGTTCTGATATCTCGGCGTAGGAGAGGTCGGGACGATGGATGAGGATCTTGAATCAGGTGTCAGAGCTTTTATACTAATCAGAGATAGCAACGGTTTAAGCTGGCGCCGGTTGAACACCAGACAAGATTGATAAGTCATATGTAACAGCAGGGCCTGCTGTCCAAGCAATCTTTGCTTTCTCCGCCAGCTCAAGGTTGCTTTTGGAGAAGATATGGAGGAAAGCTTACCAAGGCTATATAATAACGCGAACCCCGCGTGCAAAAACTGCCTACCCGCTGAGCAATTGCCGGTCTCTTGAGTAAGCAATCAGGGATTTGGCCAAGTCGAAAGAATAGGCAGGAGAGGGAGAGTCCAATTGAAGCTCTCAAGAAGGTCTGATGAGAAAAGGAATGCGCAAAATTCGTTGCTGTTGAGATGGGGACGCCCCGCATCCCACGCCGCCGAAGGTGTGGGTTCTCCGGAGCTTCGCGCTATGACGCACGCCCGACTTTCAGCTTGTGATATCGGGGAATTCTCGGCTAAACTTGCCGTCTGGAAATGTCACCTCGGCTGACTCCCTCCGAAGTACCTCTTCTCATCGTCTTTCCCGTCCATCATAAGTAAATCTTCACTGACAGCAGGCCGCACATCCCTCGCATAGTTACAGCACGCTCTGTTATTGCTTTGTCGAATCCGGCAGAAGCCGTGTCAAGCCGCGCCTTGGACGTTGGGGCGTCGAAGCAAACCTTCACTGTTGACCCCCTTAACAACGTGTCCGCTGCAGATTTCTCCGTAGAGACTGAAGCATCCAACGCAGGCAAATCCTAAATGACAGCTAACAACTTTGATGGGCTTTCACGACTTGCTCGCCGAGCAGATCTCAACGCCGTTGAGGGCAGTGCAGTTCGTCCATCCTACTAGCGTACAGTGTCCCGTTCATAAAACGCGCTGCGATGGCGCATTCACTCCACTCAAGAGAGCATGCATGGTCCACAAGCATGCGCGACTTCATACTCGCCGCCGTTTCGCAGACTTAGAATGGACAGGACCATCGGAACTTGTCTTCACCTTGCGTTCTCCTAGGTTCTTTGCTTTGCTCAAATTTCCACTCCTTCTTAGTCTGGACTGCTGCCTTGATGTTGTCTTGGTGACGCTGCGTTTGCTGCCCCAACAACGCGTCGGTGATCGCGTCATCGTGAAACTTCAAGTAGAGTATACTCGGCTTAACACGGTAGACTTGCTACCTCCACCTTCGTCAACTTCCAGTTCAACTCCGACCTCCACATTGTCTCGCAGTTGGTGGCGTGCATCAGCACCTTTCTCTGTTTCGCAAGCTCACACTAGACCTTATCACTGACACGACGAGCGGGTTCAGAATAGCTCGTTGGTGTGACGTGCATCGAGTTTGCGGTGAGTGTTTGGAATGTTCACCAGTGTGGCGTTGTTCATTAACGCGATTCAGATCATTCCTTCTGAACAGCATCATGAGCAACGGCAACGACAAGAAGGACGGGGCAGCGGGCCGTGCTCGTGGTCACTCTTTTCAGAGCGCCTTGTGGAAGATGGAAGACGACCATGACATGGACACTGAGCAACAACCTGTTCACCCGGGCATCCCTATCGGTCGACTTCAGGATCTCCAGGAAGCTGACATCGGTAATACGAGCCCAGATGGAACTCAGCAACATCCTACTATCGGCACTGAGCATGGACAGACCGCTTCAGAGTCGCGCATGTTTCCAGGTCTAACCTTCGGTGGCCGCGAGAGAACCGCACCTCAGCCAAACCGCTCAGCCCTGACAATGGCCTTTCAAGAGAGTGAGTTCCAGGAGCATGATGTCTTCAATACCCCGGCTGACAGACTCGCGGATCCTGGACCAGTTCCTCGTTCCAACCCGGTCCCTATCAAGGGATCAAGTTCTCTTCACCAATTCGGCCTCTCAGCTCAGATCTCTCCCACCGGAAGCGAGTCTGAAAACTACATGCCGTCCGCTGTCAAGGAAGTTGAAGCACAACTTCGAAAATGGTGCAGTGGTCTTCCACCAAAGAAGTTCTACCTCCCAACTGACGATGATTCTCCCCCTAGGTACCTCATGCCCCGTCGATCTACCCTCGCCGACAAGCCCGAGCTTGACTCTCTTCTTCACGCGACTATGGTTGAATACAAAAACCAGAAGTATCTTCCGCTTTCGGGACGCACCATTCATCGCCTCTCACCCTTCTGGAAGGGAGCGAAGCCAATGGCGGACATGAAGCTTTTCGAGTACATCATGATCACGCACGAAGTCAACAATGTCCACGCCGATCACGTCGTTGCCGCCCTAGAGCGCATCGGTCAGCACTGCGACCACCTTCTTGTCATGGCCCCCATTCAGACTTCGGAACTTGGCAACGTCTTCAACCGCGAGGCCGGCAACGTGAGCCCCGGCAACGACTGGCAGCAGATCCTCCAGTGCTTCCCAAACCTGAAGTGGCTCATGTTCGTGCATCCCGTGGATGTACCCGTCGGACTCTCCTGCTATACGTTTCCTCACCTCTACACCGCCGTCGCCAACCGCCAGGCAGCTGAGAGCCTCAAGGGCATCGATTTCAACGCACCGCCTGGGCTCTTAGCGTACGTCTCTCACAATATCATGACTGCAGTCACCACCGCGGCTGCTTCAGACAACACGACCTGAGTACGTTCTCGCTCACATCCCAGGTGGCGCGAGGTACGCGGACGGATAGGTTCAGGATCCAGGGTCTCGGGAGGGTTAACGATGTTATGCACTGTATACTAGGAGATTGATTGCTTTGAAGGGATGATGAAGGACACTGACCGGTATGTTGGTCTTACGATGCTAGAAGGATGATGATGCCGCGAAGGCATCCACGATTGGCCATGATGATTTAATACCCCATAAGCGTACATAGCGCAAACCGCTGCTCAAACTTGCACAACATAGCAGAACCAACGATTTCATTACCACTATCATCTCTTCTGAGACAGCGAATCCCTCCAGTTCCACCCTAAACCTCAATACTTAGGCTTAAACGGCAACGTCTGCATCTGCGTCACCGGATCCGCCTCAATCCCAAACAACCCATACAACCACTTCAAAATAATGAAAAAGCTCATCGGCTCACCCATATGCTTCACCCCCTGTACAAACCTCACCTCCTTAACCGCGCCATGCATACACGCCAGATAATAATCGTCGATCGGGAAAATCTCATCTTCGGACCCGTTCACCAGCAGCAATCGCGCGCACTTTGGCCGATCCAACGTGCCGTCGTTGAGCAGGCTGAATTTCTGCGAGGCCTGTGATTTGAAGGCCTCGACGTCGTCACCGTAGCCCCACTTGTACGCGAGTGTGTTGGCGAGATCGAATGGGTATTCCAGGTGGTTTACATGGTCTAGCCACTCCCTGTCGAACATATGATGGCACCCTCCACCCAGCGCAACCACGCCCGCCAAACGCTCCGCATGCGTGTGCGCGACGCGGATCGCATAGAATCCGCCTGTGCTGAAGGCCCAGATTGCGCGTTTCTTCGCATCAAGCGCATCTTGCGTGTCGAGCCAGTCGAAGAGTGAGCTGTACAGCCGGTCCGGAGATGTGGGGTCGGATGGGTTAGCAGGGCAATCGCCTGTGCCGGGGATTTCGAGGACGAGTGTGGCAACGCCCTTTTGGCGCCAACCTTCCATCCAGACGGCGAGTTCGGTGCGGTACCCGTCGAGGCCGGTGAAGATTATCACGGTCGGGACGGGTTTGTCGGACTCAGGCACCAGGTGGTACGCGGGGATGTGTTCGCCCTCGTCGCTCTGGCGGTGGGTATGCGGAATCATGACCTCCTTGACGGGATAAGGACGTAGAGATAACCCCTTCAAGCATACTTCCTTCCCGCGTTTCCAGGCTTCGCGCTGCACGGCAGAGCGTGGGGCAGGGAAGCGCGAGATGCGGTATACGGCGCTGGAGCGCAGGTAGTACTCTGATGCTTTTTCCTTTTCTCCTTTACTTTCTGCGTCTTCTGCGATGCGTTTTAGATTCTCGGCTTGTGGGGTGAAGACGGATGCGTAGGCGTCCCAGTCATACGGCTCTTTGAAGTCTTGCTTTACTAGCTCTGCTACTACGGGTTCAAAGTCTTTTGCGGTGCTGAACATGAAGGGGTAGACACCCATTTCCGCCTTTGAGAGTTAGTGTTGGTTGGTGTAAGATGGGCATAGATGCAGGGGCTTACTGGCTTCTTCCACTTCGTTTCCCATAGCTGTTTGAAACTCTCATGGTGTGGCGCGGGGGTCTTCAACTTCTCCTGGATAAAGAACTTGCCGCCTGGTGCTGCCATGTCTTCTTCACAAGTATCTATTCCCTTGGCGAAGTGTTTCTGATTTCTATCTGTGATACTTGTCGCGGTATTAACTTGTATGCGAGAGTTGTGTCAGATCGAACTTAAATGACTACAGGAGATTCTGGGATATCGAGGAACACGTTAGCATGCATTTTGTAAATATATGTTCACTCGTTCCCCTACGCGACAGGGTAGTGTCGGCCAATGATCGAAGTTCCGATGCGGCAGTGCTAACGGGCCGGGGTGAGGTCCGTTGGTGGGGAGCCGAACTGCAAGACACCCGACCTTTGCCAAACCCCAAACATCGTCGCTATTTTCGGGAAATCTGCACGTCAACTCCTTCCACGAGATGTAGAAGCAACCTGCAACAAACGATATTGAGGGTATGGTTTATGAATTTCTATTGCATCTACCATAAGGTATCACTCCGCTCCTCCGATTTTCCACCAATTTTCACGTGTACCCCATGAACCCATTTCCTGCTCCTATCATACCCTCGCACGCCTGCACGACCTTACTTAATCTTCTTGTGTGCGTTCCGAAAGCTCTTCTCTCACTTCCTTCTCTGTCTCTTAGCCGGAGGCGGTTTGAAATCCAGGTCGTCCTCCTCCTCCTCGTCCTCCTCCTCCGGCACAAACTCCTCCTCATCCTCATCTCCGCCCGCCGCTTTGGCCTTCGGCTTCCAATACCAATCGATCCTATGACGCTCTTTCTTGCCGTTCCATAGACGAAGTAGGAACTTTGCAACTGCTATCAGCATCTTAACGTCGGTGCCCGCTGTATGCTGAGTCTCTAGCGTCTTCTTGTCGGCGGGGTAGAGGATAGAGTATAAGTTGCCCAAATTCAGTGAAAAATACAGACCCTCCTCATTCCTGGATCTTTGGAATCCAAGCGCGTTCCTAAAACAGCCCCAGAACCTCCAAAAGTTGACTTCAGATCGTGGTAATGGATTGTCTTCCTTGAGAGTTTCCGGTTCATCTTCTTCAGAGGTTTCTGAATTGTTCTCGTTCAGGTTTTCCGGATCATCTTTTTCAACGGTTTCCAGACCTGCCTTGATGTTCTTATAGTCTAAGTAGCCACACTTCGACCACTCCACAAAGAAACAATCCTCAGCTCGGAGTCCATGCTTCGTGTAATAACTCTTGATCTCAGAACTAATGCCCTCCCAATCGAGTGAGTCAGCCCCGTTAATCCCCATGGTTGGTCCGTTATCAGCTATGCCGTAGAACTTCTTGAAAGTAGATTGCGCCCTCCACTGGTCTGCACACTTCCACAACTTATATTGTTGGGCCTTGGTCTTCGGGTACTTGAGTGTCGTATTTGAAACAACATCTTCGGAGAGTCCGTTAGACAATGCGACTTGGCACGTTCTAGGACATGATGATTGTTGGTGGCCTATGAACTCAGTGTCACCGAAGATCGCTTGTTGTGGATGGCTGTCCATAAGCTCACTGAAGCGGGAAAGCTCCTTTCCAATCTCGGTCAACTTCATCTTCTCTATCGCCCGCTGTCCTTCTGGGCCAAAAATGAGTCCCAAAATCTTCTTCTTTTCAGCAACTGTGTTGAGCCTGCCTTGCTTTCCGAAGTTGTGGTCTTTGCAAAAGCTGAATCCCGCCATCGGGGCATTCTGACATGGCAGGCTACCTAGCCCATGTAGATAGACGCACATTCCTTTGGCTTCAAGTCCCTCCTGTCTCGCGTGTAGTCGTAGCTCGCAGGATACCTTATGATCTTCAAACACGTTGAGCGCTATCTTTCCCGCGCAGATTGGACACTTTTTGAAAAGACATTCTTGGATGTGGGCGTCCTTCTGTTCTCTAAGCACAGATGCTTTGCAATGATGGCATAGCACCCATTCACATTCGTGGTCGATATGAGCTTGACGAGCCGCTCGAGTCTCAAATTTGGCTCCGCAGATCCCGTTGTGACATTTTAGCTGGTTCGTGAGATTTATGTCGAGGCGGTTCTCATAGCACTTGTGGCACTGATTGTACTCGACGATCTCGCCGTTCCTCGTCTTGGTTGAAATTACGAGATCCGCGCTCGACTTTTGGAAGTTATGACATGTCATGCAGTAAAGCGATAGCTGCTCAGGGGTCAAGTTGGCTTCGAGCTCGATTCGATCGGCTTTTCCCTGGGCGTGGCGGACCTTCGCTTTTCCGCGACACTCTAAGGAAACTTTGTAAGGTTCTCCATTATCTTTCTTTAATGGGCCGAACGCTTCGAGACTGATATGGCGGTCATGACCGGAGCAATATATGCTTCCTATACTCGACTTGTTTTTGCGTTTTGCTTTCCTAGTGACTTGATTTTCAAGGCAGTTTCTGCATGTCTTGTATCCTGGATCAAAGTCCTCGGCGGGCGCCCAGTGGTCATGCGAACAATAGACCTTCCCTTTGTCTGGTCCCTCCTCTTCCTGTATTGTTCCTGTCCCAATTGCTCTACGCTTCTTATGTTTCGCGCGGTCCTTATCCGTATGTGATTTGCAGTGTTTGTATCGAGTGCCATCTTTGTGGTGATAGAAGTCATCTACAGGCACCATGTGGCCCCTTCGGCATCGCTCCATCTTGGGCCCTCTATGATTCAGCCTGGAAGACTGAAGACGAGAGTTGGCTATCACTGGCGCAAGGGCAGTCAGGAGGATATCGGCGGTGGACGACGTGCGGTCGTGTCGTTTGGGCTGGAGATAGTCGCGCGGGCGGGCGGGCAGGTATGAGGTAGAGTCACAGTGCGTATGCGCAGTCGGAGGCGGCGATAGTTGAGCAAGTTCGGTAGTCGCAAATTGCTCTCGTCGATGTGTGGTGCGAGAGGAGCCAGTTAGGAGGGGATTCGATCTTTAAATCTGGAGGGGGGTGCGCGCCTTCCGCAGGCAGAAACGAGACACTTTCACCGTACGTGCGTTTGCGCGTCGTTGCGCGTGACGTCAATGCGCGTGCAGACGTACGGCTCACTTCATCCATTCACCAGAGTGAAACACGAAGAATGTCTCGATGGTTCTAGACATGCTGATGCGGAGAATCCAGTTACCTATCGGTTGACTGGCGGTGTGTCTTGGTAGATGTCACTTGCATGCTCGAAAGGTCTAACGAATACTCATGATCGCTGGCGTTATGTTAGGCCAGTACGTCTTCAGCACGTTTAACAGCGACTGATCCTATTTCGATATGTTGTCGTAGTACATCTGGAGCTTGTATTAAGTATCCACCTTCAATTTATTTCCCTTTGGCGGCGGCAGAGATTATTATGCAAACTTGATATCGTTAACTCCCTTCGTCACCCCTACCTCCACTGCGCACTGCTGTACGGTATGGCAGACGTGCCCATAGGGGTCAAGACCGAACGATGTAATAAAAAACTCAAGATAGCAATTCACACAATCAGAACAGTCCCACATGTCATTAGGATGTCGTTGCGCAATCACATGGGGAACACCTGCTTTTCAGCTGACTTCTAGTGCAAAGCTACTCTGGACCCTAACTCCTACAGCAAGAGACAGACTCAAAACATCAAGCTGCTTTAATTTAACTTTCTGTGAATGGACGAAAAAGTCGTCTGCGTGAGACTGTAAACAGTGAAAGTCTCGACAGCAAGAATATGTTACTAGCGGCTAACAGCTGACTGAATGACAACTTCTAAAGCATTAGGCTAGCAGATCAGCCAGAATGTACAAAAAGCGCCTAACATAGAGCATCCTTTGTCTATGCTCCTTGCTAAAGCCGAAATACGTGGCAACTATGTCAAGTTAAGTAGTGTACAAGGGCATGTTGGTGGGTATAGTATAGCGAGATAGCAAACGAGACAACCGAGTATAAGGCATATCAACCTGAAATAAATGATCTTCTTGCAAGTAACACTCACTTCGTATGTCTAAACTGTTGCCACGTTTCACGAGCCATATACTCTTAGAATAAGAGCGGTCATAGACATAGACATAGAGCATGAGCAAAAGCACATTATTCGATGTTTTAATGGATTGAGAGCACACTGGGTGCTGTTTTCTGGAATCAAGTTGCCTCTGGTAAATCCATCATCGTGCTAGTCCATAATCTACTCAGACTGCAATACTCGTGTCCTCAGGGCAGTGATATTCACGCATCGCCAACTTCTCTCCCACGGAAGGGTTCAGCTCAAGCAACTCCTACTTGCCTGGGATGCCCTCCACCGGCTTGGGCTCAATGCCTACCACTTCCGCTGCCGTCTTCTTCTCTTCGACAACGTCTTTCATGAAGGGGAATGTCAAGACCTCCTTGATGGAGTAGTTGTCCGTGAGGAACATGGTCTAACACATTTTTAGCATAGTTCATTGCAAGTAAAGGGTGCTTTACCAATCTGTCGATTCCCAGTCCCCAGCCACCTGTAGGAGGAAGGCCATACTCAAGCGAATTGAGAAACGTCTCGTCGATGAGCTGTGCTTCATCGTCACCTTGCGCCTTCTGGTTTGCTTGCTCCTAATTTATAGTAAGCCCTTATAGAAGCTTGTACCCTTATAAGGAAGGAAATACTTCAAATCTCAATCGCTGCGACATCGGATCGTTTAGCTCTGTATATGCATTGCAAATCTCCTTCTTGCACACGAAGGCTGTTGTATCAGTCAGTACTTCTTAGCGAAACATAGGTTATATACCTGCCTTCAAACCTCTCCGTAAGACCTGGAATATCGCGGTGGTACTTGGCCAGGGGCGACATGACCTCCGGATGGCCCTTTTGGACAACCGTTAGCTAATCCCGTTGCAACAGTCTGACGAAAATTACCGTGATGAAGAGAGGGCTGATCGCGGTGCTCTCTATAAACTCGCCTACAAGCTGCGGTTAAGCGTTAATAAATAGCCATAAAAAGAAGCGTTAATGAATGAGGTCAAGAGGGCCTTACCTTATCAATCATCCTTGCGTTCGTGCGCGGTTCTGAGCACTCGACCTTGACCTTGCTGAGCAGCCGCTTTAAGAATTCGTTGGTCTGCTGGGTATGCAGTTGATCCGCTGGTGGGAACTTCTCGCCCGTGGCCTCCTCCAGCGCAGGGATCATCTCCACACGCCTCCATGGCCTCGCCCAATTAACGTTGTAGACTTCACCGTCCTGAGTGTGGTAGACGGTGTCATAGCTCCCGAAGACCTCCTTGACCAAGCCAGATACCTATATAATAATTAATATATATTTAGATTATCAGTAAATAAGGGGGGTTAGGGTACCAGTTCCTCAGTCATTAGAAGCACATCCTCTACGTCAGCGAATGCCATGTAAAACTCGCATCTACTTTAGTTAGTAACACACCATGGCGAACTTTTACGTTAAGCGTACGTAGTAAACTCTGGTCACGGGAAGGTCAGCATTTCTCTTATGATAAGGATACAGATAGCGCGGACCTGGATTATGGGACTGATCGACACCTTAACCGAATCGTTAGTAAGATATAATTCAGCGCTGTTATGATATCACGTACCTTCATTTCTAAACTGGCGGCCAAGCTCGTACACTCTCTCGAGTCCTCCAACGACCAACTGCTTGAGGTAGAGTTCGGGCGCGATTCGGAGATGGACATCAACCCCATACTCATTATATCTTTGAGCTTTAGTATACTACTTATTTTGTGATACCCAATCTGTAGGTAAATCAAAATCCAAGAACATACCTAGTTACGAAGGGCGCCGCGGTGGCACCTCCAGCGATCTTGTTCATCATGGGCGTCTGCACTTCCAAGAAGTCTCGCTCGTCAAAGTACTTGCGGATGTACTTAACGATCTTGGTTCGAGTGATGAAGGTATCTCGTGTCGAGTCGTTCATGATGAGATCGAGGAAGCGGTTTCGGTGACGCTGTTCTTGGTCCTTGTACCCGCTATTATGTGTCAGTGCGACGAAGGACTCGAGAATGGGAAGTGACGACATACAAATGCTCAGTCGGCAACATCCTCAGGCAAGGTGTGAGCAGAATGACCTCGCGGGCGAAGATACTCAACTCGCCCTCACCACCCTTCTTCGGATTTGTGCGACCGGGGAAGCCAATGACGCCGATGATGTCTCCACGCTGGATGTTCTCATGCTGCTTCTCGAAGGGGACGTCGGCCTTGGATTCCTGCAGTTGGCACATGACCTGGATGGTGACACCCTCTGCCTTGCAAACGTAGAAGCGGAGGGAGCTAGAGGCCGACCGTATCGTCATTACTCTTTTAAAATTAGTTTATTTTTTTACGCGCGTTACAATAGCTAGGCGTTACCTAAGCCCGAGACGGACTTCTTTATCCTCAATCGTTTGACCCTTGGTGAGGTGCGAGTAGTCGCGCACATAGTCGGCGAGCTTGTAGTTGACGTGGAACTTGTGCGGGTAGGGATTGGGCTGCTTGGAGGCTCGGAGCGCGTTGATTTTTTTTGAACGCAGCTCAAAGTATTGGTTAGGGTTCAATTCCTCTGCATCATCCTTCTTGTCCTTCTTGGGCCGCGCGGGCAAAGCAGCCTCCTTCTCCTTCTTCTTCTCGTCCTTCTCGCGCTGCTTGGTGCGGCGCTTCAGTTCGCTCTTGGAGATTTTCTCGCCCGTGACGGGATCCGTGTGCGTCTTGTCGGCATTGTCAGCCTGGGGCTGCGCCGGGGGCTGTTCGCTGGCCATGGTGTTTGCGATTGACCGTGTTTGCTCGTGTCGTGTGTGCTCGCGACGAAATATATGGCGGGGGACTTTTTGACTCACCCCGCCATCAATTGGCAGCCGCGGGATCAAAGTTTTTCCGTCCGAACGTCGTCTGCACTCACCTTCAAACCTCACCTCACCTCACCTGGTAATACACGCAGGTGCAGCCGCTCTTCAGCAATGCAATGATTCGACAACGTAATTTTTTTATCTTGTCAGATCCGTCAAGGACGCTGCAGTGAATCCCTTGCTCTAGAGGTGCCTGCGAAATTGGGGCTGCCGAAAGCGCTACAGCAAATGACTTATGAGCCTCAACGTGAGAGAAACCTCAAGCTGCGAGAATGAGAAGATCGCCTAATTAACCTGCGTCTGTTGGTTCCTCGGGGTATTGAAGCAGACGACCAAGTGTGGAGAGCACCCTCCAACACCGAAACTTTCTTTGGCAGTGGTTTTTCCGACGGAGTAAACAAGGACACGGGTTCATCATTAATTTAAAAGTTAGAAAGAAAATGGTTACTAGTAAAACTATTCATAACATCTAATAGACTACAGTCAGCCCTGGAATGAGTCTCGACAACTCGAACTCCTATTTACGACTTCCTCCTCCTTCTTCTCCAGCAGCGCCGTGAATCTCTTCTCAAGGAACTCTACGACCTCACTTAGACTTTGTCCATCCTCTGTAACCGTGCCTTTCTTCAGCCGGTACCAACAGGGTCGGGGTAGCTCGTAGAACGAGTGGCCCTTGCACATTTCCATTTTGCCATTACTCTGTTTCCAGCTTTCGTAGCAGCCTGCGCAAAAGTCTCCGTCGGCGCAGACCAGACACTTGAATCGTTTCCCCCTAATATGTGCCGCTCCGTTCTCAGGCAAGATTTTGGTTGAGCAGAAGTTGAAATGTTCGACGATCCGACCGGATACCAAGGCTTGTTCGGCGAATATCGCAGCGTATTCGTAGTAAGCAGGGCCACAGTGGAACAAGCAGTCGGAAAGTAGAGTACGAGCGTGATGGTAACGTACTGTTGGATACCCCCTCATGCTCTTTAGATGGTTCAATATGTTAGCGTAGAGGAATTGAGTATCCCAGTACTCTAGCTCGCAATCCTGGATCCGCTTCAAGCTGAATGCAGAGGAGGAAAGGTTCGGATTTATGCGGGAATCATGTGTGGCCCAATATCGCTGCGACTGCTTTTAGATATTTTGAACATTTGGGTATCGAATGTATACTCACAATAGAGCGTCCATTAGTGTCCAACATGTTGGGGTTAACTTTTGTGCTCTGAAGAAGATATTCCACGAGCCTGGAGTCACGGGAGGCAGCCGCTTTGAGTGCGGTGCTATAAACCATGTCTGGACAACAGACATTGACATCAGCACCAGAGTCGATGAGAATACGCACAACATCCTCGTTGCCGTGTATCAGAGCCCGAATGAGTGGATTTGCTGTGGATCGAGGAGGACAACTCCCATCTATAAAGGCCCCATTTGCAAGCAGCCACTGCACCATAGGCTTGAAATTGTTAATAGCTGCAGTGCATAGGGGAGTCGGAGCAGGCAACCAGTAAGAAATGAGCGACAACTCCTCGCGTTTGGCAGGGTTATCCCAATCGTTTTGCCAACCAAGAAACAAGTTTTCCATCCTCTTTACACATTGCAGCGTCCCAGGCTTTGGAACAGAGCGATCACTTCGTGCCATGTTCCCGTTGAGAAAGCACATCAGAGTGCATCGGAGAACTTTCTGAGCGAACCAGGCATTCAAGTAGTTATCTTCGCAGCCCGCTGGATTTCTCACGTAGCTAATAAGAGGTATCCATTTACGAGCCCTCTTTTCATCGAAAGGTAAGTGTCTAGCGATCCACAAGCATATTGTGTCATAATCGCGGAAGCGACCCAGCGGCACCCATTTGGCATATTCAAGAAGCGGGAACTCTCGTTCTTCAAGTACGTCTTGTTGCAACTCCTGAATCCGGAGACTAATGGAAAATACGTAGCTTAGTATGCAAGTTGAGACGTATCGTTCGCTCGAAATCTGTTTTAGCGCAAAGTGCGCCAGCTGTCCCCTTCTGGCGGCGAGGCGGCTAGAGAGTAGATACTCCTTAACAGAGAAGTGGGCGAGGGCAATTATACCGTTCTCTTCCCTGCGTATCAAGCTGCCACAGAGGTCAAATATCTCTTCTGGTTCTAGAAGTCGCTCACTAGGATCAAAACGGTCCGGGTTAATTGCAACCGCTTCGGCGAGTTCTTCAAGGGACAAGGGCCGACCCGAGCCAACCAGCCAATTCAGCAGTCGGAGAACGTATTCGTGATCGCTTTCGTCTATCGAGTCAAGAATCCGGTCATACGTCTCGTACAAGCCTGCAGGCAACGTGTTGAGGGCGTCTTGAAGTGCTCGAGATGTTCGCATCTTTCGCAGAACGTCAAGTTGGCACTGGACCCAGCGGAACATGCCGTCTGCGCGAGTGACTAGGCTAGAAACAAGGTCCTCACGAACAAAGTGTGACAGAGCGTTTAGTTTAGGCATCTTGGCGAGCTCTATACGAACGTGGACGTCCAAATCGGAGGTGATATGATTTGGTGTGATCGGAAAGTAAGCTTCTGCAGACAGAGACTGGTGCATGTCATACTCTGGACGACTTGAGAGTAGGATCTTCATCTTCTTTTTGCAGGCGCTGCGAAGCTGTTGCATCGCACCTAGCAGGACCTTACGATTTGGGCATTCGTCTACTCCGTCAATGATGATATACGTCGGACCCAGTCTGTGTTCGATGGCCTTTTGAAGCAGTTCAATGAGCATGCTGAATGTGGCGGCCTCTCCTGAGTCTTTGTGGTACATATCTAGGAGATAGGAAGGAACCTTGTTCATTGGTTCGATAAGCTGGCGTACAAGGGAGCCTACGATATGAGCAGGTTCTAGGGTCGCTGGATTGGTGAATTCGCAGTAGTAGTAGGCTATTGCTGCAGAGCCTGGCTTAATTTTGGCCTTATCAATGAGGTGATCGATTACACTCGAGCTGGACGAGGTTAACGTACATCCGGGTAGAGATGGGTGATTTGACACTTACGCCATCACGGTCTTGCCCACACCACTATGACCATACAGCCACAGGAAATCAACCGAGTTCATCCAATCAAGGAAGGCTTGCTCGTGCAAAAGCCACTTGTACGTGCCGGGCTGGTGCAAGAGTCTGGTAGCGGTATGTTTCGCTAGTGGGCTGACTGGCGATAACCAAACAAGTATCTTCTGCGCTTGGATATCATGTCTGTCCTGCAATCTATCTTCAGTGTCTTTCTCATGCCTTTGCTCCATCTTCTTGAGGCCTGATGCGATATCAATGGAGATAGCTGTATGCAAACTTGTACACAGCCTACTGAGTCGTTCGCGGTTCTTGATAATATCTTTCTGCTTTGACGGCCAGAAAAGAGTATTGACCACGTTCTTATGCCGCTTCCCGGTTGTAAGCTCGCAGCCGTCTAGGAGCGATTGGATCTTTTGTAGAACTTGCTCGCAATCCAAAAGAACGCCCTGCTGCGCAAGCATATTGAAGGCATCCTGATGGCCTTGAGTCGGCGATAGGGAAAGAGAGTTTGAAACTAGCTGGGAAAGAATGGTGTTCAAAGCTGCAATCTCGCGAATGAGAGATTTCAAGTCGTCTTGGGCAGACGACACAGCGTCCAAGTATTTGTATCCAGCCGCTAGTATCGCGCTGCTAAGCGTAATGAGCCCGGCAATCCCGGAGGCGATTGATAAAGGTTCCGCCATTTGTGAGTACTCAAAGAGAATTCGACGTTAGTTAGTCACTCTAGAGCGACGTGTACTGAGGAAGAAGGCGAGTGTAAGTGTCGTTGCTCTTATCCTCCTTGCTGCAGGATCAGGCTGAACAGGGCGCAACAACGAGGCAATGAGGAGTCAGCTGAATATCAAACGCGGGATAAGGCTGAATATTTCTCGAGCGCCTTCGGCCCCAAGGCAACCTGAGGGAAGGCAGCTAACATCCCTCGCACAATTCGCCGAATGCGTGTTGCGTGTGCTAGAACATCATCGTAGATACAACCACGGTACCGTACCAGGGTCATCGTCACGACAGCCAGCTATCCGGAAGCCGCAACGTACAATAGCGCGCACCCCAGGGGTCTTGATATCGCGATAGCATGATGACCTGAGCGTTTTGAGCCGTGATATGATATTAGAGGGAGGCGACCTTTGGATGTCGGTGTTCCGAGATGTTATGTCAGCCGCGAAAAAATGTCAGGGTTGAGAAAACTGTTGGGGTTACGGGGAAGGAGCTACGAGGAAGCTCCTGCCCAACGCTGCGATAACAATAACACCCGCAGATTATTCGAC
This sequence comes from Parafenestella ontariensis, assembly GCA_021596325.1. Lineage (NCBI taxonomy): Eukaryota > Fungi > Ascomycota > Dothideomycetes > Pleosporales > Cucurbitariaceae > Parafenestella > Parafenestella ontariensis. The sequence goes on from JAKGDA010000028.1 coordinate 211,087, forward strand.
TCCTATCTATATCGCGGCGTAGTCTAGGCTCAACCTAAATCTTCGTATCGCAAGTGGGTGGGTGCGTGTGCTATAGTCCATCTCGGTAGAACTTTGCGAGATCAGTCCTGTCGTATCCACTTCACGTCACTTTCCGTCGCCCCACCTCACATCACGTCGCGCATAGAAAGGCCTTCTCGTTTGATATGGTCATGAAAATCGTGAGTGATATTGTTCCTCTCCAACAATTACCCTTTAAGATCCACCATAACCTTCCCCCCTTACCTTCCCACTACCCATCGCCCAGTACCCACTACTCATCTTTCCCAAACAAAAGTTCCTCCTTCTCTTCAGACACGACAAAGTCCGCCATATACACACACACAATTGGCACCCGCGGACCAAACCGTCGTAGAAGTAGTTAAAGAGCCGTGACTTCATCATTTGGAGAGAGAGAGGAAAAAAAGACAAAAACGCCAGTCCCCATTCGCGCTTGTTGCAGCTGCGAAGGTATCCTCGTGTGTGGGGATGCATATGCAACGCGTGTAGAACTCCTGAAACCTGAAAAATCAAAACCAATACCCCCAACCGAAAGCGGCCGTAAACACGTAAACAAGCAAACGACTCCAAACATGAGTCGTAAAGCAACAGAGTGATGCTTTTTTTCTCCACCTCCTACTAAAACGCCGGGAAAACAAAAAGGTTGCCGTAAACAAAGCCTGGGCCGGTATGTATCGCAAAACATTCCGAGAAATGGCTGCACAACACGACGTACCCAAGACAAGCGTCCGAAGACTCCAGAAGTATTCGGACAGGAAGAAGCAGAAAGATGAGCGATGCGGTATGGCCGCTGTAAAAGCCAAGCCTAGAAGCTGTGGACGCTGGCTCAAGAGAGGATGGTATGAGGAGCGTAGTGTGAACGCTTAGCTCATGTCCATGAAGTCGTCAGCATGAATCTCATCATGCTGTTGCTCGCATTGGTAAGTGGCGAGGACCTCATCGCCTGGTCCGAAGTTGCCCTCGTACACGGTGGCACCTGCTCGTCTCCTCGAACCAACCCACTGGCAGCCGAAGCAGTCAAGCACTTGTTCAGCTGTCGGTCGCAGATCTGGGTTCTGGTTGAGCATGGCATGGACGACATTGTCCATGGAATTGGGGTCGGATCGCTCAACCATGAACTTGGGTGCTCGTGCAAGCTCCTCTTCAGGGTTGGATGTCTGCTTGATGGAAATGGACGAGAGCGAATCGGCGTCGGCGTCAGACATGAGGAAGCCGTCCAGGGAGGGCCTCGTCGATTCGGAAATAGGGTCGCCATTGGAGTCTCGACTGAGGGTACTGCTATCTGCGCTCCAGGTCAGGCTTGGAAGCACGTTGTCGAACTCGCCCGACCGAAGCTTCTGCCAATACACGCCATTCTCAGGAATGACGCAGTTGCCGGCAATCTCAGCCAACATCATGCCGAGAGCGAAGACATCGGCGGGTTTGTCGAACCGACCGCTGAGAGCCTCGGGCGCGAGATAGTGGCGGTCACCCTCGCCATCGATGTGCCTAGGTGCGGGCCATGGGCTAGCTAGACCAAAGTCGGCAATCTTCAGCCCACCCTCAAAGTCGATCAGGATGTTTGCTGGCTTCAGATCGAGATGGATGTAGCCAGAGTCGTGAATGAACCTCAGACCCTGTAACTTCGTTAGCAATGCTCAACATAATGGTTTAGGTTTGCTTACCATCAACAATTCCAGGAGGATCTTCCAAATCCTGAAATCGTCGAGGCGGCTATTGAAGCCGACAGTGTCGAGGTACTTCCTCAGGTTACCGCCCTCACAGTACTCCGTTTGGATGTACAAGTGAGACTCGAACTCCCAATGAGTCTTCATGCTGAGCACATGCTCATTGCCTTGGAGAGCGTAAAGTATTTCCACTTCACGCATCTTCCGCTGACGATCGCCCGCCCCAATGTAGGGTTTCTTCGACTTCTTCACAACCCACACTTGGCTACCGGCAGGCGACCTCTCAGGTGAAGCCTTCACAGGCTTGCTGACTCGATACACTTGGGAGAACTCGCCTTCGCCGCCATCGAGCAGCTTGATCTCGTGGAATCTCTCACTCAGAGACTCATCCACGTCGTTCTTCGTAAGTCCAATTGGAATAGCACCTTGGACGCTGCTGAAGAAACACGAGCCGTCACGTGGAGTGGTTGGTGTTGCGGGTGGGAAAGAGCCCAGGCTGCTGTTAAATGGTAACGAATCCCTTCGATTACCCGAGATCGAGAGCCTGCTAGCATCTGGGGGAGCAAGCGACTCGCCCAATGGCGTGTGCGGTGACGGTGCACTAAAAAGACCTCCTGCTGCTGTTGGTTGCTTAGCGTCGTTCTTGGTGGTAGAAGGATGAAAACTTGTAGGAAAGGGTCGTCGCGAAAGCGGCATTGGACGGACAAATTTCTTCGACTGCCGCAAAAGCCGACATCGAGCAAGTGAAGGAGCGCGTAGTGAGGGAGAGTCGCAAAACTCCGGATAGGGTTCTTCGTGGTGCGGCGAAGTCCTTTTATCCTGCAAGTTCGCTTCGTCTTGAATAGAAATGTACTTACTGCTTGGTCGACTGTCGCCCTCTGGCGCAGCGAACGTGTCGTTACCAATGGATGGGCGCTGGCGGAACGTCTTACGCCGCAAGCTGCTCTCCTTGGAACGACGACTCGACCCGCCACTTGGTTTTGTGGGCGTGGGCGGCATATCATCTGCGCTAGACTGGCTGTCCGCCATCCGGTTGGCAGTTGGAGACAGCGTATCAGGCTGAGCGTCATCATCGCCGTCGATACTGACAAAGCTACCTCGACGCTGGAGCGAACATTCCATGTTCCCGAAGATGCTCGGTCGCTTGCCGAAAGACTCCATTGAGAATTTGGAGACGTTGGCACTGAAGGGAGTGCTCGGGGTGCCGAATTGGTGCTGGGGTCGTGCCGCATCACCAAATAGACTGCCTGTCCGCTTGACCAAGGGCGTATCCAGGTTCTCTGTCCTATCCGCTGCGGCGGGAGGGTAGGATTGGCGTTTAGAGGGAGTATCCGGCATAATGTAGATTCCCGCGCCAGCTACTGCCTCGTCCACATTCCGGTTCTTCTTTGACAGAAGACCAGTCGAGAATGCCACAGGTGGGGGTTGGACAACCTTGAATGGGGTATCAAACGAGTCCTGCGACTGGTCGGATCCTGATGCCTGAGGTCGGCCTATTCCGATCGGCAAAGATCGCGTGAATAGGTGATTCGGTCCGGCAGGAGTTGGAGGAGGGCCGTACGCTGGGCCATTGAATGCCGGCGCCCTAGGTGGAGCCATAGGCGTATCCCCGTTCACACTAGACGTCGTCGATGACGGGGTCTGGGCATGTGAGAGCGGGTGCGGTACTGCAGTTGAAAAGCTGCCACGGAAAGGTTGCGGTAGTCCCATACGCCCAGCGTCGAAAGTTGACTTCCGAAATGGGGTATGTGCTGGTGTCGAGCTCTGACCGAGAGAGCTGTCCAGGGACATCCGATTCCGCGACTTCGAAGCAGCGGCGCCAGGCACAGCAAACTCACCATCGTAAGCTGGCCTTGGGCGCGGTGTGCTGGAGACTCGTTGGGACAAAGTCGACTTGCGCAGAGAGGTTGTCCTTCGGACGGGAGACTGTGTGTTGTTCATGGGCGAGCTGAACGAGAAATTACTGTTTAATTCGTTATATACTCGTGTTGGCTCGTCCGTAGTAGTGCGCTGCGCGGGGTATTGGTCGAATATGCTCTCGAAGTCGTTTCCAAGGCTGGACACGGCGTGCAAACTCCTGCGCTTTGCCATCGGGCTGGTGCCGTTTCCTCCGCTCAGATTCATGAGTCCGTCGTTGCGCTTGAGCGGGCTTGACTTTGCGGGTGGCGCGGGGGACAAATCAGGGCGGCGCGCAAACTCAAACTTGATGGGCTTGTCGTTTACGCCCAGTCGCCTGTCCAAATCCATGCCTTCGGGTGATTCTGCGCTGGGCCGGCGCGCGGGCGTGTTTTCCTGTCCGGGGGCCTGACGCGCCATGAAAGGTGTCGAGTTACCGATGTCGGTTGAGTCGCCCAACGCGCGTCGGCGGGGGCTCTTGGAGTTGCTATTGCGGGTGCGCGGTGAGGAGCGGAAGGGCGCAGAGCGGCGCAGTGAAAACTTCTTCTTTGCGGGTGCAGCCTGCGTGGCTAGCGGAGACTCAGGGTAGGTTGCAACAGGGCTTGCGGGCTTGTGCGCCTTAGGACTGAAGGCACGCGCAAGTGCTAGAGGGGAGAGGGGGGAGCGGGGGGAGTCGGAATTGCGGAGTTGAAAGCGAGACTGCTTGGAGGGAGAGCGTGAGAGGGAGCGGCGGAGCTCTTGGAGGTGAGAGAAGTGGGTTCCGTCGAGGCGATAGTTGTGCGGGTGCGTGGGTGAGGGCAGGTGCATGGTCCCGCCTTCGCGGCCAGGCGAATATCCGTAGTCCATGGCAGGTGAAAGTGTGTGTGTGTGCGGCGATGACGTGCCGTAGGCGAGCGATGTGAGACTGGTTCCAGGTGTTTTGAGGTGAGACGGGGTGGAGGGCGCGTGATGCTGCTTCTCGCAGCGTCGTCGTTGTGTCTAGACGAAGGCAGCGTGCATGTGGAGGAGAGGCCTATCTACAATCGCTAACGATAGCGCTTATGTTTGCTTGGTGGCGGAATGGGCTCCGGTGGTATGAATGCGTGGAATGTTGTCGACAGCAGCCGCGCCAGCCGATGTTGTCCTCGGGCTGCGATTCTTACTACCCGTGGTTCCACCTCAACAAGCAACGACCGACGTCCGGCGGAACTCCATGCAAGGCCTGCTGAAGTGCTGCTCAGTAGGTGGAGAGCGGAGTTGGTTGGGATGGCGTGGTCGTGATCGATTCGCTGCTGGCTAAGCGTGCGGAGGCGGAGGCGTGAAGCGAGAGGAATGCGCGTGGGAGGTATAAACAACACAACACCAGAGGCAGGCGGACTCGACCGGGCAGGCAGTCGCGACACTGGAGTGATGATGCAATGGGGAGGGGAGGTCACGGCGGGATCGAGCGATGAATGAGCCCTTCTTGCGCTCGAGAGCGATCGGTCGGGGATGGTATATGGGAGATGCACTGGGACGCGCTCGCGTTCGGGGTGTCTTTTTTGGTTCGACTTGTGGCAGGCGCGGGCCCGTGCAGCAACCCACCCGAGGATGGCGCGCCCTGCATGCACCCAGTAGACCCGCCTGACCAGTCGATACGATGGCACCAGCGACAAAATGAAGCAGTGCGAGTGTCGTAGAGTGGAGCCGGACACGATTATGGACACGCTGCACTTCTAGGCTCCTACACCGCACATGGACGGCTGCCACTACTGCACTGCGAGCGTTTCTGTCGTGGTCGCGTTTTTGCCACTGCTGCTTTGTTTTGTTTACACAACAAACAGAGGATCATCTCACCCATGGTATCGGGCATCACCAAGCTCGAACCACGGTAAGACGAGCGTAATGACGAAGCTTGCCGGGATGCCCCTATCCATTCCTCTGCCCATCGCAAATCCAAATGAAGTAATCTTAACGTTGTTCATGCGAAAAGGGGCTGGTCGGTCCCTCAGCCTGTTCGCTCTCGGCGGGCCGTTCGTTCCCGCCCGACAAAACAACAGTCGTCCTTAGTTCTCCACATTATGATTGCCTCTGCAGCAGCCTCCCGATCGCTTCTGCTATCGATTGTATCGATTACCGCCAATCGACCAATCGATAGAGAATCGCATGGACGATGTTTCCAAGGTTGTTCATCGGCGCTACCTGCTACCAAGGTACCTAACCAGGTCGAGTCTTGAGGCCACGTCGATTGTCGCAAACAGCGCAGCAGTCAGTCCTGCGGCAGCCCGGCTGTTGCGGGCCTTTGCCGTACTACCGCGGCGCCAGCGCAATCCTTAGCAATGACGGGTGTCGTGTCCAATTTGCCTAGATGGCGGTTGTCTATCATGCAATACCGTCGTGGCCAGAGCTCTTATTCCACGACGATATTCATATCTCCTCTAACCCACCCCGCAGCACCAAAGCAGTACGCGTCGCTGCTCCCATTGTTTTGATATCTGGTTGCTGTTATCATTGCTTTTCGTCAGCACACAACGCGGGACCGCCGGATCTGCATATTGGGCTTGAAGAAATCTTAGGTCAGTGTTTTAAGTTTGCCATCCGCTTTTGTCGGTCGATCCCACGTGTTTTGTGAGTTTGGCGGTTGCCCGACTTCTAACGATCGACGTTTTCCGCTTGATGATTGGCGTCTCACTCAACGTTCGTGATCAAACACAACTAAAAAGTTCGTGACGTGTAGTGATGGAATGGTTGCCGCCTTAAACTTTGAGACTATCAAAGAATCAGCCAGGCTTCGCAAAGGCAATGGTAGATAGCTTTGCATAGGAAACGTAGCTCAAGACAAAAGACGATGACTGCATATTTCGAGACAGTCGCGCCTGTCTCAAGGGTGTAGAAAGATAGCGCAGCCCACGACTCTAACCCAGAGAACATTGAAAGACTTGTAATCCAGCACGCGCTACACTTATCGCACCCACTCTTAACGTACTCTAACGATACCCAGTTGCAATTCAAACTTGAAGATCCAACATTCTCTCCCATTGAAGGCATCCACACTTGCCCATGACTGCAGCACGCGAACCTGCAGGAACGCGCTCTCAACGAGTTTGAAGATCGCCGTACCTGCTTTAGCCCATAGTTCGCGTCAAGCACACCTGCGACCTTGAGGTCAATTAGTCACAAAAAATCCTTGAAACAACGTGCGCATCCTGCCATCCGAGAACGGAAAAGGACAGGCGTGGACCCTGAAATGGGCACGTTCACGTTGTTGTTGAACCACAAACAACGCCAACGCCCAAACGCGAGTGCGTGCAGCCCAAAGATCGACATTGGAGAATCTCCACAATCCACGCCGAAGGGTTTTTTCAGGGGTCTCGGAGCGATTCGCACACCCGAACCTGGTGAGGAACTGGTCGTTTCGGTGTCCGAGCAGACTGTGTCGTGCAGTGTGTACCGCATCACATCACATCAGCCTTAGCCGTAGGAGCAGCTGTGTCAGTCTCGGGGGACCTACGCGTTTCAATATAGAAAAGTTTAAAGAGGCTTATTGCCCGATCGCTATAGGAATGACATTTCATTACACTCTTGAAATCAATTATCGTACAAGATAGGAGGTGTATCGCTACGCGACGTAAAAGGTAATAGGTAAAGGGATGGGGCATCAGCCAGCAACACCGAGTGCGCCGGAGACACGAGAAAGACTCCCAAGGAGGTAACCGCAGGATGAAATTGAGTATTTACTAGACAACAGTTTTACAGTTACCGAATACATGCAGCCACTTAAATCTTAAAAATATTTTCAAGACGTCATAACTGATCTACGAAAATAAATCATTATTCTTGACAGAAAGTTTTCTTTCATCGTCCCTTATGCCACCTTCACCAGGCCCGGAGACGACGATTTCTAAGTGGTACGACGGTTGGGTACCAATTGTACTCCTTGAATCGTAAGGACATCCTTCAAGTGGATCTCTCCTCAGAAGAATATCTCTCGTCAGCTTTTCACGAGCCCAAGTCCATCTAACTACCCAACCATACTATCTCCGTATGTGCCTCTAACGCCATCGAGACAGTAAGTAATAGATCAGAAAGAGATATTATTTGTACTTCGTACTTCCTCAACATATTTACAAGTCACTACCTTATATTCCTAAATATGCTAAAGTTGTACAGACATGTAAAAAATATTAACTACAAGCTCTAGGATCATATTCAATACTCTGCTACCTAAATACAGCAACAGTAATATTACTTCTAGCTACCTCAACAAGCGCTAGAGTGTGTGCTGTACATTCGATTACTGAGAGAGGGAGTAGTCAGAGTAGAGTAACTTAACCTTACCTACCTAGGTATTTACCTCTTAAAAAGACAAAAACTCTACTCCTCCTCCTCCTCCTCTTCCTCCTCCCATCAACCAAAAGTCCCTCATCCTCCCTCTTCAACCATTTCCATCTCAGCAGACAAACGACCCGTACCCAACGAAGCAACAATCGAACCAAACCAGCTCCGATTCTGATGATCCGTCATCGCGCGTCGCCCCCGCGACACATACCCACCAGCATGCTTTCTCTGCGCGTCGCGGGCAGCAGCACGCCATACCGACGACGGCGCGGCAGTATCAATAGAAAGCGCCGTCAAGCTCGGAGCCGGGTGTACCGAATTCGGACGCCACCATGACCGAGTCGGTTCACTGTGTGCACGCAGGAAAACATCAATCGACTGTAGATGAATATCGAAGAAGGAGCAACTTCGAAGCGTGCGTTACTTACTCGCTGTACGGATCCGCTATAGCAGCATCGGGTTGTATTAACGGGTTTATCATGGGTTTGTCGTCGTCCTCGTCGTCGAGGTTGTCTTCGAGGATTCGATATGGCATAAGGCAGAAGCGCCACACGGTCCAGGCTAGTATGGCGACGAAAACTATACCTGCTAGAACACCGGCTGCGGTGGGGCCAGCGGTTTGCAGATCCCAGTTTGGTGGATCTTTTGGGGGGAGGAAGAGATCCATGGTTCTGTGCGGTGTAGCATAAAGGTATTGGTTTCTTTTTGTGTGTCTGTGGGATTATGCTAGAAAAGTGAAAGAAAAAAAAAAATTGGGAAGGATAAGCAGAGGGATTAGTGTGAGAGGGCTGGTCTGGCCTAGTTGTGGTGGCAGTGCCGAGTGAGTGTATAATGGCTATTGGGTGCGAGGGCGTGCTGTTCGGTTTCAGCCTCACGCTACATACGTATGTAGCATGAAGTCTGACTGCGCCCCCAGACCAAGCCCTGAATATTTTATGCGAGGTTTGTCAGTAGAAAAGGATTGTTCATGATATTCGTGTGATGGAAGGCGGATTCAAGTGCAGGAATAATGCGCAAAGATAGAAAGTCGGAAATATAGATTGTTATCGCTGTCTTGAAGCTGGACGTTATATACGAAAAGTCTATATAGGACTTTTGATATCCATAAAGCATTAGATAGCTTACAGAATACAATAGAGCATGTATAAAGAGACATTGAATTGCATTGCATAGTGTATAACTTACCTCACTATCTTCATCTAGTGTTGTTAGTCGGTGTGTCTCGTCACCTCTACAGCACATCTCATAGTTCGCGCATAGAAGGACTGAACTGACTTCGAGAAAACTTTTCCAGCATTCAGAAAGGGCGCGGGATTAGCTAGCTAGTATACACTTCAATCCATTACAAAACCCCAATTTGCTCCCATTCCCATTCCCACTGCCTTCCAGAAACAGTCGTAAAACTCTCCGTGCATTATCCTAATTCCCCATTCTCGCATGTAAATGGAAAGACTTTCTGTCTAGATAGATAGGTATTTGAGATCTGGCGCAGCAGAGCAGAAGAGAGTAGAGCCGAGATATGAGTGAGAAGTGGAGAGACTTGAGAAAGAAAACCTTAGTGAACAAGACCGCCAGCCAGCCCTATCAAATAGAAAGGGAGAAACCCCGGAGAGAAGAAAAAGTATCGAGGATGGTATAGGGAGTGCAGACAGTCTGCGCTCGGTCCGAACGACAGTGCATTTTTAACTCGGGGGCCCGAGCACTAGAAACCAAGGCAGTTTTATAAGGCGGACAAAATCTCAGCCTGCCATCCACACCAGTTTCCACAGATACTGAGAGAGTCGACGACATCTAACCACCACGACCACCGCCGTACGGGTTATGCCGATAGTTGTTGTTCCTGCCGCCGCCACGATAATTCGCACCAGGCTTGCCGGCGTTCTTCGGGCCAGTCGGGGCGTTGATAGGCGCCTGGCTAGGTCCAGAAGGAGGCTGCGATGAGCCCTGGCGACTGCTCCTTGAGCCCTGCTTGCTGAAGCCGCCGCGTCCCCCACCACCAGGACCGCTGGGAATACTGGGTTGCGGGATGTCATCGTACATGCCCTCCCAGCTCGTCGGCCCACCTTGACCGCCGTAGCCACCTAGCTGCTGTTGACGGCGGGCTTGCTGTTGTTCGTACTTCTGCTGCTCAAATGCCATCTGTTCTTGCGCTGTGTAGGCTGGCCGTGGGCCTCCTTGCGGACCCGCTCCACCCATCATAGCCTGCTGTCCTCCTCCGCCTTGCATTTGCATCTGCTGCATCTGCTGCATTTGTTGCATTTGCATTGGGTTCATGCCCCCGCCCATCATTTGAGGGTTCGGCGAGCCGGTGCCGCGGTTCATGCCTGCGCCCATCATCTGCTGCTGCATTTGCTGCATTTGCATAGGGTTCATTCCGCCCATGCCAGCCATGGGGTTTGGCATGCCGCCACCTTGCTGCTGGGCGGCGAGGGACTGTTGCATGGACTGGAAATACTGCTGCATGCGCTGCCAGTACTGTGCCATCATGGCCGGACTCATGCCGCTGTTACCGCCGGCGCCTTGTTGTTGGTTGTTTTGGTTGTCGTAACCGCCTCCGTTGTTATGGCCATTACCGCCACCGTTGTCGCGGTTGTTGAACTTATTGCCGCGGCCGAACTTTCGGTTATCGCCTCCTTCGTCGTCCTTCATGTTGCCCCGGGGTTGGGCGCGCTTGACTTCAATGGGCTTGCCGAGGATCTGGAGAGGGCCCTTGAGTGTGGCATCTACTGCAGCGTCGCCGTCGAAGGTGACGAAACCGAAGCCACGGGGCCTACCTGTCTCTTTGTCCATCATCAGTGTCGCATCGACTACACGGCCGAACTGTTTGAAGAAGCTTGTGAAGTCTTCTTCGGTCGCTTCTTGGCTGACACCGCCTACGAAGATCTTGCTTGTTCGTTCCTGCTCTTCTCGAGGGATGGCCCGCTTTGGATCAATCTTAAGATGTGTTAGCGACAGCCTTCAGGGTGAAGGATATAACGTACAATCTTGCCGTCGAGGTAGTGCTCCTTGACCATGACGATGTTGACGCACTTAGGGTCCTTGAATGTGAGGAAACCGAAGCCTCGTGAGCGACCAGTCGCAGAGTCACGCATAACGGTGCACTCGCTAACCTCGCCGAACTGCGAGAAGTAGTCCTTGAGAGATTCTATAGACAAGGTCAGCATGCGGTACTATATGGGAAATGGAAGTCCAAAATCGTGTTCTGGGATGCGCATGGGTTGTACCTACGTTCTGTCGTCTCCCAGTTCAAACCGCCAATGAACATTTTCCTGTATCAACGTCAGCATCCTGCAAAAGGTAGTGTGTAACATGAATAGCTATTGTAGGCTTCGCAAAGGCTGAGGCGCATCATAATTATCTTCTGCAAAAAACGTTGTCTCTCTGTTCACTAGACGATCTGCGAGTGTAGTGAGGCTTCTATGTAATCAAGCCGTCCGGAGGCTGAATCACTTTACTGGTGATATTACCATCAGTCGGTCGGGCCTTCGGTCTGCATTTCCGGAGACGCTGCCATGTTGGGTAGGAACCACGGACAGCGGACATGAAACAATGGTTCAGAGCTGGATGTTCTGGGGTGGATGGTTGGTGAGAGCAGCCGTTTCGGGGAGGCCATATTCGCGATTGCTATCAAATTCGAGCTTGGTCGTATTGACAGTTACTTCCATTGTCTGCGGCGATTTGACCTTTTGACGGCAAGCATTTGTGATTTGCAGACCTAAGAGGAGGTGTCCTGATCGAGCGAGTGCGAAAGTCGTATATTGCATATAAGTCCCAACAGAGTTCGTATGCAGCCGTATGTGACATTCCGCAGATGCGTGGATGCCTAAGCGAAAATGGGACGTCTGCGCCGCATCCTAAACGGATCGTGTTGACCTCGTGGCGTTTACCCAATCAGATTGGTAGGCGAACGCATTCCAATTTCTCAAGAGCCACCATTCGAGGTTCAAAAGCAGCCCTGCAATGGCACAGTGTGTTCGGATGAAGCGTCTGTGTTATGCTATGGACTCAAGTGTGTACGTCTGAGAAGAGCGTGTCACAGCTTGATGGCTACCCTCTGCTTGCGTTGTTGGTACGCGCTATCAAGTACCTAGGTATATATCGACATGAGGCGCTGCCAAAGCATCCGGCAAGCTGCGATAGTCCTCGCGTAAGGCGTATTGATGGGTGATCTGAGTATAGCAGAGCCGTTGACTATTGAGATTCCAGCTTCTTCCACAACCAACACTGGCGATATCGTGCGCCATGCTTCGAATGCCTCGCCCATCTGGCGATATATGTACTGCAAGTAGTTGCAAAACGCCCAGCTCCTGAACCTTCATGCAAGGCCTCTGCCACCCGCAACCTCATGCGCTTTTGAACGAAAAAGCCACACGGAGAAGTCCAGGCGCGTGCCATGGCCATGTTCCCGGGGGCTTCGAATCATGTGCGACTCCTGAGCTCCGATCACAGCTCCGCCACGCAAGCTCACGTAGTCAACGACCTAAGTGATCCTTCTGTCTTCAATAGCGGGATATCTGTCGACCGCTCTGTATGGTGTTGTAGTTGCCTTCATACCTTATGATGCGCCTCTAATGGGTAACAGAAAATCAAGCAATGCAAAACTTACCCGTCCTCCTTTACGTTGATCGGCCCATAGTTGTCATCCTCCGTGGGCGCGTTGTCGTAGGACTGGTTACCACCCGCGTTGTAGCCTGAATGATCCATATGCGTGTCATCGCCCCCAACAGCTGCTGCTGGCCACGATGAAGCGGCATCCTGGCCACCGTTCTGCGCAGAGTCTGGGACATAGGCATTTGCTGGCTCTGCCTGCACGGGCTCAGGCTCAGCTTTGGGGGCTGGTGCCGCGGCTGCGGGCTTGGGCGCAGGCTCCTCGTCGTACCTAAGGAGTTGTTAGTTCATCTTAGTTCTATAACAACACCGGACTTGTCGCGTGCAGTGGGGCACTCACAGATCGTCGAAGATATCGTCCTCGAAGGTTTCGTCTGCCATGTTGAAGTTGCCGAGTCTACTGGAGCTGATGCAAAGTGAGAGTACGTGTCAAAAAGGGTTCTCCCTGAGCTAGCACAAGACCTGCGCAGTAGGTGAGGTCGGTCCAAGCAGGCTGCGATCGAAGCTCGGTCGCACGTATGAGAACTAGAACTAGAAAAGAGAGAATATATAGCGCAAGAGAAATGGCTGTTGACGAGCCCAGTGGTGCGCGATAGTCGAAACCCTGTTTGACGTAAAAGTGAGAAGAACCTGATGGCGACGAGAGGAGATGAGAACGGAAAGCGCGCTAGTGAAGCTCCGGGCTTGGCAGGCAGGTGCGCCGCAAGTGGACGTGTGAGCGCGGCGGTTCCCTGTCGGGCCTCTTCGAAAGCGGCAGTAGACAGCGGGGTCACCTCCTCGACGCATCTTCACCATGTCCGCCAAGAAGCAGCAGCAGGTTTGTATACGCGACCTTTCTCCAATGTCTATGGACTTGCTAACAATCACGGCAGGAAATGGTCCAGGTTGGTTCGTGCCCGTCCAAACCACAACAAGCGTCATAGCATCCGAGGTAGCTAACATGTCGCTTCCTTCCTCGCAGACCGCTCCTCGTACGTTGAAGACCTCCAGGGCGCATACAATTTGCCCGTGCTGACTTATGCGCACAGCTCTGCCTCTCCGTTCTGGAAGACCGCGTCCAATTCCTCGAGTTCGCCTCAACAGAAGAAGGTCATTGGCGCGTCCTATTCGCATGCCGACATACTCAGTTTCAGCTCACTGTACGGCCCTCTGTAGCTCGCTGGAAGCACACATACTGATTGCGCAAGGAATGTCTCTGGGTCCAGCTCAAGACCTCGAACCCCACCATCCACTACCCACAGTCGCGAGTCCAGCGCGCCCCCAAGCCGGACAAGTAACCACACATCACCTCGCCCTGCACGAGCAAACTATAGCAGCTTTCTTCGCGAAACACAGTATGACTGGAACGATGAGGACGAGGACGAGGGCGACATTATGTTTGAGGACGACGAAGACGAATTCGGGCTGCCCAGCATCGCAACGATGCGGAGGAAAGGCCGGCGGAAACAGCCGCCAAAGGGAAAGGACCCAGGAGGTACCAATGGCAGAGATAGCCTGGGGTCGACAGCATGGCGAGGGATAGACAGTGGCGACATTGCAGAAGAGCGAGGCATACCCAACTACCCCACCGCAAAGAAGACTGAAGGAAAGATACTACGACCGCAATACCAAGAAATTCTCCGAGACCCTGCAAACTCCCTGCACCTCATATCCCACTCTCCCGTACCGCCTAATGCATCTGCCAAGCAGATAGAAGAGCACTCCGCGCGAACAACAAGGATCAACAAGTTCAAAAGGATACTACAAGCGAGCACCATCTCTTTGCCGGAGCTGCGAGACTCAGCTTGGTCTGGCGTGCCATCTGAAGTTCGCGCCATGACATGGCAGATCCTGCTGGGCTATCTGCCCACCAGCAGCGAGCGAAGAGTTGCGACACTGGAGAGAAAGCGAAGGGAGTACCTAGAGGGCGTGCGGCAAGCGTTCGAGCGAGGCACGTCAGGCAGTACCGGTGCTGTTGCAGCAGGAATAGCAGGCGCCTCATCATTCCCCTCGACGATTCGAGGTCGAGGCCGCGGCCTAGACGAAGCCATCTGGCATCAAATCAGCATCGATGTGCCTCGAACGAACCCTCATCTCCAGCTTTACAGCTATGAAGCGACACAGAGATCACTAGAAAGGATACTCTACGTATGGGCAATACGGCATCCAGCATCAGGCTACGTGCAGGGCATCAATGACCTTGTCACACCGTTTTGGCAAGTATTCCTCGGCGCCTATATATCGGATCCAGATATCGAGTTCGGCATGGACCCAGGGCAACTACCGAAACAAGTCTTAGACGCTGTCGAAGCCGACTCGTTTTGGTGTCTTACAAAGCTTCTCGATGGAATACAGGACAATTACATCGCGCAACAACCGGGCATTCAACGACAAGTGGCAAGCTTACGAGACCTCACAACACGTATTGATGATGGGCTGGCCAAGCATCTAGAGAACGAAGGTGTGGAGTTTATACAGTTCAGCTTCCGGTGGATGAACTGTCTTCTGATGCGGGAGATATCTGTTAAAAACACTATACGAATGTGGGACACTTACCTGGTACGTGTCTGCATCTCTGCTTTCAATCGAAATTCAGCTAACGTACTCTAGGCCGAAGAAGATGGCTTCTCTTCCTTCCACCTTTACGTCTGCGCCGCATTTTTAGTCAAATGGTCCGATCAGCTGCGAAAGATGGACTTCCAAGAAGTGATGATGTTCCTGCAATCCTTGCCCACCCGGCAATGGACCGAGAAAGACATCGAGTTGCTGTTGAGCGAAGCGTTTATTTG
Organism: Parafenestella ontariensis; assembly: GCA_021596325.1. Taxonomy (NCBI): domain Eukaryota; kingdom Fungi; phylum Ascomycota; class Dothideomycetes; order Pleosporales; family Cucurbitariaceae; genus Parafenestella; species Parafenestella ontariensis. The sequence goes on from JAKGDA010000028.1 coordinate 226,361, forward strand.
GCAAAGTCTGTTCAAAGGAAGTGGAGCGCATCTGAAGAATACAAGCTCAAGAGGAAGCGGTGTAGGCATGGGCCCAGATTTCTGAGGCGTGTAGCTGGCGAGAAAATATGTGTATAAAGTTCACTATCACTGCACCTATTCAGCGCTTGTCGGTCGGCTAACTTTTGTGCTCAATATGGGGAACTCCCTTAGTCGGCTATTGTCCGAGTCAGGACCCGTCCTTCTCCACGGGAACCTTTCTCTTCTCGTTTAGCATCGATTCCCGCTCGCTACAAGAAGATCCGAATCAGTAGCAAAGAGTAAGAGCTACCCCACCTCCTACCCCACCATACGTCAGACCGGCTATGCAACCACAACAGCTCGGTAATAACAAACAACTATAACTATCTTCTACAGCCAACTGCTGCAGCCCTGCCGAATATACAACACACTCTTGATTCACAATGGCACCACCATCCCGCCCTCCCTTCAGCGACCTCCCACTCGACAAGAATGGCCCTCCAGGCAACGCATGGGGCCTCTACGGCAAAGACGACGAGCTAGGCGCACTGAACCTCATCACGCCCGCGACCGTCAAAGCCGCAGCGCAGGAAATCCAGACCGGAGAGCGCGTTTCCCTCGACTGGAACCTCAACCTGCCAGCCTATCCCTCCTTCGGCCGCCCGTCATTTGGCTGGAAAATGGAGAACAGGACGCACCCGGACGGCACCAAAAGGACCGTCAACGACGACCATCTGGATATCAATACCCAGAGTAGCAGCCAGTGGGATGGACTCCGTCACTATGGATACCAGAAGGCTAAGCGCTACTATGGAGGCCGAACGCAGCAGGATGTCGAGGGCAGTCAGGTTATTGGTATTGATCGCGTTGCGCATGCTGGGGGTATCACAGCGAGAGGCATTATTTTGGATTATCCGAGGTGGCTGGAGAAGAAGGGGAAAGACAAGGTGTTTGCGCTGGACGCGAACAGTATCAGTGCGGCGACGCTGAAGGAGATGTTAAAGGATACGGGCGTTGAGCCTCGAGAGGGAGATTTACTGCTCTTGCGAACGGGGTTTACGAGAGACTATGAAGCGTTGGGCGAGGAGGAGAAGAAAGCGCTTGCGAACAAGCCGCCGACTTTCTTGGGCGTGGAAAGCACGAAGGCTACGCTGCAGTTGTTCTGGGAGAGCGGATTCGTGGCTGTGGGTGAGTAGAGTAGTGCTTTTCTTATCGTTCCTAGCCCTCCATCTCCCCCCTCCTTTCCACACACACACACACACACACTCTCTCTCTCTCTCTTTCTAATTTCCCCACCCAGCATCTGACGCCCCCTCTTTCGAAATGTCACCCCTCGTCGGCCCCCACAACCAAGCAGGCGGCATCTGGAAAGGAGAAAGCTGGGAAGACGAGATGCAAGGAGGGGGCTTAGTGCACCAGTGGCTACTCGGCGGCTGGGGCGTTATGATCGGGGAGATGTGGGATTTAGAGCGGCTTTGTGAGAGGGCCGTGGAGTTGGGGCGTGCAACGTGCTTTGTTAGCAGTGTGCCGTTGAAGGTGAGTATCAAACAATCCTCCTTGGGGAAAATTATGGGTTTGATGGAGAGGGAATGTGTGCTAACTTGCTTGTCTCGATAGGTCCCAGGAGGTGTAGCGAGTCCGCCGAACGCGGTTGCGATCTTCTAGATGATATTTCTCATCCTACAGGGTCACATCTCATCAAGTTGCTCCCTAGTCTTCTAAGAACAAATTAAAATCTCAGCTTTAAACTATTAACGCCCTCATACTAGCGTGAAATAGGAATGCAACTTAGCGTGCACACACCCTGTATATCAAAACCATCAAGCAAAACCATCACCATTCAATCAGAAGCAAACTAAAACGCCCGTTCGCATTTCTCAATCCTCAGTGTCCGTATCTGTCCATCCATCTACTTTAGCCGAATCCACTCCACTCCACGTAACACAAACCACCAATCTCCATATATTGGCCAAGCCATCAAGCGTCGTCGCACCTGCATATTTATAGCACCACGCGGAATGCACATTCTGTCAAATTCAAATATTACCCATCTCTTGGCTTTTGCCTCTTTCCCCTCCCCTCTTATACCTATCCAGTCAATGATAGGTAATCAATGACATTTTGCCAAGGAATACTGTAAACGGGCTGGCTGGCTGCTCGGCACACAGACCCCCTTCCTTCGTATCACTTCAGTCGTTCGATGGGTGTGTGTGTGGCCTGTTGTTGCTTATATATAAACACCTAACCCTTTGCTCATAGTTGATACTTCGAACACCCTTCTATTCAACTTTCTCACTTTTCACTTTATTCATCATATTATATCATAGCTAGCATACCTAACATACACCACAATTCACTCACCATGAAACTCCTCATCTTCTTCCTCGCTTCCCTAGCTACCGCAAGCCCCCTCTGCTCCACCCCCACATCCACACCAACACCTACCTCTTCCGTGCACCCGCCTAAACACAAATTGTGCACCCGCATCTGCTCTAACGCGCCGATTGAGACGTGTGGAGATGGATGGGTACGTTTACGCTCGTCTTTTCGTAGTGGTGCATTGTTTTATTATTGGATGATAAAGCGCTAATACGTCGTTTGACAGCATACTTCTCAGCTAGGGGTAAGTGATTGATTGATTGATTTGTCTGTCCTGCGATGTTGTGGTTGCGTTTATGGACGGAAGAGCGGGGATAGGGGCAAGAGAGGAGGGATAGGTCTTGCTGTGTTTTTTTAATGTGGAGTGGAAGGAGGGTAGTGGAATGAATTAGATTGAGTGGACTGGACTGGATTGGCTAACGAGAGAATAGGAGTGTTGGGCGTGCTGCAAGGAATAATGAAAAAAAGGGGGAGGGAAGGAGAGATCAAAGGCTTGGAGTAATGTTGATGAGAAGTGGGATGGAAGGAAGATGTTTTTGTAGGGGATTCGTTTTCGTGCAGAAGAGATAGGCTGAGGTGGTATGCATGAGGATACCTAGTCTTACTAAGTATTTTGGTACCTATTATTCTACTCTAACAGGAGGTCCTTGATAATTTCAAATTATGACTTTGATTTGTTCTTAAGGGACCCGGGAGTAACTCAGTGCAAGATGACCCTGTACATGCCTATTATTCGTTCTCTATCTTTTTTAATCAAAGAGAGAGAATGAAGGAGTATATGTTAGAGATCATAGGAGTGATAATGTAAATTCTCTTTAAAAAAGATATGGCAAAGCTTGTAAGCAAAAGCGACTGGCGAATTGGATGATTAAAGTTCCCGGTTTTACGTTGTATAAGGCACGACTAGGTTCAAGAACCTTCGCGTCCACTTACATCCCACTTCTGCCCACGCACACCTTAAGACACAAGCAGTCTTTCTCCATGGGATGGCTAACAAGTACCAGACGTGCCACTCTGTCTCTACTGTAGAGTCAACAAGTTTAAGCTAACCCCACTCTATATAAGATAGTGGTGCAAGAACAATTGTGGGCCACAACACATGACTATGTTACCAGCGTCCTTAAGTAGCAACTTCAACCCGATGAAGCTAACAAGCCAAGGAGCATCAAAAACGCTTGTTTTCTCATATAGGTAATTCTTCGTGATACACTATATCCTAAATATCTACTCACCACCATGTGGCGTTTCCTCGGCTTCCCAGACTCTCCATCCACCAAACGACCCAAGGCTCCGCCCTCGCGCCCTCTCCCCGCATCATGGTACCGCTCTCCCTCGCTCTTCGAGCTGGAACGCCGCGCCCTATACTCTCGGAAATGGATCCTCCTGAGGAGGAGAGGTTTTGTAACGAGCTTGAGGCGGCGGGCTGTGGGGAGAAGCAGGGCCTAGAGTGGTAAGATATAATTATAATCAAAGCCATGTGCTCAGATTCACAGGCTGCCCATAGTAAAGAAGACGAAGGCGCTCAAGAAATCCTGGTGAAGTGAAATGAAAGATAGGAGAGAGTGGCACAACATCGAGTAGATGATAATAGTGGTATTACATTTCGACGTTTGCCGTCTACATTAATCTAAAGAGCAATCGCTCATGCCTGATTCCACGCTATGCAATGCTAAACATAATATACAAGATCCATCCCATCGTAGTCATGAATGCCCGTACGTAAGACCCGTTTTCCCAAATCCAATACCCAACAAACCCTCTATACCCATTGACTCTTCTTGCCTGGCACTCTGAATTTATGGCGTAAATTCGGCAACGCCCAAAGCCAAAACTCAATCGTCACCTGGACCTTGACAATCCCATAAGCTACCACAGCGCAAAAAAACATGCCGCTAGTGTAGAACAGACCAGCAAGCCACCATAGGATGTCGTTCCATTGCCAATAATTCTAACAATTCGCTAGTACGACACCGACAACGAAGGCGAGCAGGTGAGGGAAGAGGTTGCGGGCAAGCCATTGAGGAGCATCGCCCTTCTGAGGCGCGGCAGGGACGGCCGATGCTGCAGCGTTCGAAAGGGTGTTGCTCTTATCGGCAGTAGGGGCTGGAGTAGTGCCAGGGTAGATTGTCTTGAGAGTGGTGAAGCCCTTGTCGTCGTAGCCAGTAACTACATAGGGCTTAGAGTCTCCAGACGAATCCGTAGGCGATGCAGCAGGCAAGGATGTATAAGAAGCGAGATGGAATATCTGCAAAACATGTTAGCATCGTGTCATGATAAAAACAAAGAACAGCAACAAGGCTTACTGACAGTGGCTGAGCTGGGTGGAACAACCTTTCCGGAATCGGAGACGGTCCACCCGCTCGGAAGCCCGGGGTAGTTTGCGTAGGTCGCTTGGGGTGCCTGCGAGGCAGACGGGTTGGGCACCCAGGGGTACACGCTCGGGCGCTCGTAGGTAGAGGTCTCAGAGGGAGTAAACGGAATAGGCTGTCCGGAAGCCGTCGCTGTTACCTCTGGGGCACTCTGGACTGGCGCATTGCCACCGGAGAAGATGGTCCCCCCATTCGACTTGATAGATCCCCAGTTGCCGGTCTGGTCGCCGTAGGAGTATTGCGAACCAGTGGAGTAGTCTTGAACCATGAGAGACTTGACCTTCATGTTGAAGGGCCCCTTGGTATAGTCGGTCGGTCCACGAGCCCACTCAATGGTGCCCTGGTCGTTAGCCGAATCACCACCGCTCCACGCACCGAACTTGACTTGCATGGGCGTCTGAGGATACTGGTTGTCGGCGTTCGCAGGCTCGAGGGTTCGGACGGTGACGCCATCGATCTGCCATACAATCTGCTCCGGCGTCCATTCGATGGAGTATGTTTTGTAGCCCGACTGGCTGCCAGAATCCGCATGGAAAGCGCCGCGGTTGTAAGACGTCGTTTGCCCCTTGCCGAAGTAGTTCGACTGGACCTGCTCGGAATCCGCACCGAGCCACTCCCAGTCGATCTCGTCGAGTGCGTCCGACTGGAGCACAAAGCTGCTAACGATGCCTGCGCCGGGCGCCGCCTTGACGGATATCTCGACCTTGCCGAACATGATGTACCATTTCGACGTGAGCTGCGGGGAGTCGCCGGACTTGGCTACAGTGAAGGAGACGCCGTCAGAGCCGTAGGTGGGATTGCCCTGCGGTGTGAAGCTGTCGGACGCAGAGGTGAAGTCGATGTTGACAGTTCGGCCGAGCGCGGAGTCTGCAGGGCAGTCGCTTCGTAGTGTCGGGTTGCAGTTTGTGTAGGTTTGCGCGGTCGAGGGAGCAATGAGTGCTGCCGAAGCGAGCGCGGCGAGTGCTCTTATGGTAGAGCGCATGGTGAATGTGTGGTAGTAGTGATCGGGTAGTACGATGATGTCGCCGGTGGATTGGAGTAGAGATGTTGCGATAGTACTGGAGTGCTAGCAAACAGTCTGCGTGAGTGTCGTGTAGAAGCGTAAAATGTTTGGTTACCTGCTCAGCACTTGAGGAGGTGATGGTGGTGTGTGTAATGGATGTGACAGTGACAGGCCCAGCAACCCGGCATATAAATGATTTTTAGCTGCTCCCAGCCATTCCATAAGCTGTGACCTACATTTCAGCTGTAGAATCAAGGCTAGAATGACTAGAATGACGTGGCGTCCGGTTGCGATACGGGCAGTGGTGGATACGGGAGGTTGGCAAGACGACCGCCGAGGGGGGTTGGAAGCAGCCGAACCCAGCCACCCGTCGCGCCTGCCCAGCGAGCCGCGACTACGCAACTGGAACGCAGCTGCCCACTTCACGTCCGACCGCTGAAAGAAAAAATTGTCATTGCAAATTACGCATTCAATAATGCATGTAGTCTCCAACACGATAGATTGCGCAGTCATCAGCGCATGCGTTGGTGATGCTGGAGAATACGAGGAGTTCTGCTGCAGCCACGGCTGTGGCGTTAGCAGATGGGCCCCGCAACACCGTCGTGAATCATCCGACAAGAATGTGACAGCACCTATCTTTAGATACCGCTACATGCACATACGATTTGCCCCAGATCGCCAATAGCACCTGCAGCCGCGCCAGACCCTGCATACGCCCTTGGAAGAACTTTTTTCTTCCTCTTTGAGCGTTCCTGAGTCACGCGACCGCTACATAGGTTTGCCAAAGTTACGAGGTCTCTCCACCGAGTCACCACACCGTGAAGTAACCTCAATACGAAAGCAATGTCTCTCACCAACGCGACGCCGCTCGAGGTCGCTCAGGCGGCAAGACTTGGCTCCCGGAAACTCGCTGTACTATCCACCGAGCAGCGGAATGCCGCTTTGACTGCTATTTATAAGGCGCTAGCCGATGGCAAAGACGAGGTGCTAGCTGCCAATGCTAAGGATTTGGAAGCTGCGAACAAGGCTGCCGCGGGTGGGACCCTAAGTGCGAGTCTGGTGAAGAGATTGGACTTGGGGAAGCCGGGAAAGTATGAGGACATGCTGCAGGGGATATTGGATGTCAGGGAATTGGAAGACCCGATCAATAAGACGACTGCGAAAACGCTACTGGATGACAACTTGACTCTCTCCCGCATAACATGTCCTATCGGCGTGCTTCTCATCATCTTCGAGGCCCGTCCTGAAGTCATTGCCAACATCTCTGCTTTGGCTATTAAATCTGGGAACGCGGCCATTCTTAAGGGCGGCCGAGAGTCCAGCAGCAGCTTCGCGGCCATTGCATCAATCATCTCAAAAGCATTATCATCAACAGCAGTTCCTTCAGATTGTCTGCAACTGGTCCAAACGCACGATGTAATCGCCGACCTCCTGAAGCAGGACACATACATCGATCTCTGCATCCCAAGAGGAGGCAATAAGCTTGTCCGCTATGTAAAAGACACGACAACCATCCCTGTACTCGGCCACGCAGACGGTATATGTTCAACCTATCTCTGCGCCGACTACCCCGCCGACAAAGCCACCAAGATCATCATCGACGCAAAGACATCCTACCCAGCAGGCTGCAACTCGCTAGAACAACTCCTCGTCGAAGAACCCGCCCTCACCACCTCCCTCCCCACCATCGCAGAAGCCCTCCTACAAAAAGGCGTCTCCCTCCGCTGTGACCCGGCCTCCCTCTCCGCCCTAAAATCCAAACTAGATCCCCACTCCGCCACGCTCCTCCAAGCAGCCGGCGCAGAAGACTTCGACACCGAGTTCCTCGACTACATCCTCGCCATCAAAACCGTCTCAACCGTCGACGACGCAATCTCCCACATCAACACGCACTCCAGCCACCACACCGACGCCATCCTCACCCTCTCCGACGCCACAGCCACCACCTTCCTCGCGGCCATCGACTCATCTTCCGTCTACTGGAACACGTCGACGCGCATGGCGGACGGCCAGCGCTACGGCTTCGGCACCGAAGTCGGTATCTCGACCAACAAGATTCATTCCCGCGGGCCGGTGGGGCTCGAGGGCTTGACGATTTACAAGTGGGTTATTGTGGGGGATGCGCAGGTTAGTGCAGAGTATGGTGGTGGTGCGGGTGGGAAGGCGTGGAAACATCAGGTTTTGCCCGTGGGTGAGCAGGAGTTTGTTGCCAGGGATGAGGAGGAGAGGGAGTTGCTGAGGCAGTTTAGGGCGGGGAAGGGGCAATGATGAATGGGGTGGTTGATGTGAGACGATATGAGCGAGGGGGTGTGTTAGTTTGCTAGAGTTGGGAGGTTGACTGATGATCCACTGTCACAAGATAGAGAAGTCGTGGATATGTATGATGTGTATCTGTCCACTTGCATGCTTACTTCAGTACTGTACTGTACTTCCCAAAAAAAAGTTTCACAGTAAATTAGATGGCCATAACTAAATCATGCACGATCACGATCCCGCTCTGTTCTCTCTCATGTTGATCTTAGTTCGGTAGTACATAGGTGGATCGTCCGCTATGCCACACGTCACACCAAACAAGCACATGCACCTGCATCTGCACCTGTACCTGCATTGGGGCCGTTGAGACAGGCGTGTTTCACAACGCAGATTGACCCGATTCTTTTGGTGCCTGGCTAAACTCCTAGACCAGGTAATGTCGAAAACGAGATTTAGTAGGAACATGGGCATACGAGATGACCGCCGTATATTTGTATTTGCTTGTAATGGCTGGTGAATATATATATATAACCGGCTTTTATTGCCTTAGTCAACATCCACAACATGTAGGGCAAATGCATCTATCTATCTACTAACGTTGAAGATCGACATGCACACGTGTGCAAAACTCCCTGCTCCATACATGCAGCCCTTCCCATTCATGTCATTGCCGTGTATTCCATACATTACCAAGCCAAATCCGTCATATGTTCATAACCTCCCTCCCCATGTAAACATCTAATCAACGCCCTTGTTCCTCAGAGCGAGCGAGGGCTTGGCGAAGATCTGAGCACCGTCCTGCAGGCGGCGCTCGTGGTTCTTGCGGCCGTTGACAAAGTCAGGGTAGTTGAGCGTGAGCTCGACAGCTCCGTTGACAATGTTGTCGACAGCCTCGACACCCAACATGAACGAGTGGTCCTGGTTGCCAACCTCGTAGCGCCAGGAACCGAAGCGGCCACGCGACCAGATATCCTGGGCCTGGAGAGCAGGGAGCAGCTTGGTGAGGACACCCTCACGCTCGAGCGAGGGAGTGGGGTATCCGTGGTCAAAGCGGCGGTGGTAGGTGGAGACGATCTCGTCGTTGGGCTTGATCATCTCGGTGTTGATGAGACCCTGAATCGAGTCCTTGAGCATGTTCTTGACGTCAACGGGCTTCAAGCTCGATTCGGAAACCTCGAGCATAATAGACCAGTACGGGCCCTCCTTGGGCTCGGTGGAGCTGGGCTTCGAGCCGTCACCAAGTTGCTGAGTGGCCAGCTTGACGTCCTTTTGCGGCTGGTTGAGGGGCGAGTAGTTGGAGAAGATGGTAGCGCGGTAGAATGGGCAGTCGTCCTCGGGGAAGTACAGCCAGCACTTGTCACCAATGCGCTCAGGTCGCTCTCCGCGAATACCGACACCGATGACGTGGGTGCTCGAGTAGAAGAGGCCCTTGCTGAGGTCGACGAGTTCCTTGTCACCCATTGTCTCAACGAGAGCATCGACAGCCATGGTGTTGACGAGCTTGTTGTACTTGACCACGGTGCCGTCCTTGAGGGTTACGCGGTGGCCTGGAGCATCGACCTTGGTAACCGTGCCCGTCTCGCCGAAGCGTGTCTTCGACTCCGGTAGGGTCTTTGCGACAGCGATCCAGATACCACCGGTACCGTCGCGAGCCGGGAAGCGGAAGGTTGCGTTTGGTCCCCAGTTCCCTGCGGTCTTGTTGTGGATAATGTTACTGATAACGCCCTTGACGTTGGGAGCAGCAACACGCTCTCCCTGCCATTCGCACTGCATCTTGGTAGTGGGAACAGCCCACACCTTGTAGTTGTATGGCCTCATGAAGATATCGGCGATACCGACACCCATCTGCCGTACAATCCACTCGTCAAAGTTCTTGGGCTTTGTGTTGGCGACGCGAGCGTCCAGTGCGGCATCAATCAAGCCGTCAACACACTTTGCCTGATCGTCCTTGCCCAACATGGAAAGGTTGTTCTGGAAGGGGTAGGGGACCCATTGGCCCTTGTAGCGGACGTAGGAGATGCGCTGATGCGTGTACCAGTCATCGTCGTTGGGGAGGGCCTCGTCGATGCAGTCGTCGAAGTACTTGTAGTGGGAGAAGATAACATGGCCGCCGACGTCGTAGAGCTGCAGTGGTGTTAGGCCTGCGGACGACTCAAACTCAATTGGAGGTGCAGTCACTCACGAAGCCTTCTGGGGTGACGTCGGTAGAGGCCAAACCGCCAGGCGTCTCATTCGAGTCTACAATCAGCCATGAGGGGCCATCCTGAATTTGTTAGCAGCTGCCCCGCCATGCTACATTCAGTCACTTGAGCGTACAATCTGGTTGAGGCGCTTTGCTGCTCCAAGACCCGTGGGCCCAGCGCCAATGACGAGCACATCAACTGAACTTTGCCATTGTCAGCTCGTGCACTATGAGAGCGATGCGGGCAGCGGGCAGGCGGTGAGCGTACATTTCTTCCTTGGCAGATGCCATCTTTCCCTGCAACAGCTCTTGAAAACTCGGAACTCGCTTCAAAGTCTGGCGGGCGAGGTTCAACATGTACTCGGTGCGCGAGCAATGACACGATTAGGTGGACAATGGGTGGAGCGGTGGCCAGAGGCGCCTGGGGCGTGGTGGAGGAATTATAGCTCTGAGATAAAACAAGCGTGCCAAGGGCGATGTTCTGGCGGGTGCAGGGTACATGGGCACTCGGCTGGGAGCCCGATGCGGCGCTGAGAGAAAAGGGGCAAGAAACCACAAAGATGGCTTACATGTGGCCCCTATGATTGGCCGCAGACTCTTGCACCATCGGCTCCCTGTTGACGCTCCCAGAGTTGCAACAATATCCCACCCTGCGAGGGTTGTGGCAGCTGTGTTGCCGGTGCTCCTGCACGTGTCGACGACGAGAGCGTCAGAAATCACCACATTGAGCTATTGTGCCAAGAAACGGGACACTGTTCTGTCGTGTACGTAGTATCTCTGCGAGGGAGACGACAGCATTGAGCGCATCATCTTTGTGTGCCGTAGCAGCTAGTGCGACTGTAGTCACCCTGTGTAGATTTCCTCGAGACGGCGACAGGCATCATTACCCCTATTGTGCGCCTTGCCTATCGCTCTCAGCAGCGCCAGATTCAGCCTCTCCATAATCGACCCCGAGTTAATACATTTACGTGGTCTGTGAATGCCCTTCACCCTCCCCTGTGCAGAGGTTGCAGGGCTGGACTGCTGCTATTTCCAGCTACTTCGCCGCTAGTACGCGTACTTTTTTTTCGAGTGTGGTTGGGAGGCTCGCCGCAAACGGCACCTGGGGATTGATTGCGCGTACTCGGCGACGGGTCCACAGCAGATCTGTTTCACGTCGCCTCTAGGCTGCAAAATCCCGCGCTCTCTCCGGCAATCCTCATTTGGCTGCATGTCAAGCTCGCCGGTCCGCCGTTGCCCAGTGATAGCGCCTTTGAGTAGACCCCCTGTGCGACGGCCTGGAAGGGCTTCATGCTGATTTCCGCTCCGCCCCTCCCCTAGCGCAAAGTGCCTGTCGCTTTTACAGCTCCCAACGCTTTTCTCGCTCTTCATCTCCTCATTGCCTCCTGTGCGCGCCGTCACAGCTCTTCAGTGTTGCTTGTGCCACGCATCGTCTTCTGTGCCCTTTGTGAGCGAGACCGTCAGTCAGCGTCCGCGCTAACCCACTTCACCCCCGAACCGTCAAATCTCCACCGCAGCGGCCACCTCTCCTTTGACCCTCGACAGCGACCACGCACAGCGACGACCTCTTTCCCAGTCTCTCTCTGATCGCCCATACACCATGTCTTCAGACGAGAAGGTCAGGTCCTCCGTGGACGCCGCCCGCGATCCAGCCCAGGCAGTGCTACCGACTGTGAACCCAGAGGCGTTGAAGTCTGCGCCTGAGCCGGCCCATTTCCATCCTGCTGTATACATTGCGTATGTCCAGGTCAACTGTGCGATGCATGGCACGCGCTAACCGCTGCGCAGGACATGGATTTCTCTTAGTTCGAGTACAATTGTCTTCAACAAGTACATCCTACATACGGCCAACTTTCGTATGTGATAGCTACCACAACCGCATCAACGCATACTAACACACCTGGCAGAATTCCCCATTTTCCTTACAACATGGCATTTGGTCTTTGCCACTTGCATGACCCAGATCCTCGCCCGCTTCACCACCGTCCTCGACTCGAGAAAGAAAGTCCCCATGACCGGACGCGTATACCTCCGAGCCATTGTCCCCATCGGCCTCTTCTTCAGCTTGAGCTTGATTTGCGGTAACCAGGCATACCTTTACTTGAGTGTGGCTTTCATCCAGATGATCAAAGTACGTGCAAACAATGCCTATAGCGGAAACATGCATTGACCCACGATAGGCCACTACGCCTGTTGCTGTCCTCATCGCGACATGGTCTCTTGGAGTCGCCCCTGTGAACTTCAAGACCCTTGGAAACGTCTCCTTCATCGTCATCGGTGTCGTTATCGCCTCTATGGGTGAGATCCAATTCGTTATGATTGGCTTCCTTTTCCAAGTAGCTGGCATTGTCTTCGAGGCCATCCGACTCGTCATGGTCGAGCGCCTGCTTGGCGGCGGGGACTTCAAGATGGACCCTCTTGTCTCGCTCTACTACTACGCCCCAGCCTGCGCTGCCATCAACGGCATGGTTTTGCTGGTCACTGAGCTCCCCAAGTTGACCATGGTTGACATTGACCGCGTCGGCATCTCCACTCTGATTGCTAACGCGGGCGTGGCTTTCTTGCTCAACGTTTCGGTTGTGTTCCTTGTACGTTTCACCTCATCTACTCTTTTGCACGAGCTAACAGTTCTCTAGATCGGCAGGACCTCGTCGCTCGCTCTTACCCTCTGCGGTGTACTCAAGGATATCCTCCTTGTCTTCGCCTCCATGTTTCTGTTCAAGGACCCCGTTTCGCCCCTCCAAGCCTTCGGTTACAGCATTGCCCTCGGTGGTATGATTTACTACAAGCTCGGTGGAGCAAAAATGAAGGAGTATCTCGGCCAGGGCAGCATGAAGTGGCAGGAATTTGGCCACACCCGCCCGGTGCTCCGCAAGCTCATGGTCTTCGCCGCCGTCATCATGTCCATGTTCATGATCCTCGGCTCCCTTGGACCCCGCTACGCCCCTGATTCAACTGATAAGGTCTACAACGGCATCGGCAAGCTTATCGGCGAGAAGGGTCAATGAAAGCCTTCTTCTTGCTAGGAGCACCATTCACAAACGTATAACTCGACAACTTTGGCGTTCTCTTCAGAGCCATCCTTGAGTGTCCAGACGTCAATCTTCGTTCTTCTTCCTTGTTTTTCTATCCTCACATTGGAGTGGTTTTGGAGTAGTTGGGTTTCGAGTTCCGACGCATAGACAGCGGGTTCTTTCCATGCCACGAGGGCGTGTTGTAAGGAAGGATGTGATTTGGAACTGCTTCAATTGTCAATTGTTTCAACAGCATGTCAGGGAGCAACGACGGAAAATGATTAAAGTACACGTTTTGTCATACATAGATCCCGCAGCATCTGCCCGTTTTCGGGAGACTGCGACAGGTATATACTTCTTAGCTACATATAATGGTAATACATGTGTGAAGATGAATAGTTGAAGACGTGCCACCATGAACTTGTGTTGGTGGAAAATGAGCATCTGGGATGCATCTCGACTGGGCCCCGAGCGCCATACCCATTCAATACTATTATCCTTCCATAATTTACAAGCTCTTAGTCGTGCTAGGCCAGATACGATGCACAAGTCACGTGTGGCAAAGTCAAAATTCTGCCAAAAGCGGTGGGCGATGCTCGGGCCAAGACGCTAACTAGCGTCGCCCACAGCCGCCCATGTGCAATATTCCATTTCGAACTCTTCAGCTTCAGTTACTAACCCACAGCAACACCACACGCTCAAAATCAGTCAAGATGGGCATTGATCTCGACCGCCATCATGTTCGAGACGGGCACCGCAGTATGTGATACCCCGTCGAGTCGGCGCAGCAATGCGCTGGCGATTGCAGTCTTTTAGACGCAACATGAACCTTCGAGAGGATGGAGATTGACGAGTATACAGAGGTCCCTAAGTCCACCAACCCCTACGTCAAGCTGTTGGTGCGCTTGTACAAGTTCCTGGCTCGTAAGTGCTTCCACCGTGGTTGCGCGGATGTTGTGTGCTAACTGTGCTCAGGCCGTACCGATGCCCCCTTCAACAAGACGGTTCTGCGACGCCTCATGATGTCCAAGATCAACCGCCCTCGTAAGACGACCGAACCTTCGAAGCCTGTCAAACAAAAATACTAACACTGCGATAGCCGTCAGCCTGTCCCGCGTGATCGCAACCGCTGCCAACAAGCAGTCCGCCAAGTCGCACGAGGGCAAGACCATCGTCATTGTATGGCAGCCGAATACAGCTCCAACAGGAAGAGGCTAACGCATGCTTAGGTCGGCACTGTCACCGATGACAACCGTCTGCTCGAGCTTCCCAAGCTCTCCATCGCGGCTCTCCGCTTCACGGCCTCTGCCCGTGCCCGCATCCTGGCGGCTGGCGGTGAGACTCTCACCATTGACGAGGTCGCTACCCGCTTCCCCACTGGAGCCAACACCCTCCTCATCCGTGGCCCCAAGAACGCCCGTGAGGCCGTCAAGCATTTCGGTTTCGGTCCCCACTCCCACAAGAAGCCTTACGTCGCAAGCAAGGGCCGCAAGTTCGAGCGTGCTCGTGGCCGAAGACGGTCGCGTGGTTTCAAGGTCTAAGCGTGTGCTGGAAGTGGCGCGGTTTCTTTGGGATGTCGGCGTGGTCATGGTCATGGGAATTAACTTACGAGGCGTGCATCATGACTGGCAAGGGTTCTTTGAAGGCCTGCAAAAAGATACTCAATGTGCAATTATGCAATGGAAGCATACCAGTGGGCTCTTCCGAGCTCATGAGGTGAACTCATGAATATTTGACCATGCCTGTGAAACTATAATGCTCTGTTACGTTTGACGGAATATAAACTACGTGCAACTCTTGAATGCCGGAATGCTTTATCCGGTTCTGAAAGTGTGGTTGTAATCGTTCCTATCGAACTTTTCATGGACTAAATTTTCTGCGGCTCCCCCACATTCAACCAACCACAAAGCAACGACCTAACCCAAACCACGTAGAGACCTAAAGTAGTCACAACACTTGACTGCACCTCGTAACTCGTAACTTCGACTACTATCACATAATTTTAATATGGTCGACAACCGGAAGGTCGGAGTTCTAGGCGGCGGCCAGCTCGGCCGCATGCTGATCGAAGCCGCTAATCGCCTCAATATTCAAGTCAACGTCCTGGACGCAGCAGCATCCCCAGCAAAGCAGATATCAGCACACGACGGACACATTGAAGGATCATTCAAGGATGCAGCGGCTGTGAAGACACTGGCACAGGCTTCAGATGTCGTCACGGTGGAGATCGAGCACGTGGACACGCACATGCTAGAAGAGGTCGCGTCAGAGGTTGTCGTTGAGCCAAGCTGGAAGACACTTAGAACTATCAAAGACAAATATGCGCAGAAGCACTACCTGAAAGAGCACGGCGTCGATGTTGCGGACAGCATTGACCTAGAGGGCAAGGGCGTTGAGGGGCTGAAAGAGGTGGGCACCACGTATGGGTATCCGTATATGCTAAAGAGCAAGACGGAGGCGTACGATGGGAAGGGCAACTTTGTAGTCAAGAGCGAGGCGGATGTTGACGCAGCTTTTGAGGCACTCGGTAAGCGACCGCTGTATGCGGAGCGCTGGGCTGACTTCAGGCTGGAGCTCGCGGTCATGGTTGTCAAGACGAAGGACGGCGTGCTCACATTCCCCACGGTGGAGACGGTGCATGAGGATAGCATCTGCAAGCTGACGTACGCGCCGCCGCGGAACGTATCCGAGAAGACAGCAGCGAGAGCACAAGCTCTTGCGAAGAAGGCCATCGGCGCATTCGAAGGCAAAGGCGTCTTCGGCGTCGAGATGTTCCTGCTCAAAGACGACAGTCTGCTCATCAACGAGATCGCTCCTCGACCGCATAACTCAGGTCACTACACTATTGAAGCCTGCCCCCTCTCACAATACGACGCGCACCTCCGCGCTATCCTCGACCTGCCAATATCCCAATCAAGCCTCCGTCTCCGCGAACCCTCAATCATGCTCAACATCCTCGGCGGAAAAACTCCAGACTCACACGTTCAAGTCGCTAACAAAGCTCTCGAGTCCCCCAATGCGTCAATCCACCTCTACGGCAAGGGCGATGCTCGTCCAGGCAGGAAGATGGGCCACATCACCATCACAGCGCCGACGCTCGCAGCAGCAGAACGTGAAATCCAACCCCTGATCGACTTCGTCGACAGCCAAAAAGGCAAAGCGTTAGGACCGCGAACAGAAGGCGGAGCCCCAAAAGAAGAGCCCCTCGTCGCTGTCATCATGGGCTCAGACTCTGACCTGCCTGTCCTAAAAGCTGGCCTCCAAATCCTAGAAAAGCTAGAGATCCCCTTCACAACGCGCATCACCTCCGCCCACCGGACCCCAGACTGGCTGCGCGAGTTCTCCAAATCCGCCTCGTCCACCTCGCTCAAAGTCATCATCGGCGCTGCAGGTGGCGCCGCGCACTTGCCCGGTATGTGCGCGTCGTGGACCACGCTGCCTGTCATCGGACTGCCGGTGAAAGCAACGCACATGGACGGCTGGGACAGTCTGGTCAGCATGACGCAGATGCCGAGGGGTGAGCCGGTTGCTACTGTGGGTATCAACAACTCGACGAATGCGGCGCTGTTGGCGGTGAGGATTCTTGGGGCTGAGGATAAGGCGGTCAGGGAGCGGTTGAGGGTTTGGATGGAGGGGAATGAGACGGAGGTGCTGAGGAAGGATCGGGCGTTGTTGGAGGGGGGATGGGAGACGTATTTGAAGGGGATGGGGAAATGAGGGGTGAGATGAGAGATGGAATGGGGTGGAGTTTGATGCATGATTGTTTTTTGAGGGCAATTGGTAGGTTGGGAGGAGGCGAGTACTTTTAGTTTGATTTCTACTATCTATAGATAGGTGAGAAGTGTAACTCTTTTCTGCACTTCTTCGTCTCACTTTCTGACGCACGAATACACTACTTGACTAAACAGTACTTTCCATTTTGCGAGCGCAAAAGCCCTATTTTGATAACATCTGAACTCTCTTTAACACACAAATTCCTCCTTTATATGACCTCTTCGCTGCTTTGATGCCAACCACCACAGCCAGAATTCCCGTTTTATGTTTCCATTCCTCCTACCTTTCTCTACCGCCACCACTGTTTCAGGCATTCTGATCACCATCATTGCCCAGGGCTCTCATAGTCCTTAATACTTACTCACTATCTTTCACCACAATGTAGAGAAATCTCCCCGAGAGCTGGTTTGTTCGCGTTTGTCTGATTACCATTGATGTATGTGTATCTATGATGATGATGTACATGAGGACCCAGCCCCCAGCCTTCGACTACGTTGATTTTGCTGTCATGATATACAATAACGTCTACTGCCTAGCTAACTCGTCTTCGTCCCACTACCACCCCCACACCAGCATCGCCCTTCGCCTTCTTGCTCAACGTGCACAACGACATCCATACCCCGGCCTTTCAAAAACTGCACGGTGCGTTCTCGTACGTCTTCGACGTCTGCACCTCGCGAGGCGATGATGTGGATGACGCCGAGGATTCTTTGCTTGGCCGCGGCGTGGCTGTGTTCATGGTCGTGGTCGTGTGAGTGATCGTGTGAGTGATCATGCGAATGATCGTGTTTGTGGCCGTGGTCGTGGTCATGGTCATGATCGTGCTTGTGCTCATGTCCACAGTCATGCTCTTCCTTAGCATGCGCCTCCGCATGTGCAGCGCCCTCGTCCTCGAGCCAGAACTTCGGCACCGCATAACCCACCACGCCCCTCAGGGTTCCTAGCTCTCCCAGGGTATTTCGAATGCCGTACTCGATGTCATTTGGTAAGCTCAGCATCAGCCTTGCACCGCTTGACTTTACAAGAGGGATGGCGGAAAGGAAGATCAGGATGGCGATGATGCACGATGCGATAGGGTCCCAGCCAGACCAGCCGTAGTACTTGGTAAGGAGGGTAGAGATGATGACGGCCACAGAACCCAAGGCGTCGGCAAGAATGTGGAGGAAGATGCCCTGCATGTTCTCATTGTCATGGGAGTGCGAGTGACCGTGATCATGGCCTTCGTGACCATGGTCGTGTCCGTGTCCGTGATGGGCGTGCCCGAACGCTGTCAAGCCGACGATGTTGACGAGGAAGCCGAGAATGCTGACAATCAGGAGCTCGTTCAGTCGTTGCAGCTCATGGCCTTCCCAGAGACGTTCAAATGCGTCAAAGATGATTTCTACGCTGACAAGCAACAGAAATACGCCGTTTGCAAAGCCAGACAGCGTGTCGATTTTACCATATCCATATGGGAATCGAGCGTTCGGGCGCCATTTGCTCATCACTGCGGCCGCTAGACCTACAGCGAGACCCGCGCAATCGAAGAGCATATGGATGCTGTCTGTGAGGAGACCTAGCGAGCCACTAACAAAGCCGTAAAAGAACTGAACCAGCATGAAGCCTAGATTGAGTCTGCCAACTGTCAGCAAGAACACTCAAGATAATAGGTGTGAGGATAGTGACTTACACGCCAAAGTACGCAATCCGCCTAGAGTCTTTCTCGATCAGAACGCTGTGGATAATCGAACCTGGTGTCGCCCGTGCAATCAAAAAGGCAGAGAACCTCGAGTGGTTGCCATGCAGATGATGATCGTGCTGGTGGTCGTGTTGATGACCGTGAGAATGCTTATGACCTGAATGCGAGTGGCCATGCGAATGCGGTACGGGGAGTGTAGGTGACCGTGTATCGAATATGACCGCTCCAACGAATAAGGCGCCAATAAACGGAAGGGAATATTGTTGCAAGATGCCGAAAAAAGTAGTCAAGACACATCCCAGGGCTAGACCAATGTGCTTTTGACTCCGCAATGCCGCTGGAAGCGAAAAGTATACAAGCGCCGTCGCTGATGCCACTGACAAAGCCGAAAACCCTATGGCGGAATGAGAAAGAGCAAGCGAGGAAATAAGAGAATACAGAATGGTTATCACCATAAGAAAGAGGCCAGACGCAATTGTGAGGAGCGTGTTCTCAAACGAGCTGACAAGAGGCGACAAAGGTTTCGGTAGCGTCGCTCGTGCTGGGCCTTGATTGATGTAGGAGTCCTCGCTTTGGGATCCCGTCTTAATAGACCACCCGGTTGTCGGCAGAGGCGGAGGAAGGAGCAACATTGATGTCAAAAGTGCACCATGACCGAGTAGCGTGCTTGTGATATCCCCTGAGTTGATCAGGTCCGCGAACAAGCCCAAGAGGAGTGCGCTGCATGTGGCTTTCCGAGCTCTTAATGTCCGCCGAATATCGTCCCATGCCGTATGCTTTCCCAGCTTGTGATCACACGCTCCGATTCCTGCGGCTACTGCGATCAGCAGTACCAAGGCTGTCTTCGCCCCTCCTAGCTGTATGGATGCGTAGAAGGGTAGCAGCACACTGAGTATGTTGCTGAGCATGCGTTTGGGCGCCTTGTTGATATCAAATGTGCCGGTTTCGGCTTTCCGCCTGTCCAGTGGCTGTAGGCTGGAGTTGACCTTCGCGATCAGACCGACTAGGGACAGTGTCGCGGATGAAAGAGCAAGAGCATGCAGCAGCGGAGACCCACCCATTATATTCGGCGATTCTACCGTCGGCGCGCTGTCTGCTACAGCTTCGGAGAGAGTGGAGGGCAGTCTGTGTGTCCGTCCGAGGGCGCTTGGGTATGCTAACGAGGCGAAGAGGTATGGGAGGGGTATGAGGAGCGCGGTGAGCGCTTCGGGTAGTTCGAGCCATGATCTTCTTGAATGTCAGTTAGTACCCTTTGTGTATGGAAAGGGATTTTCTCACGAAGATGGGGCAGGAGGTGCGGGAGCAGTCTCCTGTATCGGCGAGAAGCCATATCTCGACGTGGAAGCACCCTTTCGCTGCGGTGACCGTCCCAAGTCTGATTCCCCTCGTGGTCTGCCTTTGGGCCTGCCGCCCAGGAAGGGCTTCAGCGTGTACGTCGAGTCGTTCGAAGCCGAGCGATCGTGCCCATGGTCATGATCGTGTCCCTGGTCATTGTATTCGGCATACGGCGAGCGTACTGCGCCATGCAATTGCCCGTTTCCGTTCATCTCAGAGCGGTAGGGACGGTGGCCGAGCTCCTTTGCGGGCGATGCGCCGTTCAAAGGGCCGTTCGAGTACGGCGAGGGTTCGGGGGTATAGTGCGAGCGTGAACGTCCATGGGCGTGGGCCTGCGATGTGGAAGCATTGGGCAGGGCATATGTCGACGCCATCTGCTAGCACCGCGTTCGGGGGTGCGCTCTGCTAATTGTGTCTTGACTCGGTGGATGCAATGGGCAAGTGGGTCGTTTAGCGTGCCAATGTTGCGATGAATTGGCGGCACGCCGTATCCAAGTCACAGCGTGCAGCAGGGAGAGTGAATGAAAGGAGCGGCTGGCGGGGTGGGCAGTCAGTGCAATCAATGAGGCTACGCGGCGTTTTTGATAGCGGCCGCGTTCATCAATCAACTTCAGGGGTCCCAGATTTGGCAAGCCCTGGGGCGCCTTCCCTTTCGGTGCAACCCCGGTCGCGATCTCCGCAATCGCGGCTAAAGCTGCTAGTGACGCAAGTAATCCTCACCACGTTGAGCCGCAATTGGACCTCACCAAAACACCAAAAAGAACATGTTCGAAGATTTCGTCTCGACTGAAAAGTTCAGCAATGGCTTCTCGGTGGTGCTGAGCGTCATCCTTGCCCTCTCGACATTTTTCACTATTCTGCTAGTGACCTTGCCCCGCCAGTATGATCCATACGCAGACAAGCCGCTCAAGTTCGTTGACGAGGAGGGTAACGAAATTCAGAGGAAGACAAAAGATGGAAAGGACGCCCCCAAGTGGAGACAGGGCCGGACAGTCCAAGTGGTTGTATTAGGAGACATTGGCCGTTCGCCCCGCATGCAGTATCATGCCTTGAGCATTGCTAAACACGGTGGCAGGGTGTTTCTCATCGGATATCAAGGTAAGCCATGCTCTGAATCCCCGATAATAACCTGCCTAACCCTTTGCAGAATCAGAGATCCATCCAGACATCGTTTCCAATCCATTGATAGAAACCATCCCACTTGTCCCCGCACCAGATTTTCTACGCTCTAGTAGCAAACTGCTCTTTCCCATCTTGGCACCACTGAAAGCTATCTGGCAAGCAAGGAGTCTCTATCGCGCACTAGGCTACCGCTCTGAGCCCGCAAGATGGATGCTCGTTCAGAATCCACCCTCGATACCCACACTCGCCATAGCCAGCTTGATGTGCTTCCTCAGAAACACTGACCTCATCATTGACTGGCATAACTTTGGCTACTCCATCCTTGCGCTCAAGCTAGGCAAGAATCATCCCCTCGTCAAGATCTCTGCGCTATATGAGAGAATCTTTGCGAAGGCTGCAGCACACCACATCACCGTCACGAACGCAATGGCCCGTGTGCTCAAAGACAGCTACGGAGTAACAGCAGAGGCCCTTCATGATCGGCCAGCCTCCATATTCCGTCCCATCAGTCCCCAGGAGCGGACCAAATATCTTGCGAGACTTCCCGAAACAGCGCAGTATGCGCAAGACCTCTCGCCCTCGTCAAAGGCACCCTGGAAGCTCATCGTCAGCTCCACGTCTTGGACTGCAGATGAAGACTTCTCAATACTGCTTGATGCACTGGTCGCCTACTCCGCTCAAGCCACTTCGAAGACCAATCTACCCAACATCCTGGCCATCATCACTGGCAAGGGACCCTTGAAATCCCATTATCTCGCCAAAGTCAAAGCCCTCAATCAACAGAACAAGCTGCTGAACGTCATCGTTACCACAGCGTGGCTCACACCCCAAGACTACGCACTCCTCCTCGCATCTGCAGATCTCGGCGTCTCTCTGCACACCTCGTCATCCGGCGTCGATCTACCTATGAAGGTAGTCGACATGTTTGGCGCGGGCTTGCCAGTCGTAGGATGGGGCAAGTTTGAAGCGTGGCCGGAGCTGGTCAAGGAAAACGTGAATGGAAAGGGTTTCGAGAGCTCACAGCAACTTTCTGAGCAGCTAGTTAGTCTCTTTGGGAAAGACGGTGCGCTGTTGCGACAACTGAAGGATGGCGCGCTGGAAGAGAGTAAACATAGGTGGGATGATGAATGGGACCACATTGGTGGGAAGTTGTTCAAATTCATTTATGCATAGGAAACAGCAGTAAGCCCATGTTTTCAAACAGCAAAGACTGCTTGCTAACACTAGATACAAGAATTAACTAAATGTATAATAAGTCCCATGTGTCGTTTCAAGCGAGTTCAGATGGCAATGCACCTTTCCGCTCTATTCTCATCCCCGTCATCGTACATCTCTGTCATTGTACATCCCACTCGCCTCGAGATCAGCCCCAGTGGCCGCGAAGTCCCCATCATCATCGTGTGCTGACATCCCATTTTCACATCCTACCGGCTCCTGCATATTTGTCTCAACCGGCAGCGTGGTGGCCGTCCGCCTTGGACGACCATGCCCCACCGGTCCCAACAGCCCCTGCTCCTCCCTCCTTCCCATAACTCTCCTTCCCCAAGTCTCCACGAACCAGCTTCCCAAACTCTCCATAGCCCTTACTCCCAAACTATCTATGACTCTGCCTCCCCAACTCTCCAACATCCTAACCCCCAGTCCCTCCAACTCTTCATCCAACGACAACGAAGCCAAAGCACGAGCATTACCCGGCTCCGCACCAAACCGATCAACTTCCGCCTGCGAACTACCCCCTGGCCGCGCAGCGACATAGCAATCCCTCAACGGCGTCCAGTCCTCCCAGAGCCCACCACCAGCTTCCAGCAGAGCCAAATCCCTTGTATCAAGAGATCCAAGACGAGTGAACCCGTATCTGCGTTCCCTCTCCGTATTGCGTCGATGCCAGTGCAAAACGTCAAGTTCCTCCACCATCTTATGACGCTGCCGGAACGTCTTCAAAACACCATCATCACTAGCGCCTTCTTCTTGCGAATCTTTCCTGCCCCGCCGCTTTATCTGGTCAACGAACAAACGATACGAAACGTCGCTCCAGATTCGCTCCCCTGCATCCTGCCACAGTGTGCCTTGGACTTTTTCTCTAAACCCTCTTAGACTACTCTGCATGTCTTCAATGCAGTGACGCTGTGCTGCACGTGCGGAACTTGTACCACTGTAATGGATGTCGTAGTGTTGTACCGTGGCGGTGAAAAGCTGGTGGAGTTCGTGCATGAGGGCTTCGATGGGGCGGGCATCGAGGAAGGGGCGGTGTCGTGGTAGTGGTGGGAGTGGTAGGAGGGGAGAAGGAAGGAGCAGCGGCGTCGAAGAGGATACAGGGGATAGGGACGGGGACGAGGACGAGGACAAGAGGGATAGGGAGGGAGAAGGAGGGAGAGGGTAGTCCTCCAAATACCCCTTTTCCCCCTCCTCTGTCGAGGCAGCGAGAACGAGGGCGTGGATTCGCTCAGGGCGCTGCGGTTGCGGTGCATGGAGTGTAAATTTGCGGTTGTCCATGATGTTGATAGTGTATGCTGGATATGTTCGATGTGTTTTGCAGGCACGAGATGGAAGTTAAAAGTATCCTGAAGGCCTCTTGGGGTATGTCAGATGAGTACAAAAGTAAAATGATAAGTCATTGTAAAAATCATTCGATGGTCTTTTTTGTATGTGTGGGGGGGAATACTGGTACGCGCTGAGTGGCCCGTTTACTCTGGTAGCTATCTCCATATTTCTTTCGTCGAGACGGTGTAGAGTACCATGTCTACGGGTGGAGAATCTGCGTCGCTTGCAGAGTAGAGGACACATTTCGAATATACACCTTCCACCTACTTGAGAATGTACGAGTAAATCGCATGTCAAGGGCACAGTTTATTGACAACATAGCTGAGTACCTGCGGCTTATATTACCGAACGAAACAATGCTCAAAAACAAGTGGCTCGGTGTACTTCCTAACTTGTTCGGTCAACGAGGAGGTGAAGTCGAACCGCACTGGACCTTGAATGCAGCCAGCTTACGCCTGCTAGTTAGCTCCCAGACATACCTGACTGCAAATTCACGTAGAAAGTCGGCAGAAGTGTGTATGCATTTATTACTAAGATAGATAGAAAAATGGTATCGTGTTGCACTGCTGCACCGTGCGCCTTGCCTGCCTTGTATAATGTTAACACTATCATGCCGCTAGATGGTGGAAATGAATCCCAAACGCCAGTGCCCGACCGGAGGGATATATGTATGTGGTATCGAGAATGCCCTGGATGCTGTGCTATGCCATAAATGCCAATGCTATGCTGAAATAAAACGCTTTCTGAACAGATTGGACGCCATGCTGAGTGAAGAATACATGCTGTTGGAAGTTTTGTGGAAGGGGAATGATGTGAAGTTTTGTAGTGGCGGCGGCGCTGATAGTTACCGGTTGCGTTGGATGCAGAGGCACGGACAGCCTGAGCCATACACTTTGGTTCAAGCCCGTGCGGCCACCTGTGCTCTCACAACGCCCGAGCAGGTCATGTTTATTTGGCACTGAGGACTGTCCGGGGCGACTTGTGTGGTCATAAGATCAGGCGTATGGGCCACTGTCGGAGTCTTAGCGATAGATGGATATCGTAGTAGAGAAGGCAGATGGATATGCGCCATGATAGTGCCCAGCACGATTGTATGAGCAGCGTAGAGGCCTGCGTGGTGCTCCAGGCCTCATCATGACTAAGCCGGTGTCGTGCGACTTGCGTCTGTATCATGGCTTCGAGTTGTTGACCCGAGAGCCTTTCACATGCACTGGAGGGGCTGGCTGCACCTTCCCATCCTCTGGTTTCAGCTCACCGGTGAGCCACTGGCCCATATGCGTTTGCCACCTCGTGAGGTCCTCAGCCTTTGTGGCTTCTCTCAGCCGCCTGTGCCTAACCAATCTCTCCGCGACCTGCTGCAATACAACTTTTGGCGGCTGATACTCCTGGAAGCCGCCTGGGCTCTCCAAATTTTGCCTTGTGAGATAGTCACTCGTAGCTTTTTCCATTCTTGAAAGAGTTTTGCCTCCATTGACGACTTTGGTTTCGCCTGTTTGCGGATTTGTCCAAGATCCCTTCTCCCAGTTGTCAAGCTTGAGATCGTGAAGCCCCTTGTCGACGTTCAGGCGCTTGTACCACCGATGCTCTCCTCTAGCAATAGTCCGCATCATCTTATGTCGATCTTCGCCCTCAGTGTATTTGATCAAAACATTCTTGAACACCGCGAACTTTTCGCTCCATTTTTGGAGAATAGGAAGTTTGCCAAGGGGCCCTGGCCAGACTGCGGCAAACCCGTCGTGCGAGGTGTCCGGTCTGCCAGTGCCGATTGATAAGAGTAGAGCTGGGTCGTGGTCTCCTTTGAGAGAAGCGTGCTCGCTGTAAGCAGCGTAAGAGGGGTTGTTCTCACGAATGCCACCGTCTTTGAAGCCTAGAAAGCCTTTGCCGTTACCGGGATTGGCAACGAGCATATCGAAGTAGAAGGGGGCAGCCGAGGTTGCCCGAGTCACTTCCCAGATCTCGAGTCTATCAATGCCTTTGTTGTAGGGCGTGACCCAGGGCGGAGCAATATCGGGATCATATCGATGCTTGTAGGAGCGTAGAAGGTAGGCTTCGTCGATTTGGCCGGAGTGGGTTGCTGTAAGGCAGACACTGTTCACAGAGTTAGTCAAAGGTCTGAAAAGATCCTGGTAACCTCCAGAACCCTGGGAACGTTGGCTAATCAATCTCCTTTCCATGAAGCCTGTGTAGCTTCGATGAACTATGAGAAATGACTTGGACGTCGCAAAGGGCCCTGACGGCATTCCAGCTTGATTCTGAGGGGCGTACTTACGATTGACATATTCTCTCCGTTGGCTTCCTTGGCCTGCCGGTATTTGATGCCCGTGTGCTTGACCATGTGCCTGAGCTTTCCAGTGAGCTCAAGGCTGACCCGTTGGCCGGTGTATCCTCCTCATCGGGGTACCAAGGATGCATATCATCACCTTTACAGCCGTCATGATGTTTGCAGTACTGACTAACAATCTCCCTCACTGCTTTCTCGAGTGGCTTGTGGTGGTACTTCGTCGCTAACGGCAGCACATTTCTCCTGTGGCCGAATAGCTCGTGGCCTACTTTCCGATAGATCTCGAGGCATTGGGGTACTGTCATACGTAGCCGTGCTAACATGACAGATATGAGGCCACCAGTAGATGTGCCGTACATGTAGTCGAAGTAGTGGCATGGCAACAACTCGTCCTCCTTGAACTCCCGTCGCTGACTTCCTGCAACCGGGCCCTCCGCCTCCTGTATTCGTATCTCGCATTCGGCGACTTCGTGCATGAGTTGCTTGAGAATGAGCAGGCTGGAGTAGCCTCTGATGCCTCCGCCATCTGCGAAGTCTTGTTAGTATGAGATTCTGTATGCGACTCAAAAACCAAACGCAACAAGGACCACCACCAGCCTAGCCAATAACCAAGGCATTATACAGAGCTATTCCCTGGTCCCCTGACCATAACTGCTTATACACTGACAAAGGCCGTCTCAAAAGCGCCCGGTGTACGGATGTTTTGGCAAACGAGGTCGATCGTCGCGGCGGTAGCATGGTGCCAACGGCGGCGGTATAGGGGATATTGTGCACTCTTCCAACCATACGAGAACACAAGTCCGTTAAGTACATGCCAAGTACCTCCTCTTCTTCCCATGGTATTCACCAGGCTGTGTTGTACCTATTGAATCGCGAAACGTGTAGTACATACCTAGTGTGAGTATGAGGTCGTCCCAGCAGTTCTCCCGATCCACGTTCATTTTCCAAGTCTCCCCTGTCTTGTCCTGAGCTGTCGCTGAAGTCCCTGTTGTCCCCGTAGTCATAACACTCAACGGCCTCGAACGCGGCGATTCTGTGGGTGGTTGCAACATCCTGACGGCCGGCGCGATAGCTCGATATGTGCCGTGGTTTGCTCCTGAGGTCTCCAGTTTGATCAGGCTGATGATGCGGGAATGCAACGGATCTGCGCATAGCACGGAAGCGCGGCAGCAGTAGTAGATAAGGCCGCGCAGAGCCTCATGACAGCTTGCGCTGCACGAAGGGTGACGGATGGATGTGCGCTTGACCGGGGCGGAAGGCGGGAGTGGCTGATACTCGACGCTAGCGGGACTAACTTTCTAGGGGATACTTCTTCCTGATTTGTTCGAAGGCTGGAAATCTCCCTGCGGAGCCACTGCTGCGCCTCCGGTGTGCCAAAAGGCCTGAATTGGTCCTAAGGCTTGGTATTGAAGTGGTCACTTTCAAGCTTCGAGAAGTGGTCAGGGGTTAGTCGGGGAGTTTCTTGTGTAACAGTGATTGATTAAGGTGATGAGATCAGCCCGCGTGCGGTCCGCGATCTGAACCAGAGCGTGGGTACCCATCGGATTACATTTTGCATTTGCGGAGCTCTAACTCTACATGAGACTACTATACATTGCTGCCTGCCAGAGGTGATGCTGGGAAAGATAGGCAGCAACAGCGGGTATAAGTTTGCCCGCGTCCTGCGATGTCAGTTTTTGAACGAACCAGAAGCGTCGACGGGATTAGAGACTTTGGTACAGATGACGCCGCCTTGTGATCTGTGTGATGAGGAAGCGAAGCGGATATCCGGATTGTCAGTCACCAGGATCAGGGCGGGTATCTGTCCGAAAGAGTCACATGGAGGGCGTTTCCTGGTACAGATTCACAGGTGACACGAGATGCTTCATACTTGTTGCTTGCTACAAGCTCGTGAGACCGACTAGAAAGTGGAAAGCAGTATTGCCCTGTGTGCAAGGCAGTGGTTTGAGCCGTGGTACTCTCAGGAGAGCGTATTGGGAACCTCTCAGCTTTGGTTCGCCCAGAATCGTGGTTGCGCCTCGTCGCCTCCACATAAGGTTTTCCACTCTCAGAGTCACCCTTCGCCCACCAATCGACGGGACTTTCGTTAACTGAGTCAAACTCTCATAACGAATCCGTCATCGCTTGTTGGTGCGACAGCTCATTCACGGGCCTAGGCGTAAGGATTTGTTGATGCAACCTCGCGAAGGCGCTCGTAGATTACATAACTCGTTTCACTTTGCGCAACCAACCACGGGTGTCCACGGCACAGCCGCCTTCTTCACCAATCAAACAGCGAATTGGCCGAAGCCGACATCATCAGCTCCCCAGCCACTTCCCCTCTGCCTTAGTCCGGTTTGCCGTAGAGGCGCAGCGCTGTGTGTGACGCTGTTGGAATGCCCGACGTTCTTTCCTGACCCAGATCACTCCACCTGCACCTTCCCTCTGTTTTCCCAAATCACCAGACTCGTATCGCCTACGCCTATACAAAGCAACTCGCGACCACGGTCCACCCGTTTGTAGGACCACAAACAACGCCTTCAACAAAGCGAGCGAGACACATTGATACCTACCGCCCGCCGCCAGAAGCCTTATTTCCGCACCCACACGTCTCAGCCTCGCCTTTCTTCGGTCGACTTTCGAATGTTGGAGGAAAGCATGACCTTCAAGTCGGTGTCTACGTCGGGCACAGCGTCTAGCAAGGCCAGCAGCCTGTTTGACCTCGACGAGCACAGCAATAAATCGATTCTCGTCTACAAGTACCGTTCAGGCGCGAAGGGCTTGGAAGTCAAGTCTGAAAGCGCTCTCTGCGATGAGCTCGACAAAGGTGTGTCGCTGCGCAACTGTCTATTCATCTAATCCAACTAACGCGGCTCACTCATAGACCCTTCATTACCCTTCATCCGCGTTACGAGGAAACCCATACCTCGCGGAAACAGCCGGCTAGACATCCTAGGCGAAGACCTTATGAGGCCTGAGGAGCGCGAAAAGTATGCCGAGAAGCCGACACTCAAGGCCTCGGTCGCAAACGTCGGGCTGCCTACCCTCGCCAAGTGGAAGCATATGATACTGGGAAGCTACGACGATCTCTATATCGTTTCCCGATCCGTCACGCCTTCGCCAGAATCAAGCAAGAACAACAGTCCCGAGTCGAGCCAGCACGTCAGCCCATCTACCACGTTCCCTTCAGACGCGAACCGTCCCTTGAAGAATCCAGACGCTTAGTTGGGATGTGGTTGGGCTGGATGGGATGCTATTTTGGGATGGGAGGTTCGAGCTTCATACTAGATGTCTCACCTCCCTTAGACCTGCGAATGGCATCACCCTGCCTGACAGCTGCCATGGGATCATGCATTGCCGATCGATCTCTTCGGCTAGACCCGGCGCTGCATTCTTCTTCTCCTTCGGCCACGGTATCACATAACCGGCTTTCCTATACAATTATACGTCTCCTACAAATCATTACTATACGATACCCAACGAGCGCGGCTCATGAGCACGGCGCTGGATGGAGTTACTGGGTTTCTCAAGTTCAATCATTCATCCACAATCCTTCCTTTCGCGCTGGGGAATGGACAAAAGTCCTTGGGTGGTATGGCGGAGTTTTTGTGGCAGGCGATCGACTTTGCTCTCGCCTTGATAATAATCTCCATAGCTAATACACTTTTCAACTTCTACAACTACGGCACCAGCGTTCGTGTACCACTCTCCCGCCCAGGCACTTTAGGATCAATGAACATCATATGCATTTAGTCTATCGTGTCACTTCTAGTTGTAACGGTAATGGTGCGCGTGACGCATGTCCAACGCCCACATGTGACTGGCCCTATAAAGTCCTTGCTCCAAACTTGCATTAAACCGCTCACTCATCAGTCTCAACGCTAATTCCTTCTTACTCTTCAATTCACGCGCGAAAGTCTTACCCACACGTGTATCTATAAATTGTACACTTTTCGGGCCTTCTGCAAATCCACTCTCTGTAGAAACCTTGAACCCTCTCAATGTCCGCCGTATTGCGCATGATTGTACTGTTTGATTTCGCTTTCTGTCCAAAAAGTTTGTTCCCTACCGCCGTGTTTGTTGAGTTGGAAAGTTGAATGAAACCTCGGCTCATCGGATGGCAGTGAAGAAATACTGCTGGGGTCAATCCTCGGAAGGCGTAGCAGGTCTCGCTCTGGTGCAACTGTGTTCACAGGTTTTGAAGTCTCAATTGATGAAGTCGACACATGAACTGTTTTGAAGGCCCTGAGTTCCTGCTCTTCACGTTTGCGTAACCGGATAACTAGCTTCCGGAGAGATATGCTGGCTTTGACAACGGCGGTCAGCACCGCAATATTCCGCACTGCTATACGCCTTCTCCTTTCCGGAGATTCCCTGGCACTCTCTCCACGGACCTTCTTTTGATGTCCACCAATCTCACTTTGAAAGTCCTGATCGGAATTCATCTTGCGTTCTCCGCGGTTGCCTACGGAAGGGAGTGACATAACCATGTCCGTTGATGTAAAATCTTGGAAATCGATGACAGAAGAGTCGGACTGCTCTTTTGCAATGCGGGTGGACTTTAATCCGCATTGATCGCTGTTTACCGATGAGCTGAGTCTTGTCACATTGGAGGAGAACTAACCATCTCATTGTACAGCCCTCTGTAGGCAACCCAATCCGTGCATGGATAGTAGTCCCTTTACATCCGGGTCTAGGGCATATGGAACCGCTGCTGTAAAAGCGGGCAAGTATTATGGACATGTGAAGATGAGAACCAGGCCCAACAACTTGATCCCAATCGTCTTTGGAAATCACCTCGCCGGGGATCTTAGTGTTTAGGATGAGGAATCGGTCATTGCGAATTTTCCTCTCCCCGGGCTTGCCCTTGAACTTACAGCATAGCATGGTCTTAAAGATCTGCGGAATTGTATGTCAGACGACGTATGTTGCAAGTATTAATTATGTGGCATTATGATACATACCTCCCAGTGTTTGAAGTACTCGTATGGTAACTCCCAAACAATACCTAGAGCGTCTTCAAATCGGATGTTCGAGTCGAGTAGCCAAGTAGGTGATGCTGGTATGCTGTTTGCTATCCTCAAAAGCAGCGCATACATCTGCATATTTGTTTGTCGAATATCACTCAACATGGAGAGTAAATCCGCTGGGAGCTTTCGGAGAACAGTCAACATCTCAGAGCATACGTTCCTCAAGCTCACGAGAGATGCTTGAAAGGACGTGAATCTGACAGTGAGTGAGACAACGTTTTGTTTGACGTCATTTGTTTCGTGGGAAACGTCTTCTAGCCTTTGTTTTAGAGCAGTTTTTGTAGCAGAGATATCATCAGCAAGCGCATCTTTTGTTTCGTCCATCTTGCTTAACATGCCATTCAAATCTTGCCGATGACTTTCAATTTCCAGACTCAATCTATCGTTTTGACTGCCAGATCGAGACTCTAGCCTGGAAAGCGCCTCGGATGTGTGTATAGCCAATCGCAAACTGATGCTGTTCGTCCTCGCCGAAAGCAGAGCTCGAATCTTTTCTACTTCATCCACCATATGAAGCGCCCACTTTACTTTATGTCCTGCCTGGAAATTGCGTGTAGGAAGTGAGCTTAGAGTGCTCTCGTACTTCTGTAGTTTGGACAGGAACTTTTGTAGAGGGGGCTGGCAGCTAAGTGCCATACTACGGATAGCATCGACGTGTTCGATGTTACTTTCGTTGGGATCGAGAGCGGCGACTCGGGTCAAGACACTTTGGAGGCCCTGAAGCTCGATGACTACATCTTGAAATTCGCTCGAAGCTCCGCCGGTATCTTTCAAAGCTTTGGCGATCTTGGTGCATAGCTCTGTTTCGTGATGTCAGCTAGGTAGGTTCTGGGCTAGGCGACAGAGTACGCTATCTGCATACCAATAGCTGCGATGAAATCGCCGACGCTGAAGCCAAAAGCAGGCATTGTAATGGCGTATCAAGTAGAGAAGAGGTTTCAGGCTTAAGTTGTGATCATCGCAGGTTTTATCGCAGGAAGTATTAGAACAAGGCTGAAAAGACAGAGTCTTGGGGCTTCTGCTACTCAGCCCCACAGAGGCGAAGCTTCAAGCCTCCCGGTTTTCCACAAATATACTTTATGCCTATATGTGAACACTCTGCTAAGGAATCTTTAAGTAATTTAAGTAGGTGATCTCCGGCGCCAGGAATACATCTCAAGCGATGATTCAGCGAGGCAGAGCGTTGCAAGAGTGGCGAGGCGGGTCTTGCGGGTATAAAGAGAGGGAACGAAGCGATGAATGCTAGTTACTACTAGTCTCGCGTTATGTATGTAAGACTAGCCCTAAGGGGTCGAATGCTAACGCTATACTACAAGAATCAAGACGGTATGGTCTATACTATCACCATCCCGTAACGAATCATTATCAAATCATCTCCTTTTCCCACTCGCAACTCTACAATTAATATCCATCCAAATTTATCCCTTTAAACCCCCATCATACCCTCCTTTCCCAAACCGATACCCGAAACTAACCGCAACCGCCGTGAATAAGCCGATACACAACAACGTAGGCCCCCACTTATCGTGATAAACAACAGCTCTTCTCTCCTTGATCTTCTTAACTCTCCAGAGATACAGACCAGCAGAGTAAATGAGCGCGAGACAAGCAATAATGGTAAATGCCCAAGCGGCGGCAAAAGCAAGACCGTCGCCAAA
The DNA here is from genome assembly GCA_021596325.1 of Parafenestella ontariensis. Lineage (NCBI taxonomy): Eukaryota > Fungi > Ascomycota > Dothideomycetes > Pleosporales > Cucurbitariaceae > Parafenestella > Parafenestella ontariensis. The sequence continues at coordinate 258,959 of JAKGDA010000028.1, forward strand.
GTTGAGGAGCGTCGCGGCGATGGAGCCGATGAGGATAGAGAACTCGAGCCACGAGAGGAAAGTGCGCTCGGTGGCTAGTTGGACTTTTGGCTCGACGCGAACGGGGACGTGTATGCCTATGTTCATGTTAGTAGTCGAACTACGGCAATAGAGTGGTAGGACTTACGCTTCCCCTTGGGTGCTTTAAACCTCTTGACCTCGCCAGACTGTTTCCATGTCGGGACACCGAGCGAAAACCCACCGTCGCCCACGTTCGTGGGTGTCGGTTTGGGGATGATGGATATGATACCGTGAAGTAACGTAGTGCCCACAGTCGTAGCTGTGCGCTCCGCCCATTTTCGATAGTATCGAAGGCCTCCTTCCCTCTGCGCCACCGCGTAGTCCTCATCTTCATCGTCACTATCGGAATCATATATTGGGTAGTCGTTGTCGCGGTTGCGACCGGCTGCCACCCGCTCCTCGATGTCAAGCGTATTCGGATCGTTTCCATTGGTGAGAGTACCGTAGTCGCGCGTACGGGCCATCTCGTTCTGCTCCATGACATCGCGAGCTTCGCGGAGCCTTCTAAGTCGATCGTCGTCCTCATTGCCATTAGCAGCCGGAAGCCCAACGACGGCATCGTCGTCCTCGCTATCGTCGTCAAGATTACCGCTCGTGCTAATATCGTTACTGGCGCCGGGCCGTTCAATGCCAAACTTGTGGCTGACAGGCTTGCGAATGTCAACATCCATCTGCGGGTACCAGTATGGGATCAGGTTTATGCGCTTGGGATTAAGTGTGGCAGTGCCGTGAATGTACTTGGAGAACTTGGGAACAGCCTCGACGAGATGCGAGGCGGTAAGATCGCGGATCCATTGCGGTGGCTCTTGTCCAGCCTGTGTTTGAAGTTTAACCTCGAGGACAGCGTACGGAAAGAGCTCCTTGTCCTCTTTAGGTAGTTGCTTGAAGGGCCAATCCACACCAATGTCCATACGACGCCAATTGTCGCCTGCGCGCTTCTTGCCGTCCAGGTTGTCCTCGCGGGTCATGGTAAGCTCGGTGTCAAGTGAGATGCGGACTCGAGCATCGCCGGGGAGCTGGAAGGCAGTGCGGTGGTAGAATGAGCGGGTGACAGGGACGAGCTTGCGGGTGAGTACACGGTATTGGATCTCGCGGGCAAGTTGCTCGTCCGACGCAATGTCCTTCTCTGATCTCTTCTGTTCCCTGCGCTCCTTCTCGAAGATCTGCTCGGGCCTCAGCTCACCGCGGAGGAAAGCATTCACGTTCTTCTCCTTCAGTTTGAAGCGAGCCTTCACGGACTCCTCGCCAGTCCAGTCTTCACGATGGGTCTTTCGCTCGATGAAGATGGTATCGGTGGACATGCCTCCATACCAGCGCATGCGGATCGCTTCGGCACCCTCTGTTTTCTTGAGACGGCCCATGTACAGCTCCCATGTCTCGGTGTTGTCGAAGTAGATGGATGTAATGGCAGAGTCCTCCTCGTTGAATTCCTTGTTAGGGTTGAAGACGAGGACGGGGAGATGCTTGAGGATGATGAGCTTCAGCTCCAAGATGTTGTCCGGATGCACCCAGTACTTGGTCGTCTGGCGAACAAAGTTCTGCTGCTTTCCTCCGGCGGATGAATCGCCCTTGACCGGGTTGCCTCGTGTGCGGACGATATCGTACAGCTTGGAGAGATTGACCACGTAGCTATCGTAGTTGTCTTGGAAGAAGGGCTTGCGCTTGAGGCGGGCGGCGAAGACGGGCTTGAGGACCCAGCTGGTGTTTTTCTGCCTCTGGTTAGCATGCAGTGGGTGGTGCAACAGCGGGCACACGTACGTCGTGCTTCTTGATGATCTTCTGGAAGCCCGTGTAGTTCAATTGGGTGAACTTGGCCAGGTCGTGCACATCGGCGATGATGTCGCTCAGGTCCTCCTCGAGCAGGTCAAAGTCCTCTTCGAAGCTGTCGCTGTCCTGGCCGGGGGCCTGCTGTGTGCGTGCGACGGCATCATTCACCTCCTTCTCCGACGATCTTATGCGGCGGATGATCTCTTCGCTCTTGACGCGCTGGAAGGTGTAGACCTTATCGAGCTCCTTCTCGAGCTGCTCGACGAAGCTCTGCTCCGACGTCTCGTCCCAGATGTGGTGCACGCGGAGGGCATTCTTCAGGCCCTCGTAGTCGATGTAGTAGAAGATCCACTCCTTGTTGAGCGACTGCTTAAGCTGCTGGCCGAACCTATACGCGCTCGCATTAGTTCCCGTTGACATCATGGTGCTGTGCGACGATTGGAGGGGACGGAAGCCCAGTGCCGGGGTTAACGAACCTCATGCCGGGCGAGATGGCTGCAATTGCACGCCCAAAAGGTGTGTCAAAGAAAGAGAAAGGTCAAACGTCCTTAAGAATGGGAGCCAGCACTGAAGCTATCCGCCGGGCCCTGCGCAGGGAAACAAGCCCAAGAGCTTCCTCCCCGCCGCTTGCTGCGCAAAGTCTAGTGGAGCTTGGGCCGGCCGACGGTCTAGAGACGACCACACAGAAGGCCCGATCCACGCACGTGTGGCTGATCGACCACCTGCCATGTTGATAGAGACCCACGCCGTGCGAGGAACGAAAAGCCTGCATCTGTATCTGCTTTCCTGCATTAAGCGGGAACCATGTCACTGTTGCGCAAGCACATCTCCGAGGTGCGCAGTTGTCAGCGCTGTCAATTGGCGAATCGGAGCCCTGATGACGTTCCTTTGTCCACACGGCGCCAAACACCAACCTCCAGATATCTCAACACGTGGAAGCAAACTAGAGAGAAGACGAAGATCGCAGTAGTCCACTTTACTTATCGTTTCGAAGACACCCAGGAGCAGTCCCCACATCTTTCGTAGGTAGTCGACTCTACTCGTGTTGGCAAAAGTTACCTGCATCATCACATCAACGAGTCATGGTCGTAAGAAGAAGTTCTAAACATTGACTATAATCTCTATCTACTTACTACAACAAACCTTTGAATGTTCCAAGAACATGAGCAAGGCGATGGGGTGCGGTGACATGACGATGGAAGAAACCAGGGAGAGATGCCACACCAAGACCAACGGGCCGAGGAGTACACTCAGTCACCGATGTGAGCTCACCATGTGCGGCCTGCGCCTGAGTAAACCCATCAAAGAGAGAGGCTTGCTCTTCTTGATCAACGCACTCACCTGAAGTTACAAGCAGTTCTTCTCTCAGTTGGACAAAATCTGCGCCTACATTACCTTGGTCCCAACAGAGCATATCCCACATACTTCGTGAATCATGGACCTCGGGGGCGACAGTCCTCGCTGCTATAGCCGTACGATCAACGAGGTCGGAGGGACCCACCTGTAAAAGAGCACGATCGAAAGGCTCAGGGATGTTGTATTCACCATCCTCGTCGTTCGACTGCGTGTAGTCCATAGGGCATGTGAACTTGTCAGCACCGACCTTGAGCCAGTCAGCAAACTCCTCTACAGCCTTGTCAGGTCTACCACGGTACTGCCCGCAGTACTTGGAAAGTTCAGCGGTAGTCACCTTGCTGCGGCTGGGGAACTGGTCTTGGAAGGCTTTGGCGGAACGGTCGATGGCGTCCGTGGTATAGCGCTTGAGAACATCGTTATCGAAGAGACGCTTGAAAGTCCGCAAGGCACTTTGCTTGTTGGCGTATCCGATTTCAAACTTGCGCTCGATACGACCAGCACGGTAGAGAGACGGGTCGAGCTTCTCAGGGTGGTTGGTTGTCATGATTAGCAATCGACCCTCTTTGGCGTTGGCGCCGTCAATCACATTGAGAAGACCGCTCAATGAGACTGACGATGAGGTTGCATTGGGCGTGTTAGAGCTTTCTCTGCCATTGTCTCGTGTACGAGGAACATAGTCTTCATCCGCCTCTTCGCCCATACACTCCGTTACCCGGCCCTCCATTGCCGTGACTCTGCTTAGGAGTTCGTGCTTAAAAACATTTTGCTCCTCTATGAATCGATTCATCATTGATTCAAGTACGGAAAGTCGTGGACCTTCCGGTATGTTGGAACCTACAAACGAAGAAGCTGCTTGCGACCTTCTGCGTGCAGCTTGTGCGCCGCGGTTGCCCACGTTTGCCCCTGCGCAGTCAATGTCCTCCAGAAGAACGATTGACTTGAAAGGTACTCTGCTAAAAGCTTCTTTTAGCTGATTGTCATCCATACCTCGTAGGGAAATGATGACAAGGGAAACATTGCAGTGAGAAGCCAACGCAGTCGACAAGCTCGTCTTACCAGTACCGGGAGGACCACATAATAAGTAGCCGCGGCGATACGGCATACCAGTGTTCTCGTACCAGTTCTGCGAGTCCTCGCGGAAAAAGAGTTCGACGTCTGCGATGATGTCGTCTATCATGTTCGGATCTAGATCCATCATAGAGCGAGGGAGCTTGTTGCGTTGTTGAGACTTGTCTGGCGCACCAGCTTGCATCTCAATCATGTTCAGCTTTTGTCCTTGGACTACTCGCTTGTTGACATGTTCTATCAGTTTCTCAATTGGGTCATCGCTATAGCCAAAGCAGCGAACTGTCAGTTGGCTTATTGCGTTGATACGATGAGGCATGAAATCATCAGTCTGTATGCCGCTGGCGGGATGCTTATCATTATTCTTAGCACTGTGTCTCTCAATGGTAAAGCGTGTGCCGTTATGCCAAAACACGCTCTCTGCGTCGCTTGGTAGGGGTCTAAGTTGGCCATCAAGCATGCGCACGTTGCGCCGTCCGTTCCACAAAGACACATTCTGCTCGGACTTCTCACGAGCTAGCTGCAGAATACCGGCATAGAGCGGGGCGTCGATAGCGCTGATGACTTGGCAGCTGGTGAATCGCAACTTGAATTGACTAGCAAAAAAACCAAGTATACCCGGCCCGTAGACTCGACCAGCGTTGAGGAACATGAAAACTGTTACTGCCGTCCGTACATCGAATTCTCCCGTGAAGGACTTGATCCAATCACAGGCAACTTCGACGAAGTCGTAATCAATGTATCGCATGAACCAGCTGTCCCGACCTCCATTCAAGATTCCAAAAAGCCACGACTGAAATGTGGCAGAAGAGGTGGAGGGTGCTTGGTCCTTTGGCGTCTCAGTTACCCTAGTCTCTGAACGACTATTAGATCTAGGGCCGAAATAGTCTCGGGCCGAACGGTTTGGTAGGATCATGGTGTTGTACGTGTCCCTAAAGAGACCAACCATGGATGTGCTGTAAAAGAAATGTGTATGCATTTTGACGAAACCAAAAATAAGGTTTTTGAATGCGTCGGGTAAGCGATGGATAGAACACTCTCCAGGAGTGTCAGATAAACTTGACAGAAGAACTGCGGTAGGTACCTGAGCTACTTCTCCAGGAAGTCAAAAAAATACAAAAGGTTTTGTAGGATGGTATTTAGAATCGAATAAAAAAAGTCTTGCTGGGATTTGCAAATTCAATATCTTAATGTTTGGTAGAGGAGAACAGTCCTGATCGTTGGGGTGGTTGAGGAGATTCTGGATTGCGAGATCGATCTCTCGTATATGTGGAACTTGATGTCGACATTGTGAGTATTCCTCAAATTAGATCTTGACCACTTCCTTGTGGGGGCGACAAGGCGTTTTGATCTGGATACAATTACGAAGACATTGTGCAGCCAAGATCAAGTTGAATGCTGGGGTATGACAGTTTTGCACTCCAATGAGAAAAATGAAAGCGAAAACACTGTGTATCCGGTATCCTTTGTGTACTCTGCTAGGAATGGCTCTGCTAAATGGTAGGTTTTAGCATGTTACTAGGGTCAAGGTTAGACTTTCGTCCTACGTGAGCAGAACTTCGTGAAAGCATTATTGCGTCCATATCTCGGGAGCTACTGCAGAGTAAGTGAGCGGTTTAACTCAAGTTCCATATCCGCCGTGGGTGTTGAAATTGGCATTCACGGAAGTAACGATTTCCTTGGTGATATGCAGATGTTATTCGGCTTCGCAGTGGTCTTGAGCATAAGATGGTTATCATGTCTGGATTAGAGGAAGGAGGGCTGGCCGGCCATCACGTTGGAAAAGTGAGGTTTCACGACCCTGGCCAGCTTGGCGAACCTTCCCCCGCAACGTGAAACCTCAGGCACGGCTCATCGACTACCCTCAGGTCTCAAACACCCCAAGTCTCAAGAACTCGGTCTACACCCTTCCTGGGTGACATCGGCAGGTCTAACTCAGAAAAGCCCTCGGCTAGGCTCACAGCATGAACAGCCTGGCCGGTAACTTCAACCAGTATTATGCACAAGACCACTCGCGACGGCTTGTCCGGCTCTTGCGAGCAGGTTGCATTCGTTGATGCTATCGTGGTCGCACTCTTTGATATGCGCTAACTGAGCCCTTTCTGCCAGCATTTCGCTACCGTTCCTCCCCATCATTTTCCTTACATTCTATACTGCGGGACAGGATGCACATCGTTGTTGAGCAATGATTCCCTCATTTTTGTCATTTTCAGCACTCCTACTCATTTCATTATGTCTAATTTGCAGTTCGGTCGATGCGCAGATGATTGGGGCATGGTCAGCGCACGAGGGACTTCGGCCACGACAGAACGGTAATGGCAATGGGAACAACAATAACAATAACAAACCCGATACCAGCGCGTTCAACCTTGTCAATGGACGAGTGTTCACACCCGGGCTTGGGATAATACTAGCGGTATGTCTGAGCATACCATCTCGATGTCCAACCCGAAGCTGACAGCATTATAGCCTCAGCCATTCACTCCCATGGGCGGCGACTTCCTCCACATCGCCCTCGACGTCTCCGGCGATGGCAAACTCCCTGTCCCTCCGCGACCCATCGATGACCCCCTAACTCAGGTCTACAACTTCACCCTCTTCCTCACCAGCAACACCATGCAGAAAAACTTCACAATCTCAAACATAACAACGCCCACGCCACCCTTTGCAAACATTATGAGCCAGGAAATGGGCTCGACAGTCAAGCACATCAACTTTGAGTGGCCGGAGTGTTTAGTGGGCGATGGAAAGGACGTAGAAGGCACGGCACGGGGAGAGTACAACATCAGTATCCACCAAAACTATCGACTCAACGGAAACAACCGGTACACGATATTCAACTTGCCTATTTCTGTCACAAACAGCATATCTCGCTTCCCGGGCGCTGGCCAGTTGTCGACGAAGCCTATCCCAGGGCCGCTGAGTGGAACTGGCGGAAGAATGAGCTGTGATAGTATTGCGAACCCGATGATGGATTTCCAGGCCCTGGTGAGGAGCGTGAACAACCCGCCAGGGCAGCCCATGCAGGATATCGCGCTGGAGACGACGCCCAGGAGTGATGGAGGGCAGGTCGGTGGGCCGGGGCAGGATGGTGGTAATAGGCCGACTGCCAGGGATGGAAATGGTCAGATTGCGCCTACTCCGGCGCAAGCGGCCATAGGGGGAGCGGTCAAGATGACAGATGGGTCACTTTCGATTGTAATGGTTATGATGATGGGCGTAGTGGTAGTGCTGAGCACATCTGTCAGTTGGTAATTCTAGGTATGGGCTATGTGTGTGGTATTTTCAGTTCTTGGTGTTGCTCGCTCGGCGAGAGTACGACACGCCTGTCGAGATGGCACGCATAGATGATGACAATACACGATTGCATACTTCCCCACAATAGCGTGTTTCTAGGTCGGTCATGAGACTTAAATCACACCTTACATACGCCTCGTAGCGCTGCAGAACTTGGTCGTCTTCGAAAGTACTCCGTAGAAGAAATAAGAAATAATTGCACTAGCAGGCTAATGAGTCATTTATTGGCAGCATCAGAAGGATATGAGAGCTTACTACAGTGGGTCTGATTGCTGAATGCGAACAAAAAATAGTGGCGCAGGTAGTCAAGTGTGTGAACCGTCAAACATACAATGTATTTCTACGGATACGAAGTGTCCTCCTCCAACGAAGGTGTCGCTGAAAGATGCAATTCGCTAGCCCAAAACCAATGTCAAATATCCAACCCAATGCGCCTAATATCACAACGTTGTGTGCCAAAATGAGCGTGATCCCACGTCGCGGCCCCTACAATAACAGTCCAAGAAGCGAAGTCATTCTGTCGTAAGTTGAAGATCCCTCCAGATCAACCGTGCCCAAGATCTCCCTGAGATATGAAAGACGCCGATCGTTACGTTCATTACATTCCTTGTATATTACACAGCTCTCTCTAAATGCCATTGTCGTCAACCGAACTCTCCCCTGTCGGACGTTGTTATACGCTAAAATCCAAGAGATCATACGATGAATTGTCCAATGAAGTGAAGTCATCCATGGCCTTCATCTCAAGGTCAAATTGCGAATATGAGTCGTTAGGCAAGGTATTAAAAAGCTCGTCAAGGTCGTCCTTTGGCTCTGCTGGAGATGTTGGCGGCGTAGTGAATGGGTTCGACTGGATCGATGATCGTGACGGGGTCGATGAGCCCTTCAGAGGGCTGGGTTGGATTGGCGCGCTTCCATTGGCAGATCCAGCGGAGTGCGGTCGTTGATCGGCTGGCGACATTGGAGGCGTGTGTGAATTCTGGGAAAGTTGCTGGAGAATATTCATGGATGTAACATCGGCGTAAGAAGCAGAAGACTCGAAACTCGAGGTTACAAGCTGAGTATCATCTGCGAATGGGCTTGATGAGGCATCGAAACTAGAAAGTCGATTAGAGAGATTCCAAAATGTGAGCGTGCTACATACCTGAAAGGATCTGCTGATGCGTTCATGGAATCGCTGAAGCCTTGTCTGTCAGCTAGCAGCTGTGGTAGATCTTGTGACTGAGCTGGCTCGTATCCGTCAAGGGGCGAAGGCGAACGAGCGTCGGAGTAGGGTGAACCTGCTGAAGACGACGGTGCCGACACTAGCGCTCGTCTCGTCCTGCTTGCTTTCTCGACTCGCTGCTCCATATCGGGTCGATGCTTCTTCGGCCTGCCGCGCTTTGCTTGTCGTCGAACGGCGTCGGGAAATCCACCAACGCACATGCCTCGCTGTCGATGGCGGGTGAGTGCGTCTTGTCGTGCGAAACCTGCCCCACATGGGCACTTGTAGGGCTTGTTCCCTGAATGGATCTTTGCGTGACGCTTGAGGTCATGCTGCCGAACAAAGCATTTGCCGCATCCGTTGCACTTGAATTGCCTGTCACCGAGATGCGTCTGGACGTGTGAGCGGATGTTCTCCCGCCTACCAAATACTTTGCCGCAATCTTGGTAAAGACATGTCCACTTCTGTGTCGTGGGATCTTGCTCGCTGATGTACCGCTGGACCTCTTCTGGCGCGATACCTGTGTATTCGAGGCTGGCATCTACTTCGAGGTCGTTGAAGAGTGCGGGCTGTTGAAACGAGTCGATGGACAAGGGCAATCCGTGTGTTGACATTGAGCTTTGAGAAGAGGGGAATAGAGGCGGAGGTTGTGAGAATACCATTTCTTGGTGCTCCTCGATTCCCTCTAGGAATGTCTGTACTGACTTTTGGTGTGGCGAGGACATGGGCGATGGCGACAGCGCGTCTGAAGTGTAGTATGATGAGGATTCGTAACCCATGTCGACGTCTGGATTCTCAAAGTCGAAAGTCATGGCACTTGAGGTTGGCTCAAGATTAATGTCGGTTATGTCAGTAAAATTTGGAGGCTGAGGGACCGCACTGAGTGGCTCATGACTGGGTAACTGCGCCGGCTTTTGCGGTGTCGCAGTGGGTGTAGGTAAGATGTTAATGAAGACTTGCCCACATGAGCCGTACACAGATTGTATGTGCTCATGGAGATCTTTCAATTGTTGTTCAGTGGGGGGTTTTGAAGGAGAGAGAGGCTGCTGGGGAGACTGCGCGCGGAGAGTCCGTCGAGGAGTCCGCGGAGATGGGAGAGAGGTCTGTACTGGGGATTGCAAAAAGGTGTCCTGGGGGCCCGGCTGGGGCTGGCTGTGCGGCTGCGCTACTTGCATAGAGTGCTGTGGTGATTGTCCTAGGTTAGTAATACTTACCGTACTGTCCTCCTGCCTGAAGGATTGTGTGTCGATGGGTCCTGGTTGGGAATGTTCTGGGTAGTGGCCTTGTTGGGCAGCATGGATGGGCTCCAGGTTCATGCCCCGGAGATCCAAGCTCATGCCGCTTCGGTTGTGTCGTCGTAGTGGTGAGTTGGCAGGTAGTGGTCGTACTGTGGGCGCCTCGAATGCAGCAGGTGTTGACATTTGTCGTCGGTGCTGGATTCGGCGTTGTTGGATGCCGGTTGGCATATTTGTGGACAGCATATCGTATGCAGGTCGAGTCCGGAATCGGTTCTCGAGGATGGGGGAAGTCCTATGTGGTCCGAAACTGGCGATATGTTAGTTCAATTGCGCTTCAGATGGTTCTTCCATCTCGAATGTGATGTCGACTCACCTCACGCAGTACAAGCGGCGCTCCGCCGGGCGGTTGGAATCCTTATGGTCTCCTCAGTACAGTTGCAGTCTCCCAGTAGCCTGCCTCAAGTAAGTAAGTGGCCGAAGCCTCTGCAAATGTGTATGTAGGTGTTGTGTTGAAGTAGTCTACTACTCGTAAGAAGCGAACAGTAGTTTCGATAGAGTCTTTAGGATGTATGCGAGGGATGAATATCGGATTGTGAAGGTAGATGCAACGAGGTGGAGATGACGCTCTATGTCCTTATCCGGATGAAAATCAACACAAGCGCCGGGCCGCGGTTACCCAGCAACGCAGCGGGCCTGAGCACGAGCCAGCCACTAGCCACCGCCGCCGCACGGCCACGCCTCGGCTGCTTAGTAACGCTGCCCACATTGATTATTCTAGCCTTGCGCCTCGAAGTTTTCTCCTCAACCCACCCTGCATCGACGACTGAGGAAGACACCTGGTTGTCTAGGTACGCATAACCGCGCCTCTGATGAGCGCACCTTTTCGCTCCCGATATCTGTTCTAACACACTGCAGGCCATCATGCAGATCTTCGTAAAGACCCTCACGGGCAAGACTATCACCCTTGAGGTGGAGTCTTCGGACACCATCGACAATGTGAAGTCCAAGATTCAGGGTACGTTGCCTGCGCCATCTTGGCTATCTCGCTCCTAACAAGTCGCAGACAAGGAGGGCATTCCCCCGGACCAGCAGCGTCTTATCTTCGCCGGCAAGCAGCTCGAGGACGGCCGCACCCTTTCGGACTACAACATCCAGAAGGAGTCGACTCTCCACTTGGTCCTCCGTCTTCGTGGTGGAGCCAAGAAGCGCAAGAAGAAGGTGTACACCACCCCCAAGAAGATCAAGCACAAGAGGAAGAAGACCAAGCTAGCTGTCCTCAAGTACTACAAGGTCGACGGCGATGGCAAGATCGAGCGCCTCAGGCGTGAGTGCCCGCAGCCCGAGTGCGGTGCTGGTGTCTTCATGGCTGCCATGCACAACCGCCAGTACTGCGGCCGTTGCCACCTCACCTATGTCTTCGACGAGGCCAAATAAGCGCATCCGACGGAACATTACGATCGATACGAGTCACGGCATCATGGGAAATATGGAGGGACTGAATAGGTTTCATCACATGTCGGACATTTAGACTATCAATCAACTTGTCAAGGACTTCACAATCTATGTTGCTGTGCTCGTGAAACATCTGTTGCCCATATCTTCTCTCACCGTCAGATTAAATGTCCCTTGCAAACCGACGTTTAAGCGGATTCTATAGATCATTGCTGTAGCATAGGGAGAAATGTCAATATAGGCCTTCACAACCCATTCTGCGCCGGAAACCTAGACTACAGCGGAATCTTTCAATAAATGCAACAAGCTCAGTGTTAACAACCCGTTTATACTCAAGGTAGGTCGCACACTCATATTGAAACAAGCTCAACACGAGAACAAGTCCATTGATTCTTCTGTTCTTCCCCGCATATAGAGCATCAAGTTTAGTTGTTCCATTGTACACAGCAACTCCATCGTAGATTTCTCCTAGTGTCGCCAGCCCGCCGGTGCTTAAAACGCCTAGAATGCAAGACATGAACCAAATTGTACGACAAAGAGAGATATTGTACAGGCGCTAGCTTGCTCTCTAGTATACATAACGTCAAACTCGCGCAGAGCCCTCAAAGGTACTTTTTCGGTTGCGAATTCCGTCTCTTCTTATACACAATATACGCTCCCGTGACCATGATCTGCACCGCAACAGCGATGAAGAGGAACGAAACGAGACTAGGCTTATGACTTCCGACGACTGTACATACGTTAGCGATTGCTTCCTGCGAAGGAAGTAACTGACTTACCAGCGCCCATAGCCAATGGCAAACTCCTACTCAGCCCCTCTTGGCTATTCTCAATCGCACGATGAACCTGGTTCATCATGTCCTTGAAATCCTTGCTCTCTAGATCTCTTAGAATTTCCATCGTCGTTCTTTCTACCCTCTCTACACTGCGTATCGTCGCTGCGGAGCGGTCGTCAACGGGCACAACGCGGTTCATCAGGTCGTTGAAGCGCTGTTCGTTCAACTGGTGCATCTGTTCAACGAGTTCAAGCATGTTGGCGACGCGGTTATTGATGATCTGAATCCGATTGTGTAGGTCGGCGAATTGGTCTTGTTGGCTTTTGATATTGCCCGCTAGTACATCTTCCACCATTTTCGGGATGTTGTTTTGATCGGTGGAGGATCCATACTGTTGCTGTTGGTGCTGGTGGGTCTGCTGTTCGTGGGCTTTCTGCGCCGCCAGGTTCTGTTGGTCTTGGTGCTGGTTGGCATTGGCGTAGCCGCGCTTCGGCTCTTCGCGCGTGTAGGAGTTAGTGGTAGAGACGATGAACTTATGGATCTCGAAAGAGTCGGGGTTCTCGGCGCTGGAGGCGCTTACGCCGAAGTAGTAGCCTTCGGGGAGCCTGACCTGTAATCAAAGTAAGTCTCATGCGTAATGGCTACGGAGGTGGTGTTTGCGGTACATACCTTGTCAGTCTTGAAGCAAGACTCTCCATCCACAAGAACCTCCAGAAAGCCGTCTGCATGATGCAGCTTGAGCGTGCTGAGATGGCCGCGGTTCCTATACGCATGGTCGCACTTGCCAAACGCCAGTGTATCTGGATCTGGTTGCGACTTGATGTCGATTGTCCCGTCGTTTAAGAAGCCCCGCACTGAGCCTCCGTGTCCCTCATATTGATCTACCACGAGAACCAGTCCGTCAAACCTCGGCGAAGTATACAAGCTGGCCGGTGTCTCATGCGCCTGGGACTCCTTAACATACCAAATCTGTAGATTACCACCCCCGCGCTCCATCCCCGTTGCTCTAAAGTCAATTTCGGCCGTCCAGTCGCCTGCATGATGCAGAGGGTCTTGTGCCCATATTGAACCACGCTTGTTGCCAGGATAAGGAGGGGTAAGGATTACTCGATCGGACAGAATCTGGGGCACGTAGTCGTCGATGCCTTGGACGACGAAGTGAGGGACTGCACGGAGATCGGGGGAGATGTAGACGCCTTCTTTCTGGCCGAAGCTGAGGTTGTCTATTACATATTGCGCGTGGGCTGCGGAGAGCGCAAGGGTAGACCATGCGACGGTTCGGAGTGATTGCGATGTGATGTACATGGCGACGGTTAGGCGCAAATGCGCTGCTCAAGTAGGCCAGTTAGGAAACGGCGATATTTGTTGCGAGAGTCTAGTACGGGAATGAAAGAGAGTCGCTATCCGTAGCCTCGTCAGCCCATCGATCAGACAATACTCCCAAAGCTCTGAAAGACATACCTTATCTCAAAGGCTCCGCCAGGGTCGCACAAAGGTCGTGCGACTACGTCGCGAAGTATAGCTTCCAAGTAAAGAAGCAATTGGGTATCTCAGAATGATATGAATAGAAAGAAGAGAGGACTGCCGCCAGATGGGCAGATTTTAGATCTATTGGCGCTGGATGAGCTTATGGACAGCTGTGCTTAAGACGACGCTGCATACGACATTGATTGGGGTGGCCCATGCACGAGCATACTGCAACAGCTATGGACAGCCAACATCTGACCTGAGACGTTGGCACGACGAGACGGTACAAAAAATGATCTTGATGGCTAGAACGTGAACGAGGTTCCAAGAGTTAGAAAGCAGCTTATGAATAATACCATCTAAGAATTGACCAAATGTGGAAGCAGCATTGCGGAGTTAAAGCTCGGCAACTGCCTATGGTCGGTCGGTGGTTGTGATTCGCCGACACCATTTTCTCATCGTCGTCGACCTCATCACCAGAGCTTCGTCCGCCATCGCCGCCTGCACGCCTTCCAAACCCCACGTCAACCTCTCACACCTATATCGCCGTAATGGCCGCTCCCGATCCCAAAGAAGCGTGGCAGCGCATCCAGAATGAACTCACACGACGCAGCGCTCGATTCGGCGGAAGCGGAGGTGGTCCGCCCAAGGGCTTGTTCGGAGGTATTGGAGGCCTGGTACTCATCGGTGGTGGTATATGGATGGCGAACAATGCGCTATTCAACGGTGCGTGACTACACAACTGGAAGCACTTGAAGGCTTGCCAGGACGACTCCGAGATGGAGTAGAGCTGACTAGTCGCAGTTGACGGTGGCCACCGCGCAATCAAGTACACGAGAGTAGGCGGCGTACAGAAGGAAATCTACAACGAAGGAACCCACTTCCGGATCCCCTGGTTCGAAACTCCCATCACATACGATGTGCGCGCCAAACCACGAAACGTCGCTTCCCTTACCGGCACCAAGGACTTGCAGATGGTGAACATAACCTGCCGTGTACTGTCACGGCCGCGGGTCGAGGCACTGCCGCAGATCTACAGGACATTGGGGACGGACTACGATGAGCGAGTCCTGCCTTCGATTGTCAACGAGGTGTTGAAGAGCGTAGTGGCACAGTTCAATGCCAGTCAGTTGATCACCCAGCGTGAGAACGTTAGTAGGCTGGTGAGGGACAACTTGGTGAGGAGAGCGGCGAGATTCAACATCATGCTAGACGATGTCTCTCTGACAGTATGCATCCCCTTCTATCTTGCCCGCCCCTGTTCTAACACAATACTAGCACCTCGCCTTCTCTCCCGAATTCACCGCCGCCGTCGAAGCCAAGCAAGTCGCCCAACAAGAAGCCCAACGCGCCGCCTTCGTCGTCGACAAAGCCCGCCAGGAGAAGCAGGCAACCGTCGTGCGCGCCCAGGGTGAGGCCCGCTCCGCTGAGCTCATCGGTGACGCTATCAAGAAGAGCAGGTCGTATGTTGATCTGAGGGAGTTTGAGAACGCGAGGAATATTGCGCAAATCCTGCAGCAGAGCAGCAACAAGGTGTACTTGGACAGCAAGGGCTTGGGATTGGACATTAGTCAGACAACAGCAGACAAGGAGCAGAGGGCGGGCAGGAAGTAGGTGCAATAAGTGGATGGCCGCAAAAGGCAAAAGCACTTGCAAATGGTGAACAAGGAGCATTCTGTATAATTACGGTTGGGAAAAGCGAGGTGCAAGCGTGCAGTACGTAGCTTTCCACTCATGTTTAAATAACACAGCATTCTGGATTCAACTGCGCTGTGGTTTTGTGAAGCTGCCAGTAAATCTGTGTTGATTATAGAGCAACAGAAAGCCAAAGTATACCAACGATACAGAAGAACGCCACACTCCAAACATTGCCTCATTAGACTTGTTCAAAACTCCATAGCATCAGCGCCATTCTCCCTCTCCCGCTTGAGTATTGGTTTCTCTTCTTCCACTAATCCCGCAATAAACCGCCTAAAGTAATCCACATACGGCTTCAAGCTCGTTTTCTCCCAGTCCTGCAACTTCTTCTCGCCCTCTTCACCTTCCCATTCGTCAATTTCTGTCAAAAGCTGCGTTACTGTAGGCACGCCCAGAGGGTCAAACTCTTCCACTCTCCTCGTGTCGATGGGCACACAAACCCGTCCTGTACCGGGATGCACCACAAATGGGCTCTTGAGTAAATGGTTCAGCTTCTTGGAGACTTCGGCATCGAGGCGGGGGTACGTGTATTCGAGGATGATGTCTTGTTTTGCTTCCAGCAGATCCCTTGGGGTCTTTGACAAGGCGCCGGATTTCGCCAACGCGTCGATGTCAGCCCATTTCGAAGCGCTAGGGCGGGATGGCGAGGAGTCCCATTTCTTCTGCAGTGCAGCTTTCAGCGTTGGGTCAGGGAGCAAATTGAGAAGATGCGCAGCTTTCTCCTCGCTAGCCCAGGGATCCTGTTCCGCCAGAATACTCGTCTGGAAGTGCTCCTTAAGGATCTTCAAGCTGCGTTCAAGGTGCGGGTGCAGCGGTCGTCGCGCATTGACTTTCTTGCCACCTTGATCGCCTCCCTTGAGTAGCTCGAGATATCCTGCGATAGACCGCCGTTTCTGATCGTCCATTTCCCTCGCGCGCTTGTCGCAGACCCATGCGTGGGCACCACGACGACCGGAGTATACCCAGAGAATGTGCTTGAAGCCAAAGTCCTCGCGTAAAGCGACGTCGATGGTTTTGATCGCCATGGTGATAAACGACCAGCACCTGTGACATATGCTTGCCCCTGTACAGCACGTTCTGATATCATCATAATCCGTCATATCGATATCAAACACCAGCTCCTTCATCAGTGGCCTGAACGCACTGGCTTTTCGTAGCGTCTTCCTATCCCTTGGATTTGTTGAATACATTGGCCCAATCTCGAATCGTGATGGGAGCATTTGAATGCATTGTTTTCGGAGTAGATCGGCTGTGGGAAAGGATTGGTAGCGCAGGTAGGCGTCATTGGGGAGGGTGAAGGCGAACTCGCGGTGCGCGAAATGTGGGGAGGGCGTTGCGGAGTGGTTGAGCCATTGGAAGAGTTGGCGAAAGGGGAAGAGGCGTTGGTAAAAGGCGCGCATAATTTCGGGGTCGGAGAATGTGGATTTGGAGGTTATCTTGCTACACGTTGTTAGTGATCGCTCTACCTCTAGAAGTCTCTCACTTTTGGGGGGTACATACATCGGGGCAGGTTGTGAGAGCTCCTCGTCCTTGATGACTGGTGCACTTGATGGGAACTCTTCATCCGAGTCCTCGTCGTCGAAAAGCTCTTCTAGGTTGACCTTGGGCTTCTCAGCCACGGGTGGTGGTGGTGTTGGTGCATCCTCCATAGCGACATCTTGTGTATCCGGCTCGGATTTGATTGTATCTACCTGTGAGATAGTCCTGGAGGAGTCATCTCCGGGCGTGGACTCTGGGGTTACCGAGTGTGGCATCTTGACTGTTGTGCAAGTTACTTGAGAGTCTTGTTGTGGATATGCTCGGCGTCGATGCTGGGTGAAGAGTCGGTGGACGCGTTCTAGCGCGTCTTCGCGTAAAGTGGGAAACGACCCCTGCACCGCTCTTGCTCATTCGGGAAAGCATTCGTCGTCACGCGCGCGATTACCCCGACGCACTGTCTCTCCACCTCAATCAGTGTGCTCGGCATGAGCATTGCCTTGTCTCGTAGCTCAAAGGATGGCGGAGGATGAGACGGTGTCGGGGGACGGGTGGATCTCCGACGAGTCAAGCTTCTACGGTAAGTGTACAGTACGGGAATTGAGCATCATCTGTATAGGAGTCGCTGAGGCATGGAACGCTCAGCCTCAGTACACAAATTGCGTTGATGCGGATGGTTGCTACGTTTGTACTTTTAAGAGTTAGACGCATCTGACCAATTCTACAGGTGACGACGACGAGCAAAAGTACCAGCGCGGCCGCTCCGATGACTTCAATTCCAAGTCATTTTGGTCCACACAGCACAACGACCTGAACATCATCACCATGGCCGCTGGAGCTCAACGACGTAAAAAAGCCGCACCAGGCAGGGAGACGACCCCGGTCAAAGATGTTATGCCAGCGCGGAAACCCTCATCAGGTGCGCTGTCCACCACTGCCAACAAGTCACTTGCATTTGCCGGTCTCGACCGACATGCCATGGAACAAGAACGGCTCGCGAGGTTGGGCAAGCGGAAGCGGGAGACATCGCCAAAGCCACCACCAAAAACCGAACTTTTCAACTCCCGGCAAGGATATCCCGATTCGTGGCAGCTGGGAGAAAGTGTGGACGATTTCGTGAAGCGTGTCCACCCGCTCAATACCTCAGCCTTCACTTGCGACTGGATTTGGGTCGAGAATCCCCATCGTAATCCTCCCGACCAGTCTGCTTACCCTCGAGTCGAGAGTTTCATAAGTCGTGGACTGGACATGCTCGAGCAGTCCCTCCAGAATCGGCAGGCCATACAAGCGAAAGGCTCTCAAGGGTCAAAGGGCCCGCTTGCCAAACTCTTGAACCTAGAAAGCAAAGCCCTGCAGCAACGCATCGCAGATATTGCTGTTGAGAACCATGTTCTTTCAGGAAAGGTAGGCTGTTTTCCTATTGCCTGTCTAACGACAACACAGTCTGTGAAACCTTATTGATGCACGGTACATTGCAGCTGCCAACCATGAATTGCAACATGGGAGTCAGGCATGCAGACTGCAAATTACCAGGCTAATACTCGTGACTAGTGGATGCTATTCCCCAAGGCAGAGGATGTTACACGAGTGTGGAAACTTGTCGTTGCAGGCGTGATCGACGATCGTCTCGGTATTACGGCTAAGGTCGCTACCGATGATGGAAGTGACGAACGATTGAGTACGTGCTATCAACATACAACCGCAGGTAAGATGTATACTGACTTCACATGTGCTGCGCAGTCTGTGTGTACACGAGGAACTTCCAAGATGTTGACGATGTGCTGCGTGTCCTCCACGAGCTTGAAGCAATGGGCCTCTTAAACTCTGGGCGGACTCTCTACTACAAACCAGATGCCTTCACTTACCTGGATCTCAAAAGTTCGACAGCGTCCCAATACGGCTTGCAAGCGAGTCTCTACAATAGCCGGAGCATGATGGCTGCTGGAAGGATTCCGCAGTCCGCGCCGTCGCCACGGAAGAAACAGTCGACACTCAACAGGTTTTTCTAACCGCCAAATGCGACAGCTTTACGTGGGATCAATACAAGGCCGAGAACATATTTCGGTAGACTGTTCCCGGCCACATGATGTAGTAGGCGATATCTCAAACAGTCGTGCAGTGTTCTTATCAAATCATCATTTTCCTTCCTCATTAACCTGCTTGACCAGAGCAGCCCAAATGCCTGATTGCAAGAATTGTTCCTTCTAAGGACACACTTTCGGTTGGCACGTATCCTCATTTTGTTTCTTGACTCTGTTGCAGAGATCGTGCGCCTAGGGCAATGACTCTAGCCCATGCTGATCAGTAAGTGATTGTCGAATATATACGAGGCATGGGATACGTCGGGCGACCCTTGCGAGAGTCTCTCTACTGTGAGCTGCCTTTCACTAGTCAATGCAGGCCCTGTTGTCTCCGACTGATTGCTAATTGAGGTGGTGCTGCAGGTGCTCAACAGAAGGCTTACTACCTGGTCTTTCGTGGGCCTTGCTGGAAGCCACCTCGCCAACATAGTCTCAACGTAATAGAAACGCATTTTCCGGTGTTGCCCTGCAGGTTCTAGGTGTCACGGACGCTACGAAGAGGTCTTAAGCTGCGCTGGACCAATGTACATGCGGTTCGGCATTTCGTGGCTCTAAAACGTGCTCGCAGTGTATTTGAGAGCAAGCCGGAAGATTGTGCTGTTAGTCGAGTCGTGCATTTTTTGCACGCTACTGGTAATAACAAACGTCCGGATGCGAGAAGCTTTCATTTTATTACTCGATCAAAACAGGGCCTCCACCGCCCTATTCCGCCGCTGACGCTCAACACCTCCAACTCGATGGTCACAGGCGTGAGAACACCGGACAGTTCCGAGGGCAGAATTGTTTGCCACCTCTGGAGGCTCACAAGCTCTTTGTCCTACGAGACAGGATCGATGTTGTGGCATCGGAATAGCCTCACGAGCCTCAAACCGTGGCCTGGCAGCCGAAACCGGAAATACACACTGAGGTATTTGGGCCCTCGGTTTTCGAAAATGGCACGGGTCACTCCGAAAATGGTTACGTGGTTCATGTTAGGCTAACTATCCGGGCAGGCGGTGCTGAGATTGGGCGAGAATTCTATCGAGTAACCAAAGCTGTTTCTATCGAGTAATGATCGAAAAAGGTGTGTTGAGATGTACGCTGTTGGCAGTTCTCTAGCCTCTCCGGTAACTTCGGGGCTAGAGTCCGACGCCCTTCAATTTCCCAGCTCTTTCATCAGCACACCAGAACTGACAAAGAAACAGGCGGAAACAGTATCAACAGATAGGTATGAAGATAGTCAAGAATAGCCAACATACTTCAGAGAGCAGAGGTCGAGAATGGTATACTAGACGTGATGTTCGACCGTTGCCCTGCGCTAGTCCTGTGGATCAATCCGGGCCATCGATTGTCTTTACCGAAAGCAGCCACACCCCTGCGTGTGCTTATCAGCACCAACATTCACAGAATCGGTGAGCAGGCCGACGCTGTGCGTTTTCTGGAACGCAGCCGGTGGACACGACGCTAAGTCAAGATCACAGAACAAAGCGCAATATCTTCACCGCCACGAAATTGCACAGAGTAGGCTGTTCGTAAAATCGAGCAAATGCAATCAAAGTGAGCCGAGTTCGCACGGAAGTCTACCAAAGAGAGCAGGTTCGAGATGCATGGCCAAGCCGGTCTCGATAACCTCACTTAGTCGCTCACGCTACCTATTCCCATCGAGTAATGTGGCGTTCCAAACGTCGCCGGTGTCCAGGTCCCCGACACCACTATGCTAGACTGTCCGGGTCCACCCTCGAAGTCTCGAGGTGATCTCGGATGGCCCATAGCAGTGGATAGATAAGGGCATGTACCCCGGGTTTTGGCGTTTCTGGTATTCAAGATTTAAGCTCAGAATTTTCTGTCCCATACAATAGTCTATTTCGCTTCAAAGCACTCTTGTCGACGTCTTTACGAGCGATTTACTTCCTTATTCGACATCTTTTGGCGCAACACCAAACGCGCCTTATCAACGCTTATCTATATCTCACCCGAAGCACCCACACCACCTTCCCCGCGTCTGCCGAGACCGGGCGCGTCCGTATATAGCTCACAGATTGCTGGACCGGAGCTGAGCGCCTCCACGTCTTTCTCCACGTTCTTTCTTTCTTGAAACCTTGACACAGTCTTTGTTCATACAATCTGTCCAAATGGCTCCTCACGCGACTACACCACCACCGATGCCTCACAGCCAACCGCTTCACCCTATCACTGTCTTCGCTTCTTCCCGGGCAGTAATCGCTGGCCGCCTCACAGAGGCCACTATAGTTGTATCCAACACAACCGGCAAGGTCACATCCATCTTCCATTCAATACTGCCACCATCGGACTTCCCCGAAGGAACATCATACACGGACTACTCGCCTCATGTTCTACTGCCTGGTCTTGTTGATGCTCATGTACATCTCAATGAGCCCGGCCGCACGGAATGGGAAGGCTTTTGGACTGGCACCCGAGCTGCTGCGTTTGGTGGTGTTACAACAGTTGTCGATATGCCACTGAATGCTATTCCTCCTACTACCACAGTAGAGAACCTAAAGATCAAATGCGATGCTGCCAAGGGCAAGTGCTGGGTTGATGTCGGCTTCTATGGTGGTGTAATTCCCGGAAACTCTGGCGACCTGAAAGATTTAGTCAAGGAAGGCGTCCGAGGCTTCAAGGGTTTCTTGTGTGACAGTGGAGTACGTACACATCTTGTCCAGCACGAAACCACGTGATACTAAAGTTTGCACAGGTCGAAGAATTCCCCGCAGTTTCATCCCTGGACATCGAAAAGGCGCTTATCGAACTCAAAGACTCAGCAACAACGCTAATGTTCCACGCTGAAATGATTCCTCCCATCGCCGACTCTGTCGGTGACGATATCCAGCGCTCTCACCCACCACTCGCACCCAAAGGACCCCTGACAACCTACTCCACTTTCCTCGAGTCCCGGCCCCCATCGTTTGAGACATGCGCAGTCGCTGAAATCCTCTCGTTAGCGCATTTGGCTCCGGAACTACAGCTCCACATCGTGCATCTCTCTGCCATCGAAGCTATCCCCATGATCCGTGAAGCCCGCGCTAAGGGTATCAAGATTACTGCCGAGACGTGCTTCCACTACCTCGCACTGGCTGCTGAGGGTATCCAAGAAGGCGATACACGACACAAGTGCTGCCCGCCGATCCGCTCGCAATCGAACCAAGATGGTCTCTGGGAGGAGCTCCTGCAAGACCAAGCCGACGGTGTCATCAAGACGGTGGTTTCAGACCACTCACCCTGTACACCGGAGATCAAACTCCTTCCAGCCCATCTTGCGCCCAAGAAGCCATCATCACACAAGCCAGGTCACTCCAAGGACTGCGAGTCCTGCGAGTCGAGTGAGGGCGAGGTGGAAGGTCCGGAGGAGAAGGGCGATTTCTTCAGCGCGTGGGGTGGTATCTCGAGTGTGGGCTTAGGCTTGCCGATTCTGTGGACGGAAGGCACGAAGCGCGATGCTAATTTCAGTGTTGAGGAGGTCGTGAGGTGGTGCTGTAAGAATACTGCGAAGCAAGTCGGGTTGGAAAAGAGCAAAGGTGATCTGGGTGTTGGGTTTGATGGTGATATTGTCGTCTTTGACGATGCGGCTGAGTTCATGGTATGTACACCTCCCTTGCTGCGTTTTATGTACTTGTGAGTGGTTGCTGATTGGGCGACAGGTCGAGCCAAGCACTATGCTCTTCCGCAACAAGGTCTCGCCCTACGAGAACAAAACACTCAAGGGTGTGGTTCGCGAGACCTGGCTCAGAGGCCAGCGCGTGTTCTCGCGCGAAGACGGATTTACTGATAAGAATGGGCCGAGTGGCAAGTTACTACTTGAGCCTAGGAAGTTGAGCAACTAAGCGCCCGGAGTGTCTTCTCTGGTGCTGATAAAAGCATATCACGTTGTCTCGGCATGAGCTGTTTGCTTCCCTCTGCGTTGAAGCCTACTTATATCACGACATCTGCATAGACGGCGTTTGGATATACATCATCAAAATTCAGTATTACTATTTGATTTTGAGACGATTGAAAGACCACGGGTCGGCTTGCACTGAGAGACTGCAAAAATATATCATCTTACTCGACACCTACATGACTTGGCCACCTATACATTGCTATGTGAACACTTGCGTCGTGTTTCTCAAGAAGTCCGAGCTACCCATTTCGCGAAAGAAGGATCATCATTCCTCGATAAAAAGCCGGGAGTGGGCGCTCACAAAGTGTTGTTGCACCTGGTTGGAGCGGAACGGGCGGCCGGCCAACTTTGTTGTTTTTACTCGATCATATCGAGCAATTATCGAGTAACCACCCTCCACCAAAACATGTGTGCGATCCACCCTTGCATAACCTCTGAGTCAAGCTGCATTTGTGATGTCATAAAATTCAGCGTAGGAATTAGCTGCATGTTGAGGGTTTCATTGCAGGTTTTTGAGTACGTTTGCTCGATGATGCAGGCTTGGGCTTTGGATGGCTCCGCGGTGTGACTTCAGCGTCTAGTACACCGATATACGTGGCTTGTGGAGTAGTGTACAGGTTAGCGTATGCAGAGAACACGTTCCTACAATAGAGCGAATCTGTAGCGACGAACTGAAGAGCAGCCAGATCCACGTGCAAAGACTAAGGAAACGATTAGGAAGAGAGAACGCAAACACGCGACGGTAAGGACTAAGCACCCCCATTTCCGTGATCTCATGCTTCTGACTCGAGTATTGAGTTATATTATTGGTGAAATGCCGGCTCTACAACGACTCGGCGCGCAATATCCAACCTATCAACCAGTCCAACCCAGCTGACACTGTGGTTTCGTCCCACCCTCACTTTCCATCAAACAATACGGCATCTGGATGGGTTCAGCGCCCACTCCCAAGCTCACAAGCCGTTCCCTCATCTCACTCAGCCTAGGGGACGCATCGATCTGGCTTCTATTCTTTCCTTCAGCGTCTTTTGCTCCACTCCACAGTATCTCCGCAGCAGCCGAACCGCGCGGCCAGATCATGCGGTCGATGTTGATGGGGTCGGTTTGCTCGGCCCACAAATGTGCTTCACCTCCAATAACGAGATGGTGAAGCTCTTTTGGAATGCCGGAGAGGGGGTCGTACGAGTAGACAAGGCGCCAGTTGTGGAAGGGGGCGCAGTAATCGTTGTAGGGCCAGAAGTTTGCGGAAACGGAGGGGTCGAAGTCGAGCCATTGGCCTTTGCCGCAGTCGAGATACTGACGACACAAAGGTTGTCAGCGTCAATGTTCCATCTTGATTTGATGAGGAAGATGTAGGCTTACCCAATAGTTGTAGTTTCCAACGAGCGCCTTATGCCCACTTCGCACAATCTTCGCAACCGCCTCATCGCTCTGCCAACTCTGTACAATCACATCTGCTCCAAGCGTAAGATTCCAATCCAGAAGCATCTCCTCCCAAACGACAGGCGTGAGACCCATGGCGCGCACTTGATCGTGGTTTCGATCGATGAACTTCTGCATCAGGGGCTGTAGGACGGTGGCGTCGCTGCTATTTACCGTATCATCTAGCGTGTATGCTTTCATGTTCACTTCGTCACCTCCCGTATGAAAGTACGATGTGTATGGATGGACGCGCGGTAGTAGGTCGTCGAACAGCGCTTCTAGGAAGTCGTAGACGGCGGTGGAATTTAGCTTCAGTGTTCCAGACGGTGGCTCAGCGGCGTAGGTATCCCAGTTTGGCTGGGCATTGAACGCAGCAACAAGATCAGGAAATGAGTGATGGATGCTCGACGTATGACCTGGCATATCGATCTCGGTGATCATCTCCACGCCCTGGATCGCTGCGTGACGTTGAATATCCCGAAAGTCCCTCGCACTGTACACGAGATCTGGCCGATAGGCGCCTTTCGCTGACAGCTCGGGTATGGAAGGTATCTCTAAAGGCCAGGATTGTGCATCTGTGACGTGCAGATGGAAACGATTCATTTTGTTGTAGGCGAGGGCATCTATCTGTCGTTTTATATCTGCGACTGGGAAATAGTTCCGTGATACGTCGAGATTGATGCCCCTGTGCTGAAACTTGGGCGCATCCTCGATGGTGACCGGCGCGAGCGGTGTGTATACATCCTTTCCGTTTGAATGTACGTAAAATAACTGCGTGAAGGTGGTTAGGCCTCGTGCTATGCCAACGCTGGAATTTGCAGCGATGGTAGCTTTTCCATCCTTGGACAGGGTGATACGGTACGATTCGTCGACTTTGCCTGCGAGCGGCTTTGCGACGCCTGGTGGATCAGGGCCGAGCTGTCGAATGTCAATACGGTTGACAAATGCGGCGCCCTTGTGCCGCGAAGGCTCTTCCCAGTCCCTTGGGTGGAATTTCCACGGATAAAGATTCTTTTTGAAGATAGTGTGCCATGTGGACTCAATCGCGTAGTCGACAATGTGATCTCCGGAAATATGTTTCTCCTCGTGATTATGCCCGTTGTAACCGTGGTCTTCGGATGAAGGGCCAGTGTAGCGTTTTCGAAGCTTCTCGCTGTCATCATCCTGTAGTCCAGGACTGACGTTAGAATTTGATGCAAAAAGGAAGGTCTCTTGATCGACGATGGAGCCTACATTACTTGCGCCAACTTCATACGTGTAGAAAGGAACATCTCTTCGAATGAATAGTACAGCATCCCCGTGCTCATACTTGATGGGATGCGGCCATATTGCGACGGCTAACGATGCAAATAGAGGCACGGAAATGAAAGACTTCATTGCAGTAGGCGTAGGAAGAAAAGGAAAGGAAAGAACGACAGGACAAAAAAAAAACTACCGAGAACCCAAGGATACTATGCGCGTGGCAGCCAGGTACACGATTATCGGAATGCTAACCTATATATATAGTGCTGGAATGAAGCTGGCGCAAGGAGATGTAGGTCCAACGAAGCTATCGAGACTCTGTACACGACCCATGGATTGCCTGTGGCAAATAATTTACATAGCGAGCAACGTAACGAGGCCTCATATGTTCTGTACAGTGTTGACGGGGGTGTTGTCAAAGTGTGACTGTCAAGGTTGCGGCAAGTTGCGGGAGCTTAGCCGGGAGAGCCTCCAAGCGGGATGGTGGGGCACACTCAACTGGAGTGACGTGAACAGGTGATGCCTCCAATGGAGGATTACTGCATACACAATAACTTTTTGATACCCAAATGCTGACGATTGTGACCAGCTTTTACTTTTCCAAGATCCCCCTCCCAAGGATATGACCTTAGGGTAGGTGCTGCTAGAGAATCATCCTAACGGCTTCGGCGATATGGAATAAATGCAATGGTATCGGCAAAGGTTCACGTTGTATATATCAATAAGCAATGTTAGGATCTTTCGACGGAGCGACAGCAAGCCTACTACCTCAAACACCTTGCCTCCAATTGGGACGGCGTTCGGAAAGTCAAGATGTCCGAGCGAAGCCATTCCGCCTAACACCTTCCCCGCTCTTGATACATCAGGTTATATACGGGTGCACCGCATTAGCCATCGCTACGCGAGCCTTTTTAGTCTCCAGACTACGTCGAAACTAGCGATTCTTGCGGCGCCAATAATGCAAATAGAGGCAATGCCGAGGTGCTTGCGAAGTGGAGACGCACATGTGCAACACCTAGATTATGACATTAACCATGTTTTACTTCAACATGGCGTGCCAGCTGTTGGTGTGTAACCTTCTATCTCTGCGCTGCGTCAAGATTGACCCTGCGACACAGCTCTGGGCGGTTCCTGGTATTATTGAGATCGTATTTCTTGCCGTGCCGAGCATTTAAGTAAGTTGTGCACCTGTCATGCCTCTTTGTTCGGGATGCCGTGACGCGACTTCCTTTTGAACCTCATAACACACGTCGCAGGCTAACCTCCGTCGAAGCAAACATCCACACACCTCGACATAATGGCCATCATGCTCGAATCTAAGAGCACCCCGCTCTCGACTCCGGTGCTCCTTGGCGCCCTCGTTGTCATTTTTATCGGTTACACGATTTCCAAAACTCTATATACCAATGCTCGAGTTCGAAAGCTAGGCTTTCGCGCGCCTGTTAGAAGTTCCTATGCGCCTATGGGTCTGGACTTAGCGTATGAGCTCATTAGCCGTGCGCTGGAAGATAAGATGTATGAGATGTGGGTCGAGATGTTCGAAAAGTGGTGCGGTCCAGGACGATACACAATCGAGGCCGGGGTAGGACAGCGAGTAATCCTCACTGCGGAGCCCGAAAATATCAAGGCTATTCTCGCCACACAGTTCAAGGATTATGGCAAGGGGGAGCAATTCCGGAATGAATGGCACGCATTTTTAGGAAATGGTATGTACGATTTCAATAGGGTGGCGGGGCAAATACACATTGAATTATACGCCTGAAGGGTGTGAGAGCGTGTTGATCAGACTGGACACTGACTAGACTGAGCAGGAATCTTTACGACTGATGGTGAACTGTGGCACAATTCACGCCAACTTTTACGACCACAGTTCATCAAGGACCGTCTTAGCGATATCGACATCTTCGAAGAACACTGTCAGGTGCTTCTTTCCAAGCTTGGACGAGGACATGAGATTGATACGCTTGACTTGATGTTTAGGTTCACCCTGGACGCTGCTACGCATTTCTTGCTGGGGAAAAGCGTCGGTAGTTTGGTGCATCCCCAAACCGAGTTTGCAGACGCATTCTACAATGTGCAGCGTATACAAAGTCTCGTGGCGAAAGTTGGGTACGTATTCCCGACGTCTTGGGCCTGATCACGACCTTTCTAATTCTTGACCAGTCCCCTCAATTGGCTAATCCCTCGAAAGCGCATGGGCTTCTACAAATCGATGGACATCATCAACAACTTTGTTACCACATATATTGAGCAGGCTCTTGCGCTTTCTCAGAAAGAACTCGAAGAAAAGACTTCCCGTGACGATGGCTATACCTTCCTCCACGCTATCGCTGCCTACACCCGCGATCGAAACATCCTGCGGGATCAGATCGTGTCAGTCCTGCTTGCCGGCCGTGATACTACTGCATGCACCCTTACATGGACGATCTACCACCTTTCCGTGGATCCCCGCATCACTGCAAAATTGCGTCAGGAGATCGTGGATACCGTTGGCCTGGACCGTAAACCTACCTATGAGGATCTGAAGAGCATGAAATACCTTCAACACATCTTGAACGAAACGCTCCGCCTGTACCCCATCGTTCCTTTCAACGTCCGCATATCCCTCAAAGATACCACACTCCCCATAGGCGGTGGTCCTGACGGCCAGCAACCCATTGGCGTCCTGAAAGGCACACCCATCGGTTACTCCACGCTGGTCATGCAGCGCCGCAAAGACCTATATCCGCCCCTCGAATCCGGCTTCCCGGCTGTCGACAAATACGTACCCGAACGATGGGACAATTGGACCCCAAAGAGTTGGACGTATGTACCATTCAACGGCGGGCCACGCATCTGTATAGGTCAGCAATTTGCGTTGACGGAGATGGCCTATACGCTTGTGAGGCTGTTCCAGCGCTTTGAGACAGTGGAGAATAGGATGAATGGTGAAGAGCCAGGATTGCATGCGGATATTGTGCTGCAACCTGCGAAGCCGATCAAGGTAGCTTTCTATTGAGACTGCGATGGAATACCACTAGCTTTTATCAATTAGGTTACGAGGTACACGAATGAACATGAACTTTCCCATTTCTTCCCATACGGTAGTCTGGATGTATTCAAGCCCAAATTGCAGTTAAGAGGTCGAAATTGTACTTATCGAAACTCCAGTCCTCCTAGGTCCCGTGGTACATTTACGCGACCAAAGGGGGCACAAATGTAGGCTTGTCTAACCCGTGTGAAGACAAAGTAAACAGCGCATTTGGATGCATTGAGAGCGAATAGCCGAGACATTACTGGCTGCAGCTGTTTGTGGTATATATAAGAGGAGATATATAGTACATTGAAAGCAAAAACCAAATTCAATGAGACCCGGCTCTCATGCAGCTCCATGCAGTGTTAACTCCAATTGTAACGCTGTCATGC
The DNA here is from genome assembly GCA_021596325.1 of Parafenestella ontariensis. Lineage (NCBI taxonomy): Eukaryota > Fungi > Ascomycota > Dothideomycetes > Pleosporales > Cucurbitariaceae > Parafenestella > Parafenestella ontariensis. The sequence continues at coordinate 287,842 of JAKGDA010000028.1, forward strand.
CTGATGCAGCCAGCCTGTCATATGCAACAATACTGCTCCGTTCTTCATGCGCAACGCTGATTCCGTTCTGTATCCAAAGGTCGTGAGAATTTCCTGTTTGCATATCATCATCCATCGTAACAACATTCACCGTGGCTGAATGTAACCCACGCGTTAGGCTCTATACTTCGCCAGCTAGGACGCTGCCACTACCGACACTTCCGCCAAGGTCCCAGTAATTACGGCCCGACCCACCGCTACGCTTGCTCTTCTTCGTACTCTGACTCGCGCAACTAGAACTACTCCTTAGCTTCTGGTGCCTCAACACATTCACATTCTGCGGCGTAAAGTACGTGCGGTACGTAACATCCTTCCTCTTCCCCTCCCTCGCGTTGGATGCGGACGACGTCGGGAGCCCTCTGTCCGTCGTCCTATTAACCAAAGGGTGATGTTGACGTATAATCGCAGCTCTGCGCGCAGAAGTCGTGCCTTCATCTGTGCCCACAGCAGAGGGTGCACTGGAAGCCTTCCGCGGATGTTGTGAAGAAACACTAGATTGTCGCGAGGAGAAGCGCTTCATGAGAAAGTTGAAGATCATTTTCACATCCAATTCTCGTTCCCAGTACTCGCGCTCTCGTGCTAAATCCTCAGCGATGTTTTCAGTAGCGGCAGGAGGCGCACGGGAGGAGTCGAGAGGATCTACCTCATCAGACTCTTCTTCGATTCCCCATAGTGATGCTTCGCTGTATGCGTGTGATGCTGCTGGGAAGGTTGGCGCGAATTGGGCGGAGGCAGGGGATGATGCTGAGGCTTGCGAGCTGGTTAGGCGTGAAGATGCGATGTCGGTTGCGAGATTCGGGTTCGATCTTGTTGAGGTCAAGCCTGCGTACTCTGGAGCGGATTGCGCGCGTTGGTATGTAGAGAAAGCTCCGGGATGTTCGGAGAGCTGATGCACTAGAATCCCAAGCTCTTGGGCTACTCGCTCGAGTAACTTGGTCTGCCAGCTGTCTTCAGACAGGGTAGATGCATCGATACCTGCATCTTGTAAAGCTTTGTCCGCAGAGTATTCGGCAGATGATCCCGATTTGGGCGTCATCGCTTCCTCTGGCAAAGCTTCGCCGAAAATGACAGAGAGTGTGTCTTCGTCAAGGCCAATTAGATCGCGAATTACCCGTCTTGTTATCCGTTGCCACAGGGATAGGTTCTCGGTGCCCTCGTCGGACGAGACACTTTGCGCATCCGAGACGGACCGGGATACTTGCGACATGATCTTATTTGGATCCTGTTGTGTATTGTCAACTCGACTTCGCGCCGCGCTGACCATGCTCATCCGCCGCCTCCGTCTTGTCTCCTTCTCGATTTCCTCCAACAAAGCCTTGCTCTGCTCCAAGCGCCATCTCTCAATGCGCTGCCGCCTCTCTTGCTCCTGGTTTAAATCCTCCGTGTCGTCCAGTATGCTGAAGTGCCGCTGTACACTAGATCGCCGTCTGGCAAGACGTCTTCGTGGCCGCTCGAACTGCCACATGTGCTCTTGCATGGTAGCATCGGGCTGGAACTCACCCAGCCCGTCATGAGTGGGTAGTACCGTGTCGCCGCTCTGCTGTAACCTGCTCACGGGCGCGCCATACTCGGAGGGTTCGTGAAAGGCATGCAGGCCGTCATCTAAGCTATCCAGATCCCCTCCCTCCTCTGTGCCCAGGAAGGTGCCGGCATCGTCGTCTTGTTCTGATCGAGCGGCTGTGTCGAGTGAGCCGAATTCACTGAAGCGTGACAGGCCAGCTGTCCGCGGTGTTCGCTCCGTCGAGGTAGTGTGTGTGCGTGCAGTGGTCGAGGGTGCTACAGGCGAGAAGAGCACCCACTCCTCGGACTGTTCCAACGGTCGCTTGAGTTGCTGGGAGCTGGTCACGGCCTCGGCAGCGGGCTCTGGTGCATGGTAGGAGATTTGCCGCGAGCTCTGGGGACGATGTTGCTGCCGAAAAGCCATTATTGAGTGTGTCTATGAGGTATCGGGGTCTTGTCCAGTGGCACTTGAGCAGACACGTCGTCCAGAAAGCAAGGCACGAGGACGTTCGGACAGACGCGGAATGCGGAATGCGACTCGAGGAACGCGGTGAATTAGAGGGATAGGGTATCAAGGGGCGTAACGCGTCCAAGTGATGGATGACTTCCTTATCGTCTTGAGGGCCACATGCCTCGTTGCGACGTTGCGATGTTCCCAGCGGTGTGAGGGGAGGTGTATGATGTACAGATGTCACTAGGACGCGCTAAAACGAATCAAGCGGCCCGTTTCGGCAGGCGATGATCAGGCGCAAGTCGCGGGAAACAAAGGTCGAGTGGGAAGATGAAAGAGAAGCGTTGGGAGGCAACGAAAATAGACGCAGGGCGAGTATCAAGCTGATGTGGGAAACATGTAAGACGCGTTGTGAGGCCCAGAGTTCGTGTCCAAGTGGTGTGCAGCTGCAGTTGAGGACTGAGGGTCCTGATTAGGTACGATAAGATAGCGACATCTCGCCCGCGCCAGCTAGGGGGTGCACCACTACCACTCCCCGGCGCCGACGTGATTTATCTAATGATGATGAGATGAGCCTTGGATTACTACACGGAACACTTTGCTGCTCTGACTCACAGGGCCGGTGACGGGCCTCCTATCCTGCAACACCAGTGCCCTTTGTTGTTTTTAGGGAGACTTGAACCGGCGGAGCTGCTCCTCCGTGGGTACGTTGAAGTTATACAGGCTCAGCTATCACCCACCGAAGTGATTCTGCCCTGCAGCCGCACAGCATGCACCGTGGCCCTGGATAGAAGCCCGTCACGCCATACCTAGCAAGGCGCAGGCATGAGCTCTTTTCTCATCCCCTTCTGCGGGCCGACAGCCTTACGCATGCAGCCCATCTCGACTCGATGAGTCGGTGCCCGACAATGACTGAACATCCCCATGGGCAACTGCACCACATCTTTGCGCGTGAGCCCGTCAAGAAGATTTACTTTGTTTCTGCTTCGGTGTTCCAGGTTCTCGATGAACAACCACGGTAATGCGATGAAACAGTATCTCACCACGGTAATGGGCAGCTGCACCATCTGTAATCTGCGGGCTGGCCTTTTCTTTCCATACATCACTCCACCGACCAGAGACAGGGCGCGAGCGAGTTGGATTGGCAAGAGACGTGGCGTCGACGTCAGTCGCATACCCCCTGCCGATTACTGCACTATTACGGCATGTGGTCGCCCGGCTGACCTGCCGACTGCGGCAGGAACAGGACAGCTGCAAGCCCGATAGATTACACAGAAATTGCCCAGTAGAGAATACCTGGTTATTCGAAATGAGGTCCACGCGGAAACCCAATATTGAACAAGCGAATAAGAATAGTTATGTGCTGCATAGGTATCTCGAAAAGACATCGCTGTATGGTACAGACACAACAGTGCGCGTCGCTGTCAAGAACGCCATGCCATCGTGTAAACCACAATATGAACCCAAGCGCTGTGCTGTAGTGCAATAAGTGTGTTCAAAACGTCGTGTTTCATATGCTCATCCCCTGATCTTCACCCTCCTTTATCATGTGTTCTCATCTCTTCAAAACGCAGAGTCATTCTCCGCCCCCCACACCATCCTCGCATCCTCCTCGCTCATCTCTTCCCCCTCCCCAACAGATTCCCACCTCTTGACCCTCTTTGCCTTGTCCCCAATCCATCTCTTGAGCAGACACTCGCCATTTCCTTGGCAAATCTCCTGTCTGCCCAAATTTTTGAACCTCGGACCTAATGGTCCATTCACATAGTGATACTGTCCCAAGAAGCGGTATTGCCTAGGGTCGCTGAGGGGATAGAACTTGTCGCCCCAGTGGCCAGCGAAGTAGAACCAGCTGACAGGCGCGGTGGGGTGGAGGTTGGAGGCAAGGAGGGTATCAGACTGATAGTTGTAGGTGAAGGAGTACATGTTTTGCACGGGGTCCCAGAGGGGACCGCGGTCGGTTACGTCGTGTAAGATGCCCCCAGGGAGGACATAGGGATGAAGGCCGGCGGTTGCGTACATTGCGTGGGTTCCGGTAGCGGAGAAGCCAATGGGCTAAAAGGTGTCAGTCTCACAATCAAACTACCAAAACGAACTAGACTTACCCTCTTGCCACTCTTTTCAACAGCTTCCCACGTGTACGCCTCACCAAAGCTATGCTCACTGAAGAACACTGCCTTCGGCTCGCCGTCTTTGAAGCGAACAACCGTATGCTCCCAATCACCCACATGATTGCCAAACCGTACGTTGAAAACCGCGTTTCCGAGGTTGTAGCTGTAGAAGAAGAACCAGAAAGCGTCTACAACACCATCGCCCTTTGGCACAACAACGAGCACTACAGGCGCATCGCTTCTACCACCTACGACCTTCTTGCCCATCAAGCTGCGGTGACGGTTGCGTAGCTCCGGTTGCCAATATTGGTCGTCTTTGTCCACAAGCTCGTCACCTTCGGGTGTCTTGGTCGGGATTGGAAGTCCAGGTGACGTGGACACCGGTCTGATGCCGCCCTTGTCCTCGGTGTCTCCAAGGCCTACATGCCACCAGCCTGACTTCTTACCGTCTTTGTCCTGCTCAAAGTGACCATGCTTGGGATCATGCTCCTCCCAATCGTCGTCATCGTCATCGTTCCCATCGTTTGGTACACTGGGGATGTTCTCCTTTCCTCCCAGCCACTCTGGGCGGTCCTCGACGTTGTCGTCGCTTTGTAGGTATACGAATCTACCCCACCTATTAAGCTCTCCAAGATTCGATAGATTCGGGTGGTTGTCGGCGGCTTGTAGCGGAGTATAGTTGAGGTGCGGCGTTGTATGTATCAGATGTTCCGCAATATCGCCTGGCCAATATTCTTCTCCAGAGTAAAGGTGGATGAGGGGTGCGTGTTTTATAACGTAGTCTGGTATCTCGCGCTCCTCCTGCGCTTCCCAATCATCCGGGGGGTTTTGAGCATCGTTCCAGAAGTCTGTCAAGTTTATCTTGACCGCATTTCCCATATCCACCGTCCCCTGCTTCTGAGCCTTTGACGTGGTGCTCCATCCCGCCTTGTTCAAATGTGCCAGGCCACACAATCCAAACCAGTCACAAGCCTTCCGATCTACCCATGAGTGTGATGATGCAACCCATGCCGTTTCATCTGCCCGTTCGGAAGACGGCGTGAGGCTCTCAAAGAGGAACTTCTGGTATATTTGAGAGAAGGAGAAGAGTCCAAAAAAAGTACCCGCAGCAGCAATTGCGGGTTTCCTGCCCTTCATCTGGGTATCCGACACATTCAACGGCGCACCAGCACCAGGGAGTAACGTCGGAGCTTGCCCGGAGGTTTGTTCACGCGAAGAATAGTCTGTAGGGATATCGATGGTAGGTACGATATGTTCATGGGAGGCGTCCGGCGCGGCGTCTGGGGTCCCGGCGGGCGTCTGGGAGGCGTCGATTGCTATATGAGGGTAATCAGGAATATCGACGGGTGCAATGGAGGCCGGCGGAAGTGACGAAGGCAGGAGCCCTCGGAGCGGAACCTGCCCGCCATGCTGGAGGTAGGGTACGATAGGCACTGATCAGTTAGCATGAGACCAAAACGCCGTTGCCCATATGCTCCCAGCTGTATTATGAAGCCGATAGTGCCGAAGCTGACAAAAGTCTACAAAGACAGCTGTACGTCTAAACTCCGGACCTGTTCATCGAGCTTACAGCTAGTAAGCTCCAGGAAGAGCGCGGACGACCGACAGGCAAGGGAAAATCTCGGGACAGCATGTTGCTCGAATCGGAGCTAATCAGAATCGCGCGAGAATAAGAAAGCGGGAGGGGTGCGGAAGTGACGGAGAGACTCATGATGACTTGACTGGAGCCATGATGTGGTTCGGACATGCGCGGAACTGTCACTTACTGATTGACACCTAGGCGACCCTGCTGGCGCGGACAGCAGGCTTGGAAGACGACAAGCGCTCAGAACAAAAGCTCAGCCAATGCGATATAGCTGATTGAAGCATGCAGGAGGAATAGGGCTTCAATGAGGCGTCCGGCGGGCATGTAGCTCAGAGTGTTGCAGGCTGGGCACACGTCGCTTGCCGCTAAGCCCATGGACCTCGGAGGCGAGGCGGCTCCCCAGAAAGCTTGGCTTTGCCTGCATGAGCGCCGCATCTCTATCGATATGCAGGTGGAGACGGGATTATTGTGGGACAGCGTCAAGCTGTATCGGACGCTGCATATTTGCGGCATTTTGGACAGCTTTCGAAGATGTGGTACCGAGACCCTTATCTCTGGTTGCACTGTAAGAAGAGGTGCAGACATGCACAGGAATATACAGCATTGTTTATCAGCTTTTTCAAGCTGCTTCTGAAGAGTATCTACGCTTATTCTGACTACAATATGATAGTCCGGCCTGGGTAGCTTCCACCTAATGTATACGCTCATCGCTTGTGCAGACCTGTTGCATCTATCAGCCTCTGATTCCCTGTTTGCATGGAATCTGAAGCTCAGCAAGCGCAAAGAGCTTTCAGTGCTGGCTTTATCCAGCTGAATACACTTGACTAGAGACCTACTCTTAACGTGGGTTGCAACACTTCACAAACTGAGAGAGGCGCAAAAAGGCAGCCCGTGTCCCCAGATGCCTTATCCAGATCCTCCATGAGTACCACAGGATATCGAAATCAGCAAAAAGAATGTCTCCGCTCCCAGAATCGAACTAGGGACCTTTCGGTAACAATAGATATTACAGCCGAACGTGATAAACCAACTACACCAAGCGGAGTGATACAGCTAGTAGCTGTGCTTGGGGACCACATGAGATTCAACTCGAATAATGGCTTCTTTCTGGCTCGTAAATTATATAAGGTAAGCAATCTAGATAACATTTGCGCGAAGTTACATGGCGGGGCTTTGTTGGTCGAAAAATCATTGACTGGATCCTCCAGGTGAGTGGGGACTCGGGGCCACTTTATCGCTTCTGCTTACCCCACTTCGATCACTTTTATCATATTCCGTAAACCTTTCCACCTCCACCGCCTCACCGTGACGCGCCATGGCCCATGTAGACGACGAAGACCAGTGGGAGTACGAATACGATGAGAACGAAACCGAAGACTTTTATATCCCACTCGATTTGTCTAATGTCCCCAATGCTCAAGTACCAATGGTCTCGCAAGGGAGGCTAGGTCACCCAACTTTATTGAAAAGTAGACTTCGAGCGCTAAACGCCCAGCGAGGCCAGTCGATAGAGATCCCAATTGAACCATCGGATGGACAAGAGACGGCTACCATGGGCGAAGTACAGATCATCGGCCTCCACACTCCTAATCCGCTAGCCATGTATAATGGCGAGCTGTTAAGTTGCCAATGGACGTCGACTATCGGAAGCGACATGTTTTTCGTGAAGCCGGATGCGAACACGGGCGACCTCTCCGAACCTTTGCGAACACTGCCATCGGTGGATCTCCTGGCTATGGGTTCCGCAAAGCTTGTCGCAAGAGTCGGACGTTTGCGGCCGCGAGACGACCTGTTCGACGATGCTGGCAGTTCACAGCCCACGACCGAGCCTACGCAGGTTTCAAGCAGTGACCAGAATGCCTCTTTCCTATCAGATTCGACTCCAGCAGCGGAACAGCAATCGATCACCGAGCAAGTACAACCAGCCCCGATGAGCTTCCTTACAAGGTTGAACCAAGCAAAGGCGAGAAGGGGTGATACGTCCAGTCTAGCCATTTGTAACACACCTGGAGGGTCCCGTCTGATCTCCAAGGAAGTTGCCGAAAACCCTGACCCGGCAAATGGAGACTCATCGCAACCGCCGGGTGACACGACTATGGGAGGAACATGAAGCAAGAAGCGAATGATGGATTAGAATTCGCAAATCGGCAGGCGGCGCCAGCTCGTGCCTTCCACCTCTCGTGGTTTCCTTCTACATCTATCCCAACACATGCTCATCCGTACGCACAACCCGCAACAGTGAGCTCTGTCGGCGGCTGCTCCCTTTACCTCCTCTACTTGTTTATTCTTACTCTTGGCTTGATCAAATCCCTTCATTCAACCTTCCCTCTGCTGTGCCACTACCAGTTCTCTAGAATAGTCAATTAACCAGTCAACAAAAGAATGCGCCCTGTATCACGCCAAGCCGACCGCTACGAAACAGACCAAGTGAGCGTCGCTATCATTCCCGAACGATCACTCGACACCGAAGTTCCTAACCTGCATTGGCTTTTTGGCGAAGCCAACGGGTGTGGATTCGCTTCACGCCTGACGGATGACAGCTCGGCAGATTCGAAAGACTGTGCTGGTTTCACGAAGGCTGAAGCAACAGTTATGAGCGAAGTGACAGACTGGCTGGAGTCTCACGAATACGATGGCTTTTGGGCTCCTAGAACAAAGAAGGCTCGGGCCGTGAGCTGCGCCTAACACACGGCGCACCGCTCTCCTCTGACCGAAGTAGATCCTTCCTACCGCCACTCAACTTCTTCTACGACTGAAGAATCCTCACCATCTACCCGGAACGCCATCAAGTAATGCTGAAGCCTTCGACGTCCTTCTTCGTACGATTGCGCTACAGTTGCTTGCGTCGTGCTACACCTCTCTTCCAGTCTCGAGCGCCGGTCATATCTCGCTATTTCAACCGAGGAAGGGGACAGTCTTGGTGACCGCTCTACAACTACACTCTCGATATCGATTCTCACCAGCAGCTGGACACCATGCTCGCGCATCGTCTGAAATCTCCGCATCACCGGGCGTCTACGCAGGATCGTCACCCGAAGATACATTTGCAGAGGCCATCACCCAGAAGCCACTCTTCAAAAAAAGCAGCAGCGAATATATCCCACACTTCGCAGGAAGCGGGTGGACTGATGGACCACCGCCAACGAAAACGCACAATGATCGGCGTGGGTCTCAGTTGCTAGCGATCTCCAGCTCTTCATCCGAACACGGAATCGTATCTAGGCTAACATGTCAAGCCTCAATACCTAACAACCTGCGAAGTAAACACAGCGCTCTTTGCATGAACTGCTTATTTGCGAGAAAGAAGAAGCAGCAACGTCCCCAACGCCCTCAGGCCGGTCCTTTGAAGGCCCCTCGTGCTCGCTCAAACCCCATACAAAGCCTAACTTCTCAAGCTCTCTTACGTATACCCTCTGCTTTTCGCCTCCGCCGGACGCAGTCCGCCCCGAGGATCTCGAGAATGGAGCCCTCATCAGTTTCCGACCCTTGTCTCTTCCGCAGCTATAGCTCCAACTCCTCAAAAGAGAGTTCTCGGAACTTTTCGTTCGAGATACCAGAGATCCGCCGTATTTCCGCTACACCGGCTGCCAGCCAATCGTGTCTGGAGTCAGTAGGAACAGTGCGGACCTGCGGCCGGGATGACCTCATTACTGCTCAAGAGCACCTGGATAAAACTCAGATGACCAAGTTCGATTCCGCGTGGTCAGAGTCACACACGTCCTGATGACCCATCCCTTGCCACAATACCTCCCTCTAACACTACATCGAGCTACCAGAAGCTACCGAATAACTACTTTGGAGCACTTCATGGCCCGGATTGTGACGAATACGACACATATGACAGCGATGATTCCGAATGAGAACATGTCCTGTAGGACTAGACATGAGCCATGTTTCTCACACGGTTGGAAGCGAAAATTGAATATGACTCCAACGATAGTCACTGGTAAGAGTTGTAAACCGGGAAGGCATTGTCAATACGGCAGGTAGCCCTGGTTGCGAGATTGTGCACCGACTAAGGCATCAGAATGCGGACATGCTTATAGAACAATATGGATCCTTTTAGTCCTCTTATCTCATAAGGCTCAGCGATGCGCAGCGATGGCTCCCAGTAACGCATCGCTACATTAACCCATACTTCCTTGAGGCTTTACCCCCCAAATGCTCTTCCACTCAACTGCCTGTATTATTGCTTGAAAGTGGGCGCCATTCCCTCGGTGGCTATGAGAGCTCCCCCCCCACCCCCCATCAGACGGCAATATGTGGCACTATACAGCACTGTAATTTATTGCTCTTTTTATAGCTTCGTCATAGATCAATAGTACAGATATGTTAGCAGAATCATATACTATGTACTCTCTACTACTTTAAAACTATGTAAAAGGTGCTAGGTATAGTACCTGACTATAGTCTCTTACTAATCTCTTTTACTGCGTTGTATAATCTGCTCTAGTTAACGTTAGTATTCCTTATTTAAAAAAGGAGTTAAATTAATAGTACTTGGCTAAGTATTAAGTACTAATAGTGTAATCAAAAAAACTTGAAATGGCAGACATGCCCGTGAGGATCAAAGCCTAAGGATGTAGAAAAAAAAACTGTAATTCGACGCCTAAAGGTGTAGACATACGGCCGCGAACACATCTTACGAGTAACATGCCGTGAATCCGTAACTCTAGGAAGGAGACAGGGACAATTTGATTCGTAGCTAGGTTTCTAGAGTGGTATATATGAGTCGCGATTGATCGAAGAAAGACGAAGACGTTCAATAGAGACTTCATGTATGTAGAAGTCGGCTCAAATCAACTAGCGAATTGGCATCCCAACAGTATATTTTTGAGGTATCATCCTCTAACCAGAAACCAAGGAAGACGAAGTAGTATAGCAAACATATAGACTCCGCATTGGCCCTGATAGTATACGCTTCAGGCCGTCGCCTCGTCTATGGGCGACTCGATGCCCGACCAAGTAGGTACTACGCCGCTCCTGGCGTTACGTCACTCTGAATATCAGAGCGATACAGTCTATAAACCCAGGTATCCCTCCACCCCAATATCGGATTCTCGAAGTCCTTCTCCCTCTTCTCATGTAACTTGAAGCCCACCTTGTTCAGCACGTTCTGGCTGCTGACAAGTTGCTCATCTGTGTGTGCCTCAGCATACTCGTATCTCTCGTGCTCGCCGCCGGAGAAGTGAAGAAAGAACAGTGGCATGAAGGCTCGGAGGGCTTCAGTCGCGTAGCCTTGCCCCCAGTAGGAGGTATTGAACATATAGCCTATTTCGGGAGCTCGTACCGCGCCGATGAGGCCGATGACGCGTGGGGAGGAATCCGAGGGGGCTTGGAGGAGCTCAATGGAAAAGTTCCAGTTGATCTGGCTGTTAAAACAACCTTTGATCCAGGCTGTCGTCTTTTCGATATCGTCGGAGGCTCTGAGCGATCTATTCAGGCGTTAGACTCATACTCGAAAGCAATCACGGCTCTGGTCCGTAGCCTGGGAAGCCTCAAGGTCCTTGATTATCTCTGTTTGCGGGCTGAGAAGCTCTATGAGCCATGCTAGGTACGTACGTGTGCTTCATGACCTCCTGATCCTTGCGCATTAATAACACGTCTGCCGCATCTTCGATAGCCAACGGCCTCAGGAGCAGCCTCTCAGTTCTGACCACAATCTTTGGGTCGACAACCACCATAATTTTCAGCCTCTACGACAGAGTTCGCGTCAAGAGCCATCTTGCAGCTTGTTGTGCGTTGGAGTCAGTTCGAAGTATGCTCGTGCTCAGTAGCCTTTAGTGAGGTAACAAGCTAGCCACTCTGAGACGAGTCGGTGTCCAACACCAAACCACAGCGCTCTGCCTCACCGCATCAACAACTTCGCGTCCAATCATCATGACTCCTTGACGGGTTCCTGAACTTTCATCTCGAGATTTTCCAGCATCCCTGCTTGAGCTGAGGTGTCAGCCATGCCGAATTCAATTCTTTCCGCCTCTGCTAAAGGCGCCACCTTTCTCATCCTCCTGCAAGTGGCCTCTCGAGCCCTTACATTCGCGGTCAACCAAGTCTTGTTGAGATTCTTATCTCCAGAGCTACTGGGTGTATCAGCTCAGCTCGAATTGTTTTCCATCTCTGTGCTTTACTTCGCACGTGAAAGCCTGCGAGTGGCTCTCCAGCGCCAGGCTCATGGCACTCAAGCTGTCGTCAATCTTTCGTATCTTGCCGTATTCTTTGGTACGCCATTGGCCTACTTCCTCGCCCTGCTATGGCTCCGTTCAGACACGCCAGATGTTCCCTATTTCGTGGAGGCCCTGATCGTCTATTGCCTGGCTACCTTCGTCGAACTTCTAAGCGAGCCAGCATTCTCAGCGGTGCAACAGAAGTTGCTGTACAAGATTCGCGCATCGGCTGAAAGTACTGCTACTCTACTTCGTTGCGTCGGAACATGCGGATCCGTTATCCTAGCCAGTCGACTTGGTATGGACATCGGAGTTCTGCCATTCGCTATTGGTCAGTTGACTTACGCTCTGGCACTTTTCGTTGTGTATTCTTACAAGACTTGGCCGGTTGCGAAGAGTAATAGCTTCTCACTCTTCCCAGAGCGGGTTGCTTCGACGAACGAAAACCCGATCTCAATGAACTACTTTTCGACTCCTCTTCTACGACTCACGGGATCTCTTACTCTCCAATCAGCTTTGAAATATATCCTAACTCAGGGAGATTCATTGCTGATTACGGGACTGGCATCACTGGCCGACCAAGGCGCCTATGCTCTTGCATCCAACTACGGAGGTCTCATTGCACGAATGCTCTTCCAGCCCATCGAAGAGAGCAGCCGCAACATGTTTGCGAAGCTATGTGCCGAGGCAGAGCTACCGGAAAATGCTAAAGGTACGGCGGAGACCACGGAACAGAAGCAGAATCTTGCTCAAGCCTCGAATGTCTTATCAACGATTCTACATCTCTATGCGATCATCTCCTTGTTCGCCATGACATTAGGGCCGGTTTTGGCTCCTCTCTTACTCTCTGTTGTCGCAGGCAAGAAGTGGTCCGCAACTTCCGCTTCAAGCGTTCTTTCCACGTACTGTTTCTACATACCCTTCCTCGCCATCAACGGAGTGACCGAAGCCTTCGTAGCTGCCGTCGCAACAAACAAAGAGCTACATGCACAGTCTGTCTCCATGGGAATCTTCTTCGCGCTCTTCGCAGGGAGCGCATGGTTTTTTATAGGGCAATTAGAGCTCGGAGGAAACGGGGTGGTTTTTGCGAATATAGTCAACATGGGCTTGCGTATTGTCTGGAACATACGGTTTATCAACAGGTTCTTCAGACGAAGAGGCTCGCACTTCAGCGTGTTTGAGACGCTGCCGTCTCTCACTACTGTGGCACCTGCTATCGTCGTTCCCACCTTGATGCGGACAAGACCAGGTCTAAGCTACCTTGCACGATTTGGTGTGGTTGGGGAGATGGTCAGTATGGGTGCAGTTGGAGGGATTTATGTTTTGCATGTTCTGTGGTTCGAGCGCAGTTTCCTGCTTGACTGCTATCGAATGCTACGTCCTGCACGACGGTGATTAACTTTATGGGTGAGTTGGCATAGTAGATCTTCCGGTTACTCGTCCAGTCGTGAATCGAAGAGTGCACACGCTGCTGAAGCCAATCAAGCCGTTTCGGACACGATAGACCTACCTTTAACTAGGATCTGGACATACGGCCTGAGCACAATGTGCGCCAGTTGCGAACACCTTCCGTATCTCTCGAGGACACGATCCCTGCCTGATTGGGCGCACCTTCCACTAGCGTTCGAATTTTCTATCCTACAGCACCGAACCACAACATACGTCATCGCAGGCACTCTAAACAAAACCAAAACATTTTACAGATCACGAGATGTTACCAGCGCCAACTGTCAAGTAATCGAGGGGTAATAGGAACGTACAAGCGAGTTATCCGGGGGTAATAGAAACCTCAACCGCATAAACTGGGGGTAATAGAAACCTCGTCAGACTTGGCAGCCCGCCAAACGCACCAGGGTCAAACAAAAGCCGCAGAATTGCGCCATCGACGTTCCGTGGCTCGCATCGAATTTTACGCTTACCTTTTGGGTGACACAGTCGGGCCGCCTTTGTCGGGATCGGGGCAAGTTGCATCACGCAAGATGGACTCAAAAAAGTCGAAGTACTACCATGGACTGGTGGATATGGGAAGTAATGGCGTTCGATTTTCGATAACAGATCTTTCGCCAGAAACTGAACGTATTCTCCCAACCGTGTATCTGGACCGTGCAGCTATATCGCTCTATGACGCCCAATACGAGAACGGCCAGGTCGTTCCTATCCCCGAATCGATCATCAGACAAGTTATTAAATCGCTACTGCGCTTCAGATCGACTTGCAAAGACTTCAATGTCCCTGAAGAGCATATCCGGATAGTCGCTACGGAAGCTACGCGCAAAGCGAGCAACTCAGAAGACTTTCGGAACAAGATCAAGGAGGCTACTGGATGGACTGTCGAGCTTCTACCCAAGGAGATGGAAGGGAGAATTGGAGCGTTGGGCGTGGCAAGCTCATACGAAAATGTCACGGGCCTGATGATGGACTTGGGAGGAGGTAGCACGCAGCTTACCTGGATCATGACCGAGCACGGTGAAGTCAACATGAGCGAGCAGGGAAGCGCCAGTCTACCCTTCGGTGCTGCAGCGCTCACACAGAGACTAGAAGCCGCAGGTTCAGCGGGCAGTAAAAGTTATCAAGCATTGGAGAAAGACGTCGTTGCGAACCTCAAGGCCGCGGTCAAGGATATCCAAATACCCAAGCACCTTCTTGAGCGTTCGAAAACTTCAGAAGGACTACAGCTCTACCTATCAGGAGGCGGCTTTCGGGGTTGGGGCTTCGTTTTGATGTCTGAGCACTTGATTAAACCGTATCCTATCCCGATCATTAACGGCTTCCGGAGCACCACCGACATGTTCCATGATACGCAAGCTGTACAGGCAGCTGTGCAACAGGAGGATACCCCAGAAATCTTTCGAGTATCCTCCCGACGTGCAAGCCAGGTGCCTGCAGTGGCGTTCCTCGTCACTTGCCTGTCGCAAGCATTGCCCAGTATCATGGATGTGCACTTCTGCCAGGGCGGTGTAAGAGAAGGGATACATTTTGCGGAGATGAACCCCAGTGTCAGGACACAAAGCCCTCTTGTGACAGCAACGAGGCCTTATGCACCAGTCTCAACACCGAAACTCGTACAAGCCCTACTCGAAGCTATCCAGCCGCCACCATCAACGAAGGATAAGGCGCTGTTCAGCAGCAATTTGATTACAGCTTTCGTACAAGGCATGTTCGCGCACATGGCACATGTCAAAGACCTTCGAGGCGGATCAGCACTGCGAAGCACAACAACTGGTATCTTCTCTGCTGCACACGGTCTGAGTCATGAACAACGCGCTCTGCTCGCCATCCTCCTGTGTGAGCGGTACGGGGGCTACGGTTCCATCAGTCCCACCGAACAAGATTTCTATCGGCGAATGCTGCAGCTCGTTCCTGAAGGGTTGGAGTGGTGGTGTATGTATCTAGGACGTGTCGCTGCTGTGCTTGCAAACGTGTATCCCGCAGGTACGATTCGGGAGGAGAGAGTTGAGGTGAAGGTGCAATGGGAGTTGACGAAGAAAGAGAATGAGAAGCTATGCATTGATTTCGCCTTTAGCAAGGAGCCGGACGAGTTGGATGAGGGGCTGAATGCAGCTTTACGAAAGGTGGAGAAGGCGGGCAAGAAGAAGCACTGGATCGGTGGTAGTGGGTACAAGATACTACTGACTGTGAATGGGCAGGAGTATAATGGAGACGAGAAGTGAGATGTCGGCAAGTTGGCATAGGCTCGATGTCAATTCGGAAGCTTTCCTCTACGGATTATATCGCTATCCGTGCATACTATGTGCCAGGTAGGTAGTCGGAATGAATTCAGTAACTTATCAAATGTGCCTTCAGAGTCATAAACGTAGTTGATGCATTCCGGCATACCTAACAGATTGCTCAGCGACACAAGTGGCGAAGATCGTGAAGTCCAGACCTCTGTAAACGCCGTGCAACAGCTCCATTTACACATCATGCGCCTCACAGAGACATCGTGACTTGCAAGCGGTGTGTCGCCACCACTCGCGGTGGCCATTGCTCGGAAGCGACGGGGCTTGCCACAGCATCGTGACCTACTCGTCGGCTGGAATGACTCCACTCGACCGCCGACTAGAAGCTATCGTGAGTTATTCTCGTCCGGATGCTGCCCACGTGCAGCCGCAGTCCAGTGCTAGGGAGCCACGTACGGTCACGGATGCGCCAGCCTGGGACTGCCTGAGATGACGCCAAGGATCGTGAACTGCACGACGCGTGGTGCATGGAGTGGAGCAGTTGCAGGCTGGTGGGCAATTGGCATCATCCTTGTCGAAAAAAAATATGAGCCAATTGCGCGATATACTGTGTGCTGCGGGGTTAATTGGCAGTCGATGATGATTCCGGCCGCACTGCGAAAACTCTGCACTACTTTTGAGGGCTTTTGCAGGTCAGGATGGTGACTTATTACGTGAAGTACCCGATTGCGCGATGCGCGTTCCAGCGCTAGTGGCTGCACCCATGCAACCCGTGCATTTTCTGGGGAAGCCGTGGTTGCTCGGCTTCCAACGGCTCCATTCAGGTACGCCGCTCTGAAGAGAGATGGCTTCATATAAAGATGGACCATCCGCTGGTCGTTGGAGGGACTCTATATTCATTCACACCTGGCTTTGGTCCTTTACTTACCTTTGTGTTTCTTAATTCGCGCAATTACTCCGCTGAAGACGCGCTCGCTGAGACAGAACTGTCAACATTAGCACCCTCCTCACAGCATTATCCCAAAGCTATTCGGCCCTTGAAAGCCTCCCGCATCCCTCCAGGCTATCCCGAAACAGTGGCCCAACACCTTCTTATCGCGGCGGTGTAACTGTTTCACCTGTGCATCCTCAGATTGTGGCGTTGCACATTATCGACGTCTCGCTTGTCGTCGGCCCTTCCAGCGGCGCTGCTGCAGGTCCCAAAGCTGAAAAAGCCACGGCAGCAGTAACCTGAGTGACATTTGGCAAAAGAGCGGTGGATCCGGTCCAATCGTTTCAGCTTGCCTTATCCTGCTACCGGGAGTCCTTGTAGCTTCCGAGTTCCGTTCTCTTCGGATTCCTGTGCTAAGGTGAGCTAGTTTGCGTCATAGTCCATACCTAAATTAGCTCTACTCACGAAGAATGCGTGCTTAAATGCATGTGCCTCTTCTGTTGCAATTGACCATTTTCCCATTTGGCACTTCACTAATTCAAACTTTAGACCAGTCCGCTCTTTCCACTTTGTAGACGCGGGTCCGCACTCTCGCCGCCCCTCCAACGCCCCGCCTCACCCTCTCACGAGACAGTGAAGCCCCAAGACGTGTCTTCCTCCGCGAAGTTGCTCATTTTTAGACAAGAAGTTTCATAGAGCACCACTTCTTAGCTCAATTACCTCTACCCTCGATCAAAGCTACACAAACCGACCGCTACCCGCACCTCCCGTACTCATACACCCAACATGGCTTCAACACCCGTCAATGGAGCAGACGGGCTCCAGCCTCAGAACAAGCTGCTGCAGCAGATAGGTCGTATGCCAGACCGACTGGCCTCGCCCTTACCCACACATTTGAGCGTACCAGGCTCAGGACACTCGACACCGCGAATCATCCCACAAGAAGGCTCAGGTGGCTCAGGATATATGGCTCCCGTATTTGAGGGCAAGGAGAAGCAGATGGAGGCCGTCATGGACGGCGTGGAAGAGAAGGGCTTCGTGCCTCCAGAGCTCGTCGAGTCAGAGACCAGGTGGTTCTACAATGAACTGGGCATCGATGACATGTATTTCGCGACCGAGACCGTAGAAGCGTGAGTACCCCCTGCCATACGCCTTCACACTAACCTGACGTCTATGCTAGGGTTGTGAGCCACATCCACTCGCTTTACGCCGCAAAAGTCGCAGCATACGCAAGGGACGACAAGCGTCTGGAAATCCGGCTTGACAAGGAAGCTGCAGACCATGCAGTCTATATCGACACCAGCAAGCCCGGTATATCGGTCATAGGCGGCCCTCAATACGAGCAACGTATCGATAAAAAATACCTGAACATCTCAAAAGGCAGCACGGCTTATCGAGTGGAGAGCTTCCGCTCCGAAAGCCCACTACCAGGCAGTGACGAACAGCAATTGCGCTGCTACTTCATCTATCAGTGCGATTTTGTAGACCCTACCCCTCGCGAGACGGAGACGAATATCGAGAAGGTTGGCGACAGACGCTTCCTTCAGAAGGCCACTGCCAATACGAAAAAGATCTACCAAGAAGTGCTAGAGATTGCCGTAGAGCGCACTGGCCCAGTCATCGAGTACTTCGACATTCAAGGGACGAGGGACAAGCGCATGGTTGTAGGCTACAAGCAAGGTAGTGCTTTGGGTCTGTTCAGCGCGCTGAGCGACCTGTACCATTACTATGGCCTGACCACGTCCCGAAAATATGTCGAACAATTCTCGAATGGATACACGGTCATGTCACTGTATTTACGCCCTCTTCCAGGAGCTGCGGGAGCCAAGTATCCACCTATTGAGGCATCGATCCATCAAATCACCAAGGAGGTCTCCCTCTTGTACTGCCTCCCGCAAAACAAATTCCAGACACTCTTTGCTACGGGCAGACTGAGTCTGCAAGAGACCATCTACGCACACTGTGTATGGGTCTTCATCACCCACTTTCTCAATCGCCTCGGAAACGAATACACTGCTCTGTCGGCAATCCTAGATGCTGAGAATAGTGCGCACGCTGAGCTCCTTTCCAAGCTGAAGCGAAGACTGCGTGCTGAGACTTTCACTGCCGACTACATCTTCGAGATCATCAACGCGTACCCCGACCTCGTTCACACTTTGTATCTTCCATTTGCAAAGACTCACTATGTTCAGACCCGGGGAGAGGAAGATGACTTTCTTCCGACGCTAAGCTATCTGCGTCTAACGGTGGACAAAGTCCAAAATGATGTGCAGCTTACGGACACGATCAACAAGGCTGTCGTCAACGACCATCATGAGATGGTCATGACGTCTTTCCGCATATTCAACAACTCTGTGCTCAAGACGAATTTTTACACACCCACCAAGGTCGCTGTCAGCTTCCGATTGAACCCAAGTTTCCTCCCACCTTCAGAATATCCTCAGCCATTATATGGTATGTTCCTTGTCATTGGCTCCGAATTCCGTGGTTTCCATCTTCGATTCCGTGATATTGCCCGTGGTGGTATCCGAATTGTCAAATCCAGGTCTCAAGAAGCCTACTCGATCAACGCGCGATCCATGTTCGATGAGAACTACAATCTTGCAAATACCCAGCAGCGCAAGAACAAGGATATCCCTGAAGGAGGTTCCAAGGGTGTTGTACTTCTCGACTTCAAGCACCAGGATAAGGCCCGCACTGCTTTTGAGAAGTACATCGACAGTATTCTGGATCTCCTTCTGCCTCCAAGCAGCCCTGGGATCAAGGATCCTATCGTTGATCTTCACGGCAAGCAGGAGATTCTCTTCATGGGTCCGGATGAGAATACTGCCGGTCTTGTCGACTGGGCGACTGAGCATGCCCGATCTCGAAATGCACCATGGTGGAAGTCCTTCTTTACAGGAAAGAGCCCCAAGCTGGGTGGCATTCCTCACGACCGCTATGGTATGACAACGCTGTCCGTCCGAGAGTACGTATTGGGTATCTACCGCAAGCTGAACCTCGATCCGAGTAAGGTTCGAAAGCTGCAGACGGGTGGCCCAGATGGCGATCTTGGCTCGAACGAAATCCTACTCAGTAATGAGAAGTACATCTCTATTGTCGATGGATCCGGTGTGCTCGTAGACCCCAATGGCATCAACCACGAAGAGCTGCTGCGTTTGGCTAAGGAGCGTAAGATGATCAACGACTTCGATGCTTCCAAGCTCTCAACAGAGGGTTATCGCATCCTGGTCGACGATACCAACATTCGGCTGCCGAATGGAGATCTGGTCTACAACGGTACCACCTTCCGAAACACCTTCCATCTTCGCAGCGACATCCACTATGACACCTTTGTTCCCTGCGGTGGACGTCCTGAATCTATCGATCTAACGACAGCAAACAAGCTCATCGTCGACGGCAAGTCGGTGATCCCGTATCTTGTAGAGGGCGCGAACTTGTTCATTACCCAGGACGCGAAACTGCGCCTTGAGAAAGCTGGTTGCATTCTGTACAAGGACGCTTCAGCAAACAAGGGTGGCGTGACATCTTCTTCGCTCGAGGTTCTGGCCTCGCTGTCATTCGATGACGAGAGCTTCATCAAGCACATGTGTGTTGGAGAAGATGGCAACGCTCCGGACTTCTACAATCGCTACGTACAGGAAGTGCAGAAGACCATCCAGAACAATGCGCGTCTCGAGTTTGAAGCCATCTGGAGGGAGCATCAAGCTACCGGTCAGCCTCGCAGCATTTTGAGTGACACGCTCAGCAATGCGATCACCAAGCTGGATGAGGAACTGCAAAACACGGATCTGTGGAAGAATGTAGAGTTCAGGCACTCGATCTTGAAGGAGGCATTGCCCAACACCTTGCTTGAGCAAATTGGGTTGGATAAGATCATTGAGAGGGTAAGTCATGAATACGCAGTGCGAAGGATGAATGAAGCTGATAAGTACACAGGTGCCAGATAACTATCTACGTGCCATCTTCGGAAGCTATCTCGCTAGCCGGTTCGTCTACGAGTATGGCGTGTCGGCCAGTCAGTTTGCCTTCTTCGACTTCATGAGCAAGCGTATGGCGAAGGGAAGCACGGCTGCTCACTAGATAGGCTGTGGTTTCTTCGAGGTAATGGGATGTTCAAGTGGCGTCTGGAAAGAAGGAGGATCAAAAGTGAAAGGTACATTGGGTCTCATATCGGTGATCAGAGGGAGATTGTCCCTGTTGCTGCCACCGTCGGCATACGTGGGATGGGCATGGACGGCGCTTAGGTATCCCACCACCGGGATGGATCTTCAACATGGGCAGCGGGCGGTTATTTGACCGTACTAAGATAGATGAATACACAATGGTTCACACCAGGAGCATATCATCAATTCAGAAACTTGTGATTCAGCGCTTATGATTCATCCCACACCAGCGTCGCATGACATCAAGGCAGTAAGGTGTGGATGGGTAGAATTAGTAGCGCAAAGCGCTCTCTAGCAGGCAACAACAAAAGCGCGTGAGGACGTTCGGCCAGGCCTAAAAGAACAACAGAAGTATGACCAACTTTGTCGGTCCAAATTAAAATCATTCAATTTATTGGCTCAGCTGACCAGCCATGTGTTGTTGTTGATTCTGAGACACGTCCTCTGGTCAAAGTCCAAGCGAGAAAAATAAAGTAGAAGAGTAGCTTTCCCCCTCCCCTCCTCCGCTCTGCTCTCCCGCGTTCCAGAGCTCGTTCCTCTCCACAACAACACGCACGCACTTGCACCTTGTCGCATTCGCCCACCGCACGTCGGCCTATAGAAAGGTATGTAGTTTCCGAGTCGCGCACATGTCTTGTACCTGTTTCCTTGGGTTTTTGAATGTCTGCTTTTGCAAACGCGTCTTGTTTTGTTATTACGCAAGATTGCGAGATGCCTGCGGCTTCGCGCCGCTTCTTCACGTACTGCGATCGGGCAGTGCGCGGCGCGCTTTGCTGCTCTTCTCTCTGCTTGCATTCGAGTCGCGTGGTTTTCTTTTATTGTGTGTTTCATTCTTGAGGGAAGTTTTGAGTGTTTACGTGCTCTACGTTGCGCGCATTCGTTTAGGTCTTGCTTTCCTTCGGCGCGCGTCCCCAAACTAACATCTACCGCACCAGCTGATTCATATCGAGTCAACCAACCACCTTCCAACACACAAACACCAAATCATTAGCTTCTAGCATACCCACAGCTATAATGGCTGCCACTACCCGCGCCAGGACTGGTACGTATTCTTCACATCTCCCAGCTCAAAGCTCTCTACGCACACGCATAGTACGCTATGCACTCGCAGAAAGCTCGCGCACACCACCCCCACCACTCTGAACCGATAATACACGTACTGACCTGCTTCAAGGGAACTCCAAGCCCCGCATCGTCCAACAGATCGAGAACGCCGTTGCGCCCAAGAAGCGCACGACGAGTACGACCAAGACCAAGGCCAACACCAGCAAGCCGCGCACCTCCAAGGTGGCTACTGGACGCGTCGCTAAGCCCAAGACCACCACTACTACCAAGACTACTTCCACCAAGGCGGCTGCCGGCCCCCGCACCAAGACGGTCAAGAAGCCGCGCACTAAGACCGAGAAGGTGATCGATAAGGTGGCCGGTAAGACGGAGAAGGCGGTCGGTGAGGTAACGGGCAAGCCGGGGAAGAAGGTATGCTACATTGATCTCCTTCTCTTGTTCTGTATTCCCTAGAGTCGGCTGAAACGGTGCTAATACATATTACTTCTTAGGCTGCGGGAACCGCAAAGGCACACGGCACCGACTCGACCACGAAGCGCGGCGCGCCTAAGGCGAGGAAGGTGTAGACGTTTCTGTCGAACGATGTGTGAGATGACGCTCGCTCACTGGCGTTGAAAGGGGAGTTTAGTACGTGGCGTTGAGCCTATCGCGTGGGCTTTGGGTCAGCACGCCTACAGGTCGAGGGAGATGTTTTCTCTGTTTCCTTACGAGTCATGATTGTCTGTCTTTTTCCTTAGTACACATTCGGAAATGTACGATACAGATACCCGGGAGAGGAGTGTGAGGAATGCAAGTCTTTTTGTTTTCCAAGTTTGGACCGTGTGCAAGTGCCGGTAGGGGACGAGATGTGTGGAAGTGATGAATGCGGCATCCATTGTCAAGTGACAAGGACAGCCTCGATTGACATTCAATTCGACCTATTACCCCATCCACCTCGCGATAAGCGCAATATGCGCCCCCCAAAGCCTCCAGGTGCGCGTTGACAACGCACTCAGGCCCCATTGTTGTTGAAGCTCCCATGGTCTAACGCCGATCTATCCTATGGCCCAGCTCGAGAGAAAGCCCCCGTATATGAAGTTGCATTGAAACTTTTGGAAGAAAAACGGGCTGGTATCAAAAGGGTATATGCCCTGGACGCCTGAAACACTTGTTGAAAAGCTGAACATCTTGCCCGCCTCCCAAAGATATGCAAATCATATCATCGTGAAAATCTTGACCTTTGGGGGATGAAGTTGATTCAATCCCGCATCATGCAAATCATGTCATTAGTATACACTTAGAGCTTGAGCTCCTTGGGCTGCTCCCAGGTGAAGCTCTGGTTGGTAAAGTGACCGTTCTTAGCGGTCTGGTTGTAGATAGGATTTGTTAGGTTCAGTTCCTTGACGATAACGCCTATTTTCAAGGTTAGATTTTATACCATATAGCTGGTACCAGTAAAGCTACATACCTGGGCGGAGGTCAAAGTTGTTGAGGATGATCTCGACAAGCTCTTGCGAGGACTTGTCGGAGGTACCGTAGGTCTCGACGAAGAGGGAGAGGGGCTCCGCGACACCGATGGCGTAAGACAGCTGGACAAGTGCACGGCGGGCCAACTTCGCGTGTACGAGCGACTTGGCGATCCAGCGCGCGAGGTAGGCGGCTGAGCGATCGACCTTGGAGTAGTCCTTGCCGGAGAAAGCACCACCTCCGTGGGCTCCCCAGCCACCGTAGGTGTCGACGATGATCTTGCGGCCAGTGAGACCGGCATCACCCTGGGGTCCACCAATGATGAAGAGGCCGGAGGGTTGGATCTGGAAGTGGTTAGTATTGTATCGAGAGAGAGGGAAAGTTATGGACATACGTGGTAGACGGTCTTGTCGTCGCGGAGGTTGGAGGGAATGACCTTGTTGATGATCTTCTCCTTGATCTCCTTTCGGAGCTCCTCAGTGGTGATGTCCTCGCTGTGCTGGGCAGAGACGACGACAGTGTCGACACGGAGAGGAACAACGGCACCGCCGTCGTGAGCGTACTCTACGGTGACCTGGGTCTTTGTGTCGGGTCGCAGCCAGGGAAGGGAGCCGTCCTTGCGGGCCTGGGTCATGGCCGAGTTGAGCTTGTGGGAGAGGATGAGGGTCAAGGGAAGGAGCTCGGGGGTCTCGTCGGTGGCATAGCCAAACATGATGCCCTGGTCACCGGCACCGAGCTTCTCGAGGGCCTCATCGTAGTGCAGACCCTGGGCGATATCGGGCGACTGCTGCTCAATGGCGACGAGGACGTTGCAGGTCTTGTAGTCGAAGCCCTTGTCGGACGAGTCGTAGCCGATTTCCTTGATGGCATTGCGAATGACCTTCTGGTAGTCGATGTGCGCCTTGGTGGTGATCTCGCCGAAGACCATGATCATGCCGGTCTTAGCGGCTGTCTCGCAGGCGACCTTGGAGAGCGGGTCCTCCTTGAGGCAGGCATCGAGAACGGCATCCGAAACCTGGTCACTAGCAAAAGTGTCAGCAACAGTCCGGGGCCAATATATGCTTCCAAGCGAAGGCGTCATTCATGAGGTACCCCTCTCAGCTTATCTCCGAGACAGATTTCCCAATTCACCGCTGGGAAGGAGCAGGCACATACCAGATCTTGTCGGGGTGGCCCTCACCCACAGACTCGGAGGTGAAGAGGAAGGTGTTCTGGACAATGGTAAGGACAAGGCGGGGTTGCATTGGGCATGGTGGAGTGTACCTTGTTGGTGCCGTTCGGGACAGTCATGTTGGCGGGCGTGAGAGGGTGTCAAGAAGTACTAGTGTAGGACTTGCGACCACGTGGACAGTAGCGACGAGGAGGTGAGTTTGGGGGGGAGGAAAGATGTTGGGAGGGGCAGCAGGAGGATTTATGGCGGAGAGAGTTTTGGCTCTGGCGTCTTTACTCAAATTGCCGAAAAAAACGTGCACGACCATCGCATCCACCCATGCCAAAGCGCGCAGGCTAAGGCCGCTCTCCGGAGCCCGCACTAGCACGCCATTGTGCCTCGTAGCCGTCTTTCACCGCCCAGACTCACCGAATCGCGGCTTCTCCCCACATGCGCCCGACCGCCTGCGCGTGGGACTCTTTTCTGCCGTGCGCCCTCGAGAAATTGTTCCGACGGATGACGCGCTGTACCAACAGCGCAGCGCGACCGCGACCGCGACCGCGACCATGAGCAAATTCGGGACCCTGGTCATGGTAGGGGAACCTCTGCATTCTTCTTTTACACTGCGATGAGATGCTAACCGTACCAGGGACCAGCCGGTGCGGGCAAGTCCACCTTCTGCACCGCCCTCATCCAGCACCTCCAAAACACCAAGCGCCCCTGCTTCTACGTGAACCTCGATCCCGCTGCCGAGGAATTCGCCTTCGAGCCCGACATCGACATCAAGGACCTCATCTCGCTCGAGGATGTCATGGAGGAAATGAGCCTCGGCCCCAACGGCGGACTCATCTACTGCTTCGAGTTCCTCATGGAGAACCTCGACTTTCTGACCGACCCGCTCGAAGAGGTCACCGAGGACTATCTGATTGTGTTTGACATGCCAGGCCAGATTGAGCTGTATACGCATGTCCCCGTTCTGCCCAACCTGGTCAAGGTCCTCATGCAGGGCTCCCTGAACATCCGCATGTGCGCTGCCTATCTACTCGAGGCAACCTTTGTTATCGATCGACCCAAGTTCTTCTCCGGCACCCTGTCTGCCATGAGCGCCATGATGATGCTGGAGATGCCACACATAAACATATTGAGCAAGATGGATCTGGTCAAGGGCCAAGTGGCCAAGCGCGACCTCAAGCGCTTCGTCGACGTCGATGCCGACTTGATCGACGATGATCCCTCACGCAAGCCAGTCAACGAGGAAGACAGCAAGAAGTATAGAGACCCGGCTACCAAGGAGAGCCTTATGAGTGGCTCGGCGTTCCACAAGCTGAACAAGGCTGTAGCCGAGCTCATCGATGGCTTCAGCATGGTGTCGTTCCTCAAGCTGGACGTGCAGGACGAGGACAGTCTTGGCGCAGTGTTGAGCTACATTGACGATGCGATCCAGTTCCACGAAGCGCAGGAGCCCCGAGAACCAAAGGAGTTTGACGTCGACATGGACGAGTCCTAACGTCGCGGTTATAGTATTTGCATGAGTGGCGTTTTACAAGTTACAGGGGGATTGGTAGCATTTACAGGCGTTTGTTGGTGTTGCTGGGTTACAGCCCGGAAGAGAGGAAGGTACAGGAGACCTACGATACCCAATTCAAGCACTTCACAAACATCGGTGGGCGAGTAGAATACCCAACCGGGATCCTGCAGACTTTCCAATCGTGGAAAGCTGTACTATGTGTGAGTGGCTCGGGAAAGAGAAAGGTCCAAACAGCAGACATGTAGTGTACTAGTGGCTCTGAGAACCTTGTACAGCATGTTTAATTCTTGCTGCCTAGATTCGGGGGACGATATGCCGCGAGGCCGGAGGAGAAGAAAGTAATCCTCATTCCGTTTGGGAACATTGGATTTCAGTTCCGCTTTCGCAACTGAATCAGATACTACTTAATTCTATTAGGCCCAATCTTATCCTTCCAAAGGTTAAGAACTCTCTGACTGCTATAAGAATCTAAGAATTAGTACCTACGTATGTGCTCGGTCTCTAATATCCTTTTGTCATTAGGTTAAATAATAGAGTATAAATTACATGTCTAATCCTGAACGTAGAGCGTCCTTTCCCCGAGCTCGTTCCAGCCTGAGAAAAGACCTAATTCACTCCACCAGAGAAGCAACTTGACGCCTTTTTCTTGTTCTAACGGTAATTGTGTTAGCAAAATTACCCTTGCCGATATACTTCAGCCTCCAGTCCTTCTATACTTAAGTAGTCCAAATGCCAGACTGACCACTCTACAAACTCACAGTCGTTGGCTTGCAGCCCCTGATCCGTCAGATATTGCTTAATCGAATTGCCGATTTCTTCCCAAGCGGATGATTCGGCACTACCGGTCTCGAGGGATGGTTTGTCATCAGGTAGATTGTAGGATTTTTTTATACCAGATTGTGGAAAGCTGTACCATGTTAGAGTGCCGGAGCGGGCAAACACATGGAAGGCTATTTCAGTGAGGAAACACTACAGTACATTATTACAGTAGAAACCTACAGGAGAGAACTACAGCCAAGACACAAGACAGACGGAACTGGACTGCTTTTGGGGTATCCAAACTAAAGAAGAAAAGTGGTTCGGATATTCGAACTCGGAAATCAGGTCCTTGTGCGCCAAACAGACTTGTTATGTCGGCCACAGAGCTTTTGAAACGCCGAAGCAAACCCCGGTTTTATAGAAGCCGAGAACACCGCGAAAGGTATTTACTCGGAATCATCGTCCCCACTGTCATTGTCCTTGTCCTCATCATCGTCTTCAGAGTCGCCCTGGACATCGTCATCCTCGTCGCTCGACTCCTCTGTCCCACCAGCTCCCTCCTCCTCATCACTATCATCACTAAGAACGACCTTCTGCTGGAGCGCTGGCCTAGCAGCTGCTCTACGGCTCGGCCGTCCAGTGGCAGTGACCTCGGCAGCTTTGCCCCATGCCAGCTCACCCTCTTGAATGGCGGCCAGATCCTTTTCGAATTCACGTTTTTCTTTGATCTGGGCTGCCTTCTCGTTGGAGTACTTGCCATCCATGCCGGCATCCTTCAGCATGCTCTTAAGGACTTTTATTTTCTCCTTGGGGGTGTCGCACCTGGAGAGTTCGGGGTCTTTTGACCACACCTTGCGGATACCGCATTTGACCAGCCAGCCTTGTAGTCGTTTGATCTCTGCTTCGTCCGGGCTGTCCGCGGCTTTTGGCTTCGCGGGTGCCTTTTCTTTCTTCGTCTTTGACGCAGGCTCCTTTTTCCGTCGCGGCTTCTTGGGTGACTCGTCGATGAGTTCTGACAGTTCGCTTTCTGATACGTCACCTTTTGCCTCTGATGGTGGTGTTGTCTCCTGCTTCCTTGTGGACCCCGCTGGCTCGGCATCACTCTCGTCGTCATCTACGGTTGTTCTTGGCTTAGTTGTGGGCTTTGGTGCCTCTTCCTCCTCGTCTGAGTCTTCGGCTACGACATTCTTTCCTCTGCGCATTGGCTTCTTCGGTGGATCGCTGTCCGCATCTGATATCTTAGCAGCTGGTTCCGACAGCTCGGCTTCGGACTCTTCCTCTGAGGAGGTCTTTTTTCGCTTTTTGGGTTTCTTCGCCGGCGCAGCATTCTTCCGCTTCACGCCTCGAGCGCTCTCACTTGTTGCTTTCGCCTTCTTCTCGGCGGGCTTCGGTTTTGGCTTCGCGGTGGCTTTCTTCGGGGTTGGCTTTGGCGTAGGTTCATCCTGGCAGTACTTGTCCTATGCAACATGTCAGATTTGTGATACACCTCTGTACACATGTGTACTCACGACAGCCTCGTGAATCGCTCTGCCACTCTTCTGTTTCCATGTCTCGTTCGTCTTGAAGAAACCCTCTTTCAGGCCAAGCTCCTTCTCGGCGCGCGCTCGTACGCGCTTGACGGTCAAGTCCTCGTCCTTTCCCGACTTGTGTGTGGCGATGACAATGTCGCGAAGTGTTTTGGAAATAACCGCCCCTGAGGGCAGCGCGTCGTCCGAGTCAGACATGTTGCGGGTTGTCGTCTCGACCACGGTGAGAGTACGCGACAGGCGCGCAATGGCGTAGCTCGCTTGCTAGGGCAGGAACAACCCAGATGGCGCGCACGTGACCCCGCGGAGCGCCCCAATTGCGTCAAGTGAGCTGCCAGGAACGTGTCTCTCAAAACCAAGGCCGAAAGCCGAAACGTGGAATTCAGCCTCAAGTTGCTTTTCGAGGCACAAAACCGGGCTGCGGCTGGTGAGCAAATGAACAAATCAACGCCTTCGTAGCTCGCACACGGCCCAGCGTCGCTCTTGTGCCGTCGTCGGTGTGGCTCCCCGCGAAGTGGGCAGGGGACCGCGCTCCAGGACCGACGTCACAGCTATTTTGCCAGTTTGCACAATTGCCCTGCCTATACCTCAATATTTTGCCCTGCCAGCAAGCCAACGTGCATGCCGCCAGTCCCGTCCTCTCCTAGCCTGCACCTCATCTAAACCTAGTCTTGCCTTTGCTGCAGCTCTGCCCTGCGGTGGTGTCCTCTATATAACTGTCGCTTGGCGAATCCTGGAATCTGCGAGAACCCACTTTCTGCACTCGGCGGGTCCTCAGCCCAAATATCATTCTTTCGTCACCCGAGCCTCCAAGTGCTATACATTGTTCCGTGGCCCCGCGCCTGGAAAGCTTCACCTACACCTACGCCTACACCGCTACTGCCATCCGTCGACCCTCGCTAGCTACGGTCCGCTGACTGCTGGAGCTATCCCAACAATTACACCGCGGGCAAAACCCCCGGTCCTAGCAGACCACCACAAGCTACCTGCCTCGAACGCCCATCTTGCACAAG
The DNA here is from genome assembly GCA_021596325.1 of Parafenestella ontariensis. Lineage (NCBI taxonomy): Eukaryota > Fungi > Ascomycota > Dothideomycetes > Pleosporales > Cucurbitariaceae > Parafenestella > Parafenestella ontariensis. The sequence continues at coordinate 316,956 of JAKGDA010000028.1, forward strand.
AGACACGACCCCGCATATAACGCAAAAATGTCGGGCACGCCAACAAAACTCCTCAGGCGCCAGACGCAGGAAGGACGTCTGCTTCTGGTGTCAAATCGACTGCCCATTACCATCAAGCGCTCAGATGACGCCAAGTACGAGATGTCCATGTCCTCGGGAGGACTGGTCAGTGGTCTGAGTGGTTTGTCAAAAACCACCACTTTCCAGTGGTACGGCTGGCCAGGTCTGGAGGTGCCAGAAGACGAGGTGGCAGGCCTCCAGGATCAGCTCAAGAAGGAATATAACGCCGTACCTATCATGCTCGACGATGAGCTAGCAGACCGACATTACAACGGCTTCTCAAGTGAGACATCCCTACAGTAGAGTAGTTTTCTACGAGTTCGCATGCTAATTTAACAGACGCCATCATGTGGCCGCTTTTCCACTACCACCCCGGTGAGATTACTTTCGACGAGTCGGCGTGGGAGGGATACACCGATGCCAACCGCCTGTTCGCGAAGGCCGTTGCGAAAGATGTACAGGACAACGACATGGTGTGGGTGCACGACTATCACCTCATGCTCATGCCCGCTATGCTGCGCGAGGAACTGGGCAACACCAAGAAGAACGTTAAGATCGGTTTCTTCCTGCATACTCCCTTCCCAAGCTCAGAAATCTATCGTATCCTCCCCGTCCGAAATGAAATCCTGCTCGGCGTGCTCCATTGCGACCTAATCGGCTTTCACACATACGATTATGCGCGTCACTTCCTCAGCAGTTGCTCACGCATATTGTAAGTACTCCACAAGGGAAGCGACGAGTGTTTGCTGACAATGCCTAGGGGACTGGCGACAACACCGAATGGCGTCGAATTCCATGGCAAGGTTGTCACAGTGGGCGCTTTCCCTATTGGTATCGACCCCGAGAAGTTCGACGAAGGTCTCCAGAAGCCCAAGGTACAAGAGCGCATAGCAGCGCTGGAGAAGAAGTTCCAAGGTGTCAAGCTCATCGTTGGTGTCGACCGCCTCGACTACATCAAGGGTGTGCCCCAGAAACTGCACGCGCTCGAGGTCTTCCTTACCGAACACCCGGAATGGATTGGCAAGGTCGTGCTCGTTCAGGTCGCCGTCCCGTCCCGGCAAGACGTCGAAGAGTACCAGAACTTACGTGCTGTTGTCAACGAGCTTGTTGGCCGCATCAACGGCAAGTTTGGCACCATCGAGTTCATGCCAATCCACTTCATGCACAAGTCTGTTTCGTTCGACGAGCTTATCGCGCTCTACTCCGTTTCTGACGTCTGCCTTGTCTCTTCAACCCGCGACGGCATGAACTTGGTATCCTATGAGTACATCGCCACGCAGGAAAAGCGACATGGTGTCATGATCCTGTCCGAGTTCACCGGTGCTGCACAGAGTCTGAACGGCAGTCTCATTGTTAACCCCTGGAATACGGAAGAGCTGGCTGATGCCATCCACGACGCAGTCACCATGGGAGACGAGCAGAGGAGCCTAAACTATCATAAGCTCTCCAAATACGTCCGCAAGTATACCAGGTGAGTCTCCCCATCATGCCAGTAAACAGCGAGTCGAGCTAATATAACATAGTGCTTGGTGGGGCGAGTCCTTTGTCACTGAGCTTAGAAGAATATCACAGAGCGCCGACCGGAAGGTACGATTCGGCAGTGTCAGCACACCACGGCCCGATACTGGTGTCAGCTCTTCTGCACACGGACAGACAGACGAGAATGGCGCTGCCGAGAGCGCACCATTGAAGGAGCAGGACAGTGTTTCGACGAAGGACAAAGAGTCAGACCCTGCCCCATCAAGCGATGCTCGCAAGGACATTTCGGAGCAAGACCTACCCACCCTGGATTCTAAGAAGTCGGCGACCCTATGACGAGGCGTCTAGTGGTTCTGCCTTTTCCCTGGCCTTCAGACTGGTTTATTTCCCTTAACGAATGGTACAGCATGCGACGGAAGTTCGGCGTGATGGATCGATCTTACTTGGGTGGAGCATGATGGGTGACCAGTAACTAGACCTCTACAGCACTGCCGAGTATGGCCAGTTGCAACCAATATACCCCCTGTTTCTGAACTCTCTTCAACGAATCATCCTCCAGGCCATCCTAGCTTCTCTACTTTTCTAGTTGCCTGTGTGATCGAATGGGGAGGTAGGTGCGTTGCATGCTAGGTAGAGTGCATACGTGTCCTGGCTAGCATTCTGGCGCAGCAAGTGGAATAGAGATGTTTTAGTGTTGTAGTACTTTCTATTTAGAGCTACGGTTAACGTTTGGCGCTTGGCGGAGGATAACAACCTAAATTAAGGACGAAGGGAGTACGCGATAATGTGCGGAAAATAAGTTTGCTTGTGCAGCTGACTACCTGCACACAGTGCATTTCTACTACCACGACTTCCAAAAGTTGCTCTGCGTCAGGACCCGCTGTGACAGACTAGAGGTGCTCAGAGGTTTATATTAGTTTAGATGATTAAACAGCCAGTGTACGTATCCACCACAGTTCATCACTGACTTTCGAGTGGGAAGTCGTGAGGTGTTGTTGAACCACTTTTGGTAATCTGAGTTTTAGTCCTATAGATATTTATAGCACTCCAATACTGCCATAAGGTCATTCACGGCCTCATTAGGGTGCACCACCATCGCATCGCCGTTTAGATGCATTTGAAACATCTGTGTCAAGACACCACCACCAAGGTGAGTTGGAGCAAACATTGTATTCAATGGTATCCGGAGCTCTGCGAATGCAGAATCTTAGAAGAGACATTACTTTCAAAGGTGGGAAAATTTGATGGCAAAGATCAGCGTGATGGAGACATGTGAGTATTTTTTTATTGTTCAGTCTATTTTAGACACTTCCGACGGCTTCAATTTCGCCTCGGATATACACTCTAGCTAGAGGAAAAGGCCCGGCCACAACCTCCCCAGTATCAGTTCTGATGGCCCTCTATGTTCCCTACTTCTCCTTGAACATGGATCCATCCCATCCATATGCTCGCGTCAGTCTCGCACCATATTTCCGCGCCTTAGTGAGCGGGAGCCCATCCTCTGGGTGTGGCTCATGGAATGAGATGCCCCTATCCAACCCAAGGTCACTCGAGGGCGTGAACTGCCAGGCCGAACCGTGCAGTTGCTCAACCGAGAAACCCAGGCCAATAAGAGCTTGTACGAATGCTGTCCACTTGACCGCGTCAGGAGGGTCTTTGTCATCCGGCACGTGAAAGAGTGCTTTGAAGACCCGATATGTCTTGTGGTTGACGTGGAATTGAGGCGAGGGGTCCGGTGAGGAATCGCACGCTGGATCTTCTGCGGCTTCAGCAGCGACGGGCATGCCGCGAGTCTTCTCCTTGACTTTCTCAGAGACGGCAAACATGTCAAATCTACCCGTGATCTCTGCTGAACTGTCATGAAAGATTTTTGAAACTGGCTGTGAATCGTATATATCGCTGGAGAGAAGTGGCTGAGATGTCTCCAATTGAGAGCGCTGGCTCCACGGCTTCGTGCGTCGCATCTCTCCTCTCTCGTCAAGGAGTCGCTGAAAAGTTTTTTGTTCATGCACGCCGGAGAGTTTTCGAAGATTGCTGTCGACGTCGCTCCAGAAGATGTCTAGTTTTGCTTCCGCTGCACATAGCGCGTCAATAGTCTTCTTCTTGCTCTTGCTCTCATAAGAAGGATAGTTGAACTTTCCATCAGATGGATTTCCTAGCTTTGATGAAGATATGAATCCGCCCTCCATAGCTGCTTGGAATATATGGTCCCAAGCACGAAAAGGTTCTGATAAGCGCTGAACAAGCTCTACCGTCTTTTCATCCTCAGCCAAGCTGGCATAGACCTTGACCCCCCAGGGTGGCATTTCAAGTTGGTGAGAGCAGTCTGCAAGCACCGAAAGCCTCGTGATGGCCTTTTCAACCTGGGGGCTGATGAGGTCTCTGCTTCCTGGACTATTTCGTAGAAACGTTTCCAGGATGTCCAAGAGGAACTGAATACCAGAGAAGGGTATAATCTTTTCGCCGTTGATATCACCACATATCTCCTCAAGTAGATGTGAAAGATCCTTCTTGAGTGGATTCTCAGAAAAAGCAGCACTTGCAGAGATTGAATTGGCTTGGTCGAATGGGTTCCGTGTCCACTGGTTGCGAAGAGGAGGGCTTGCCACAAATAGCCGTAGCTCACCCACAACCCACCTCTTGATGCTTTCCAGTAGGATGTGGAAGGACATTACAGCTGCAACAAGATCGAAAGGTTTGAGTTCTTCCACGTCTATGCCTCCCGGGTTGGTCTCGAACAGCTCTTCGATGATCTTAGCTTGAGCAGCCAGCTGGTCCCAGAAGATAAGCATGTAGTGTGACCGGGCAACCAAATCGTGCAAGATGCTCAACACAAACTCTGGAGTCCCGGTAGCAGGGTGCGTTCTTCCCATCTGGTCTGGTATCTGACTCGTGCGGTGATCGACGGTGCTCTGATACGCCTCCGCGAAGTACCCTGGGTTCTCGCGAAGCTGCCACACATCATCCTGGGCTGCCTCGGCCATAGCTGAGGTTAAGTAACACAGCCTGACGAAATCTAGGCTATGGCGTGCGCGATAAGGTGCTTTGGCGGCTACTTCGGCGAACGTTGTTCTTGTCTGTTGTTGATTATACCGACTCGGTGCTCCTGGGTTGACCGAGAGGGTGAGCGTCTGCAGGTTACAATCGTGGAGAAGGGCCTCGCAGCACTTAAGTAAGAACTTCAGAAGGCGATCTTGGACGTAAAGGACTTGTAACCCCGCGCCGGGATTGAGGCCTTTGGCGTTGTCTTCGAAGTCTGTGGCCTTCTCTCGAGTATCGAAAACTACAATACTCCCGTAATTATCGCGATTTCCGAGCTGCATCTTCTGCAGTGGAGCTCGCGAATCCTTTAGTTGACCGAGTGGCATAAACACGCGCTCCGTCATGGCGAAGGTGTGGGGGGGATTACGGCTGCGGGTATCGAGGAGAAGAAGTAGGGATACCTTGTCTTGCAAGTCTTCGAGGTTGATATATGGCCACAGATGCTCCTCAGGTGGCACTCCAGTGGAAAGGGCGCAGGGGTGGTAGATCCCCTTTTCAAAGCTCTCAGGACGGTGCGACTCGGCCATGTTGGGCCAAGCGCTCAGGAGCAACTCTCGTCGATGCTTCTGGAGCTTCTTTGGCCAACGCTTGTGCAGCAACTCTTCGTGGTGGGTATATATTAGCTGGAGCTGGTCGTGACTAGCAAGGACACTCTTAGCCATCTTGTTGCCGTAAGATTTGATGTCGTCTTCGGGGTAGGGCTTTTCGATATCGCCTTCGGGGTAGGGCTCATCGATGTCGCCTTCGGAGTCGGAGTCGGAGTCAGAGTGGGGGTCGTAGTCGTAGAGGAGTTGGAAGACACCGTCGATGTCCATGGAGGGGACCGGAGGAGACATGTCGGCGAACATGCAATGTGGAGTTGAGTTGAAAATCTAGAGACCGGGGAAATAGGTGGGAAGCTCGGAGAGGGATTGCGAGGGGTTTTTATATTCAGTGGGTGGAAGAAGCGACCAGCGGCAGTGAAAGCAAGCACGTCATCCCGCACACCTATCCAACAATAACAGAACTGAATTTCTGAAGGAGAGTGAATCAGTTTCCTGTAGCTGTCATATAACTCATTATACAATGAGGCCGCGGTAAAACATAGCTGTCCGATGCAAGTCAATTTGAGACGTTCGGCGCTGCCCATTCTTATGCCCCAGAGGCCGATGTAGTTCTGGATTGCTAAGGCTTTGTGGGACTTCTCGTGTACCCTTCACGCGGTGCGAGTCCACGGGCAAACAACTAAGAGAAACGACAAATGGAGAAGATCTCGTGAGCGGTTCACTAGTGACTACGGTGGAACGGGAAATTAATGGTGTATGGCGAAAGCAGAGACTGTATTATTGAAGGACATGAACGTATAGTACTACGCTGTTTACATGTGGAGGGAGGAGTGGTGTAGTCTACCGTTCGCTAATGTAAAGACATAACACAACACCTTATATCTGGTAAGACAATCCTGTGTCCCGGCAATCGGGACCTTGCACATTGAATCGAATTGAGGTTAAAAGAAAGACAGATTGCAAAGAGCTGTTCGTGGAAAGGCCGTGTGCAGTGTACATGTGGTAGGTGCAAGTGAGTAGGAAGGACGACCCTTATGCAAGCTGAAACATGTCACCTTTCCAACCATAGGTCCTAGAGAGGCGCCTACCAAAACGTCGAGCGGACCGGAAAGGAAGCCTGTGGGTTGGATAAGGTTCATGGATCTGGATAGATTGCTCCACATCGAGGTTGTTGGGAGTGAACTGCCAAGCAGAGCCTTGGAGTTTCTGCGCAGAAAACCCAATCGAGGCCATTGCATGAAGGAAGTCCTGCCAAGGCAGGTCTCTGAGGTTATTACGAGACAGATGCGAGTGGAATAAGGTCTTGAAGACTTTGTGTGACCGCCTGTCGAGATGGAACACTTGCGGCTTGTCATCGCTGCTCAGGGGTGCCTACTGGTTGCCGTCACGATTCTCCAGTGCCGCAAGACCATGAGTCTTGAGCTTCTTATTGGTGGTTGCGGTGAGCTTGTCGAAGCCACCCGTGATCTGTTTCGTGGAGTCATGAAGGTTGTTGGCCAATGGGGTATAGATGTACTCGACAGGTGGAGATGGCGTGGACAACTTCGAAGATTTATCGGGCGCCTCCCAAGGAGGTGTTCGCTGTAGTGTGCGTTCCTGAATGATGCCACGAACAACTTCGTGGGGTGACTTTCCAGCTTGTTGGCGAAAATATTCGTCTGCGGCCTGCCAAAACGCATCTAGAGCGGCTTCTGCGCAACGCAGCTGCTCCACTTTGATCCGCGTGCGCCGCTTGTTGACAGGGTAATTGAACTTGGAGTCCGGCTTCCCCAAGTCAACTAGTGCACTGCCCTGGAACTTTGTCTTCAAGATGTCGTGCCATCCCGCATAAGTGGCCGCGTAGCTGATGAACAGCTCAGTGCGGCGTTGTTTGACGGTGTACTCAACCTTCTTTGCCTATGGTTGGAAGATACTCAGCTGGTGCAGACATTCTACTGCTACAGATAGTTGAGAAAGGTACGAAGCCACCCAAGAGCTTGTGAGAGACTTGGCTCGCCCGTTAGTCTGCAGCTTTCGTTCTAAGGCTCCCATCAAAGTGTGTACTGTCAGCTCGTTTCGTACACGTGCCTCCCGAAGATAATTGAACAGCGTGATGATGTCGTCTAGCTCTTTGTCTCCTCTGTCCCGCGTAATCATACGTATCATGACGAGGTTGGGATTGGTGTGAAAACGATCGCAGTTGCGAGCGAAAAAGCGTCGCATAGGCGGCGAAGCAGGCCAACCATCTTTGATCTAGGAGATGAAGTCTAGGATGGTGACTTCAAGGAAGAACCACGTATTCACCAGGGCCTCAAACAGAGCAGGTGGCGGCCCTTTCTCCGGGCGTAGCTCCACAGTGTGTTGTTGAAGGATTTGGTCGAGTGAGGTGATCCGAGAGTGTATCTCGTTCCAAGTGACGAGCTCTGTATATGCGTCTGTGATAACATTCCGGAGGATCCTGTTGAAGAGGGGTTTCTCAAGTCCGGCCTTCGCAATCCTACCACAGTCATAGCCCGGGAGCAATTCGCGTCGGTGCTCCTTAGTCTTGGACAACAGCAGCAAAGTAACCCGGATCTTCACGGAGCGACCAAACATAATCTTCTGCGGAGTTCCTACAAGCTGAGACAAGCCCAGTGAGCTTCTGAAGATCCAAGCGTGCAGGTACACGGTATGGTGCCTCTCGGGTTATGATCTCGAATGTGCTAAAGTTGTGCGTACTGTCGGATGGAAGGGGCGGCTCGAGAGGATAGGTGGGGTTCGCCGATGGAGTCATGTCTTTACTCGAGACATCGGGTATAATCTCAGCGCAAATTCGGTTCATGAATTTGAGCAGACCTTGTTGTATGAGCAACACCTGGTAACCGTGGTTTGGATGCATTGCGCAGCCATTCATTGCGGACTCGAAGGCAGCTACTGCGCTGTTGCATTGCACAAGCGAGCCATAAATACCCTCATCCCAATTCCCTATGAATCTCATGGTATAGGTGCTCCCTTCGCGCATCAAGAGCTCAGGCCTTAGCTTCCATAACGGTGCCAACTCGAGATCAGAGAATGCAAACTTGTCGGGAGTGTGCCTTGCGCGGGCATTGAGTAGAAGAGGCAGGGAGTTAGGCTTGGTGAGATCCTCTATATTGAGGTAGGGAGTGCGATATTTGCCATGCTCGAAAGCATCCCTTTGGTGTGAGCAGCCATAAGCGTTGAAGAGGAATTTGTCCATATCAGGCCGGTGCTTCGCAGGCAGAAGCGGGTCCACACTCAGAAGAGCAGCCTTCCTTTGTGCCGGAGTCTTCTTAATCCAGCGCCTTTGGATCATGATCTCGTAAGCCTGCACGACGTGGGATAAGGTGGCCCATTGGGCTCTGATGTCTGCAACAAGACCCGGAAGTATGGGATCTTGGAGCTTGTCGACGTTGGGCATAATGACAAGCTCCCACATGAGCGGCTCTTGGTCATCATGGTCGCAAGGTTTGTCGTGGGGACATCCGAAATAGTGATGTTCATGGTCGTCGAAATCAGCGCCTTCAGCACGTATGAAAGTGAGGTCAGTACTGCCTGTGTTGAGTGCTTTCCTGATGATCCTTGCCGCATCTCCTTCGGCCATTGAAGCGAGCGCGGCGAGCTTTTGTCGATACGTGTCTTCAGAACCCATGGTGTTGATGGCAATGTCCTCGCATGGATCTGACAGGAGGTATCGAGGCACGGTACTGAGCTTCGCCCATACAGTGCGAAAGAGCGTCATCGAGACAAGCCAACGTGGAGAGTACGATTGTCCACAAGAAGGATGAGTAGAGCAATGCGGCGGTGAAGGAGACAACAGCTTCCCGCTGCCTTCCCCCGCCGGACATCTTAGGTTCATCATGACACCGAAGAATTTTCGGTCGCATCGTTTCCATTAAGCAGAGAGAAATCCGAACATCATGATCCTTTTGATCTGTTGATTCAACCTACCGCATTTATAGAGCCCCAACTCTCTTGCGTCTTCTACGTGGCAGGCGAAACCTTGGGAACAGGTCGTCGGATACGAGCACTCCATGGAGGCTGCGCCTGCAACATGGTACGGCAGGTAGCAAAGCGCCTCCACAAAGTCGTCTATGACTCTCTGAATTCTTTGTCCTAATTCGGCACACGTTTCACCTTTTCCTCAGTTCTGTGGGAAGTTCTAAGGTCCCTATGCATACAAGAAGCAAGAAGCCTCGCTAGCAATTGTAAAACAGTTTGCAAATTCCGGTGAAAGGCGTGGTATACAAGCAGGCAGAAGGTTAGATGCAGAAAGGACATGGGGGCTCACCTATTGGACCTCTTGCCGCGAGCGCGACGCCGATCTACGCAACGATATGCAGCATACAGTACTATTGTACGCCATCGTTGGGACAACGTTTGCTCTGCGCTACCGCAGGTGACGTTCCACAATATCGGGTGGATGTTTCTCCCGGCAACCCTACCGCAAGGGGAAGACCAATCTCCCCAGACCAGACTGTAAGGCCTATCCAAGGAAAGCGGCGCGTGAAAGGAAATTCGAAATGAAGACGTAAGAACGTCTTGTTACCGGTGATGGGACAATGACGCCGCCGCAATCTTGCTGATGTTTGACAAACGTTCCCCACCACTTCCTCTTCGATATCGCGACAGAATAACACGATAAAGAGGCCTTGGCGACAAGCCATTGTATAACAGGAACAACCGAGGCGGCGTCGGTAGAGTAATTCCTTGTGATATCTTGCCCAGGCAGCTACCCATGGCCAAGTTCTCGTTGACAGGCGGTGGGCAGATGCGGAGCATGTGAATCTGTAGACGACGTGTCGGCTGTTACCTGAGGCTTTCGGCGCCGGCCAGTGTCCATCGTCGCTCCAGCTATTGGCAAGCACAACAGAAACAAGCCGGGACTCAACGCAGGGCGGTTGGACGTCTGACATGTCATGTCACTCACTATTCTACCGGACATATTCCGGTTGTCACGGAGCGGCGGGCGGAACGAAGGGAACACGAAAGCAGTAAGCGGGCGTCGCCGTGACGAGTCGCGGACTCCTTTCCCCAAGACAGAAGCCGGCTCGAGCGTCTTTCTAAAGCGTCTTCTCGAAGCCCTATTGCAGGAAGATCTCGGCCGGATAGGTGTTGCGCACAGTTAATTCGGCGAAACGGCGGCCTGGCGAGATGTAACGAAGAACTTCATGCCCCCTGAGGCTCCACTGCGTGACTCGCTGCGAGTTCCCAAATGTGTTCGTTGCGCGTCTGTGCCTGGAAGGAGCCCTTCGAGAGTGGACACTTGGATGTGATGCGCACCGTCGCTGATCAATTGCCGTATGATGCTTCCACACAGGTTCCAGCCGCCTCGTTTGTGTGGGCGAATCCCGGCCAGCTGGTATCCGGGGAATGCAACCCGAGCTCCACTTACCCCATCCTGCTGCCGCACGCCTCGCGTGGGATGCTTGTCTCGAGGAGCGGTCAGAGAATGACATGTCCAGGGCCTTGTCCATCCGGGGCACACGGCTTGATGATGCCTTGCTTGCGAGCCCAAGAGACACCGTGTCTCCCACGTCAGTCAGGAATAGCCGCGGCAGCTCCCCCAGATGGTCGCCCGTCTTGATGTGCTTCCTTTTCCCGTCCGCGATGGTATCATCTCGTCTCATCAGCAAGGCCCTCATGAAGCAATGCGTGGGAGGCCGCAGACGGCTGTATATCTGCCATGCCGTGTTTGGCGCATGCAGACTCGCTTCGCATCATCCTAACAGGAGCATCTCAGACTTCTCGATAATGACAGGATAACCCCCGGACGCCACTGACTCTGCAAGCCTGGCGGGTTGGGGCGTGGGGTGGACTTTGCTCCATCCAGGTGCAACAACGGAGAGAAGCAAGGAGCGCAACCGTCCGCTTCCCCGTCGTCGCTCCGGCGCAGTTAATCACTGATATACTTTCTTTTTTCGCTCAAAGCGTCCGTCCCTTCCGGCTAACTTATGCGAGTCAGGATTAGGCAGTAAATAGCGACTACCTTTCTATAAAAGAGACATCCCCCTTGGTCGCGGTATCGTCATCACAACTCAGCTTCTCTCAGGATTATTACCACCCCTTACACCAGTATCTCCTCATTAACCCCTGTTTCACCCGCTCATAAAGCCTCTTGCCAGCCCTCATTCTTTGACGCAACTTCCTGAAGCATTTCACGGTCCCACCTGCGACACTCGTACTCTCGCTTCCAATTCGACGGCTCCGAAACCCAAGACCCATCCAACCATAGTTTCCTAGTGCATCCGGCCTTCCTTGTTGGCAGTAGCCCAGCAATAGTAAGTAAGCCTCGAATGCAGCCCTTTTTTTACATGCACGCCAATCCGGGGCTCCGCCAGTTGCTTAGGCCCAGTCCCGGCACATGCCAACGCACTCGCATCTATTCGCATCCAAGCACCCTTGATATTAAATCTGACTCACCCTTTTGCCAGGCTCTTTTCTACTTGCATATTACATCACCCTTTGCCCACGGCCACTGGTGCTTCGGAAAATAAGATTGCGGACCAATTTTGCCAGCGAACAAATTAGTTGTCCGAGCCCGAGACAACTCATACAATCTTGCGCCTTGCTCCGAGTCTGCCATTCTGGGACTTGACATCTCACCACGCATTGTCGCACACGGCCCGTGTCTATATCTCGGCATACCGACACGTAGTATATAGTCGCCGTCCCCGGAGTCACTCCAGGTTTTGACCCAGGCTTCCATTGAACTTCGACCGCTTGTACCATTGTACCACAAGCCTCATACCACCAAGTACCATCACCAAATAAGACATCACGCCCATGACCGCAAAAATGCCTGCTTCAACCGCCTCCGCCTTCAACCCTCGCCAGCGCCTCTCCATCCTCACCAACTCCACTCTCGGCCACGATGTCAGCGCTGCCTTGAAAGCATCTACTAGCCTGACTTCTCGCTCGTCAGACGTCAACGAGACACCCGCACCGCCACCATCACCCGTCGATTTCTCGTTTCCATCGACACCAGCAGAGCAACGATCACCCAATGGTAGTGAATCGAACTGAGCTACCCAACTCTTCTCTCCAGAGGAACGGGAAGATGTTCGATTTGTGTACTACTGTTTTGATTATCTGCATTTAGCGAGCCGGAGGACCTTCAATTTCACCTTTCGACTTTGGGCTTTGACATGGGATGGAGCATAGGGCTGTACATGGATATGGGACTTTATTGGATTCGCGCGTTGACCGCTGCCGTCTTATCTCCTTCTGATTCCCCGTCGATTTTCATCCCTCGACAGCACTGTTACATTTGATTTGGGTAAAGGATAGACTTGGTACATTACACCATCACCTCATGGTTCATTCAGCTTTCAGGATTTGCTTTTAGACTACTCTATCTGGTAATAAGGACTTTATCAATTTGCTCATATATTCTCTTGATACAATTTACGGTGATTTATCGTGTACACAAAAAGTGACACTCGACAAAACCGCTCATTCTCAGCCCATGGAGTCATTCAACTCTCACACTCTCAGATTGCCCGACTCCGGTCCGCATGTTGGCTAGAAGGCCTGACGCTCAGCGTCGCACAATGCCGGCTCACCTTCCCTCGAGGAGCCGCAACGGCGCGCTCCGCTCCCGCTGCGGTAATACGAACAATAAGACGTCAGACTTGCGGTGTGAAACGCGTTCCCGCGTCCTCGCAAATTTACATACTCTCACGTAAAAATCAATCGGTTGTACTCCCGTGTACGTGATATTTGCGAGTTATAGCAGGCTATTGCATGAGTAACGTTTCGGGCACGGAGCTAATGTCTGGGGAAGCCTGAGGATCCGGGGGTATAGCAAAGTATATTTAGCCTTGGGGTACAAAACGGGATGAAAAGGAAAAGGGCGTCCTATCATCCCGGAGGAAGCCGGATAATGATCAGATCACACGTGGGAGAAGCCGCCTCCGTCAGGCTGTTTAACCAGAGTTCTGGCTGTTTGATCCTTCGTTGCTCAAGAAGCCGTTTGGCCACATCCAGAGTTCAACCTTAAATCCAGAATGCACCCTTTGGCATCCGTGTGTTTTCGAGATCTGCAAACGGTCCGCTTCGCCTAGAAGCTGTAGATATGGGATATGCGAACAACAAGCCAAATTTATAAGGCTTGGAAATCGGTTGCTTTCGTGAGGAAGGTCGGCAAATTCCGCGATCGACCCTTTCCTGTTCCTAGCATCTGGTTTCAAGCTTGCGGATTGCATCCATGCAAGGAAAAGTTGCAGATCCATGCCCGCTGTATCCTCATTAACAACCATGGGATTGCGGGGTGCATTAGCCCTTCGACGACATCCTCGTCTAAAACCTTCATAACCGGTTACTGGGAGAGCGATAGGGGGACCACACGAGTATGCAGGCATACACCCGGTAGTAATGCTGTGGATGTAGGGGCTGTTGGGCCGGCGGATGTACTGGTACGAAACACTGAGACACGCGACACGACATTCCCAGCATGAGCCTGTTTCTGAAGACTCGAGCACATACATGGATGCTTGTATGCCTTTACGGTCAAGCCGCCGCACGTCCTATTTGGCAAGATGCACCTTTCCCTGCGGTGCTTAATGCAGAGCACCATAAACCGTAGGTAGTCTCTAAACCGCCGGTGGATCTGGGGAATTACTCTTTCTGGTTTGAGGACTCCAGACAGCGGGCAGAACAGGATGCATGTCATGTCCCACTGTTCGCCAGTACTTCCTCTAGTCTTAGCCAGCCGCATTACCTCGTGTTGTCATGATCAATGACTATGACAGAAGTTCCTCGCAATGTGAAAGCTTCGAGTTTGCTTGGAGAAGACTCTTTAGACCCGTAGGCGAAGTGCTCTAGACTGCATTAAGTACCGCATAGTGAACGTAACTTCGAAGATTCCCTCATCAAAAGAGAGTTATACAGCGGCTGCACCATAACTTGGACGACAGAAGAGTGATAACATATGCTATAAGTAGATCTCGCTTGAAATGCAAAGCAATGCAAAGCAATGCAAAGCAATGCACGATTCTGTGCATGTCTACTAACTGATGTAAACGCCACCTATGCCGATGCCAATATGTCCTCTATTTTTAGTGTTATACATCAATTACAAGGTGTATGCGAGGTTGTTGTACATGTCAAGCCTGATTCGACTGGGTATCTATGAAGAAATAGCATTTGGAGAGGGCACATTGCCTTCGCTGGTCTTCGTCGAATAGTTGGTCGACGAAGGCCGCTCAGCAGGATGTTCATTGGCGACCATTTTCCGTACAATTCCGAGGGGCCCTGGTCTAGATGTTTTTGGGGTTGGTGTGTCGTGATTCGATTCAAGGCCGGTATAGTAAGTCAGCTTAGGGGTGCCGTCTACTTGTTCTAGCTTCGCAGGGCGTTCGTGATGCGTATAGTTTGGTTGCACGCTCGTTGGGTGCTTGTGAACTTTTCTTGTGCTCCACTTATCCTGGTCGGCATGGTAAGCCATGGGCTTGTACTTCTCCTCGCTCACCTCAGAGCCCACTTTTCGGAAGATGGCTACATCCGTAGCGCTTGCGGCTCGAAGACTTTTGATTCTAAGTCGGAGTTCTGCCACTGAACGTAAGCGCACACGCTTCTCCTTGCGCAGGCGTAAAACTTCCGGGGCACCCTTGAAAGGCTTTCCCGCCTTAATCGCTGCATCTAGCGCGAATTGGAAATCCGATTCATATGCTTCAGCATCGCCCATCAATTCCAAAACGGCGACCCAGTTCTGAAAGCGTAACTGGTCTAGCGGGATGCCCGTTGGGCTCAAAGCAGTCTGAACCGGCGACCCTTGTGCGGGTGCTGGAGGCGGCGGCTGGTGCGGATCTGTGGTCATCTCATCGTAAACGACCCGCAGATCGGTAATCGAGCCTAAGGCTGGATATTCCGGGTCGATGTGCATGTAGAACGGGGATTTGCTGAGATCAAGCGCTTGTCCAGACATTACAACAGCCTCAACATTCTTCATTTGAATCTTGAGCGCCTCTATCTCCCGCCCAAGTTCCCCTGGAATCATGTAGTCGAAGGATTGAGGACCAGACGGCGCGGAATCTTTCTGGTCTATTTGTTGGATGAGATGCCTCTCGATACTGGCGGTGATGGCGTGTGGCAACCTCGATAGCTGCGCTCGAAAATAGTCTGTGTGATCAGCCCTCCTACATGCCTTCGTGAATGTGATCCAGTCCTCAAAAGGGATTTGTGTACTCTCAGCCTCCGCCGCTGAGGCGACTCGTTCCCAAAGTTGCTCGATGAGGTCTTTGTCCCTTACTAAGCCAGCAGACGTGATGGCGCTCCTAGTTCCGATCGGTCCCAGTTCTATACCAGCGGTTTTGACATCTTGTAGGGTGGTAGTGAGTAGGCCCGGAACTCGTAGTTTGCCGGATAGCGAGATGAGAGCCTCGAATGGATGGGTCTGAGGTGACATGCCGGCTTGAATGAGTCCCGACATGATCTCGTGTGCCGCAACGACAATCATATTGCGCAGCTCTGCAACCCCTCCCTCATAGTCTTCGCCCGCAACCTTCTCGGGTAGCAGTTGCTCGAACGCGTGGATGAAGGCACCGACATGGATACTTTCTAGTGGTGCTCCAGCCTGCATGTATGCGTAAAGAAGGTTCGCTATGGCACGGACAAGCATGATGCGATCAGCCATGGAGGGGGAGGCTCCTATAGCAGCCCTCATCCTGGTGATGAGGGCCGTGAGATGGGTTGGCCTTAGACTCACACCGGCACGGCATGCTACCAGGCAGGCGGTATAGGCTTCTGCTAAAGGCCTCTCCGTCATGAAAAGCTCAAAATAACGAGGAGGGGTCTGGGTAGGGTAGAGACGAAGGACTATGTCCAAGGCCAAGTAGGCCTTCTTCCAGTCGCGCGCCAGGATGCGTGCCGTGAGAATGCCCTGCAGAAGAATGGTGGGAATGCCGGCAATGGCGGTTGGCTGAGTGCGGTCGGGCACGATGGCATCAGGCGAGAGATGATACTCGGCGAAGGTGCCGGGAAAGCGCTTCAGTCCGTCGGCGTAGAGGTCTTCGAGATGCGGCAGTGTCATGATGCCTCCGTATGCCATGAGCTCAATTGCCGCACCGTAGGCTGCCTGCGACACATAGCGCTCGTCTTGCTGGACAAGCCATTGCCAGAGCTCGTGGCCCTCGTGGAAGCGCTTGCAGTCCTTGTAGATGCCAAACAGGTGGACGAAGGCGTAGGGGTGGGGCTGGAGGGTGCCTCTGCGGATGTCGGTGGCAATCTGCTGCACGAAGGGGAACAGTTCGGATCGCTTGGTGTCGGCGTAGGTGTTGCGGATGCGTACGTGCAGGGCCTGGGTGATGCGGCGCGTGTCGTAGCTATTCAGGGCGCCGGCTTCGAGGAGCGTCGGATACAGGTCCATTAAGTGTTGCACATTTCGGATCTCACACGCCTGGCGGAACTGCTTGACCAGAGAAGCTATCTATTCCTGTGAGCGGAATTCTACGACATGCAGGGCCATCTTACTCTATCCTCGGCGCCATCTTCAGCTGCCGGTCTAGGCTTCTTGGAATGTTTGCCTATCCGAAGGGGACTTCGCGAGATGCCTTTGGCTTTCGATTTCGAATTGGTCGCATAGCTTGACCTTTGGAGGCCTGTTGCGGGCGGAGGGTCTTGGGACGACTTTATGGCAGACGGTACAGCAGCGCGAAGAAGTCGAGGTGCGAGGAATGGTGCCGAGGGACAGACCAAGGATGCAAGCCGTGTCCGCGACAGCCTGTGCATTTCCAGATAAGATACAGCTATACTACCCTGGTGTTGAAATATGTCTTCGCAATGCGACCGTCGAGCAACTTTTCGGACGACGCGCCAAGCCATGGGCACTTCCGCGATTGGACCCTGCTCCGCCGGAGGAGACACCTAGCAAAACCCCACTGCGAGCTCACCACTGCGCCCATTGAAGCCGACGCCATCGCACCCCACGGGCTCTCCACCATGTCGCGCCCTCTGTCCCTCTTCAGCATCCAGGCCATCCTGATCCTCGCCATTGACGATGGCTCCCGCATCCTCACCAAGTACTACCAGAACCCGCACCCGCCCGCTGGCAACCAGACCGACTACCCCGGCCAGATTGCATACAAGACGGTGAAGGACCAGAAGGCCTTCGAGAAGGGGCTGCTGGGTGCGCAATTCACCTCGGAGAAGCGTGCTGGCTTTGGTCTGACATGAAACGCAGAGAAAACGGCCAAGCAGACGACGGATATTATATTGTATGACCAGAAGGTCATTGTCTTCAAGATGGAGTCGGACGTGATGCTCTATGTGGTTGGGAGCGCGGAAGAGAACGAGGTGCTGCTGTACAGGTGCGGTCATGGCACGGGCTAGCCAACATGGGTCCAGGCTAACACACACACACCAGCGTCGTCCTCGCTCTGAGAGACTCACTCAACATCCTTTTGAAGTCAGTGTGCCTGAGAGGAAAGCGCTGCTGTGGCTAACCAAACCCAGGAACTCGGTCGACAAGCGCACCGTCATCGAGAACTACGATCTTGTGGTGAGTGCCGAGAGCTGGGATAGGTAAATATGGCTGTGTGCTGACAGCAGTAGTCGCTCGCCGTCGATGAGCTCGTCGACGACGGCATCATCCTCGAGACGGACCCTGTCATCGTCGCGTCGCGTGTCAGCAAGCCGCCAGCCCAGGACATGACCTCGATGAAGAACCTCGACCTCTCCGAGCAGGGCTTTTTGAACGCGTGGGAGTTTGGAAAGAGACAGCTGGCAGAAAGAATACGGCAAGGTCTATAATGGTATTTGCTTCAGCGGGTACGGCGTTGTTGGAGTTCTCAGGGCAAAATGGGCAGCAGTTGGCATAAACCTCAATGTTCAAGCATGATAGAATCGGCACGACGGCCATTGCACTTCTGTTATGTGGCAGAAGATGCTCGTTGTCTTTACTGACGCTAGACCAGAGCCTCTGTGAATGCTAGTGATGCGATTGAAAGGCACGTTTACTAAGCTTTCAGGAACCATGCTCTAGCGCTGTTGAAACGATCGGCAATAAGTCAGTAATTGAAATATACTATACATGTTCCGTATCTTGAATATTACTACTTAATTTTCTTTACGGCACTAAAGCTATCTGGAGATATAATATAAAAAAAACATTGATTCAAGCACGAAAATTGTAGTTGAGGACTACAGTAGCGGGTAGAGTCACATTTCCCCGAGCACGCACGTCGTCATCGCATCCCACCACGACCCCACCACAGACTCTGCACAAACAACATCACACCATGAAGCAGCGCTTCTCCAGCCTGGATGTCAAGGTGCGTCGCAAGCATGCCAAACTAACTGCATAGAACTAACTAAAACAGGTCATAGCCCATGAGCTCTCTGCGAAACTCACCTCGCTTCGCGTCACCAACGTCTACGACCTTTCCTCGGTATGCACCGCGCTGTGCGGCTTTCAGTGCCTGAAGCTTACCGCCATGTAGAGAATATTCCTCCTCAAGTTCCACAAACCCGATCACCGCGAACAGCTCCTCATCGACTCCGGCTTCCGCTGCCACCTTACCGAGTATGCACGCACTACCGCCGCCGCCCCTTCGGCCTTTGTCGCCAAACTGCGCAAATACCTGAAGACGCGCAGAGTCACTTCGATTGCTCAGATCGGCACCGATCGCATCCTCGAGTTCCAGTTCTCCGACGGACTGTACAGACTCTACATGGAGTTCTACGCCGGCGGCAATGTTGTCCTGACCGACGCCGACTTGAACATCCTGGCTTTGCTGCGCAACGTCGACGAGGGCGAGGAACACGAGAAACTCAGGGTGGGATTGCAATATAACCTTTCGCTGCGCCAGAACTACGGTGGCGCTCCGGAACTCACCAGAGAGCGGGTCCGTCAGGGTCTCCAGAAGGCCGTCGACAGGCAGCAAGAACAGCCTGTGGCGACAGGAAAGAAGGCGAAGAAGGCTGGCAAAGACGCATTAAGAAAGGCGCTAGCCGTCTCCATTACAGAGTGTCCCCCACTGCTTGTGGATCATGCTCTGCATATCGCAAACTTCGACTCCACACTGAAGCCGGAGCAGGTGCTTGCTGATGACGAGCTACTCGACAGACTGGTCGTGGTTCTGCAAGATGCGAGAAAGATTACGGATGACATCACAACACCGGACCAGATCAAAGGCTACATCCTGGCAAAGCCGAACCCGTCCGCACCAAAAGCAGACGAGCAGGCTTCCGAAAAGCCCAGACTCCTGTATGATGACTTCCACCCTTTCAGGCCACGGCAATTCGAGGACTCGGATTACACTTTCTTAGAATTTGATGGCTTCAACAAGGCTGTGGACGAGTTCTTCTCCTCCATTGAGGGACAGAAGCTGGAGTCGAAATTGACTGAACGCGAACAACAAGCCAAAAAGAAGCTGGAGAAGGCACGCAAGGAGCATGAAGACCGGATTGGCGGGCTGCAACAAGTGCAAGAACTGAACTTCCGAAAGGCAGAAACGATCCTCGCAAACGTGCATCGCGTTACCGAAGCCACCGAGGCTGTCAATGGGCTCATCCGACAAGGCATGGACTGGGTCGATATTGCGCGTTTGATCGAGCGAGAGCAAAGTCAAGGGAATGCCGTCGCACAACTCATCCGGTTGCCATTGAAACTGCATGAGAATACAATCACACTGCTACTTGACGAAACGAACTGGGACCAAGGACAAGAGGAGGATGACGAGGGCAACGAGACGAGTTCAGTCAGCGAAGACACGGAGGATGAAGACGACAGCCCTAAGAAGAAAGCTCCCCCGGTCAAGGTAGCTGTTCAACCACAGCTGGCGATTGATATTGACCTGGGGCTTTCTGCATGGGCAAACTCAACGGAATACTTTGACGAGAAGAAGACAGCCGCGAACAAGGAAGAGCGTACAGTCCAGGCTTCCACGAGAGCACTAAAGAGTCACGAGAAGAAGGTAGCAGAAGACCTCAAAAAGGGCTTAAAACAAGAGAAGGAAGTCCTTAGACCCGTACGGAAGCAGCAATGGTTCGAGAAGTATATCTACTTTGTCTCGTCAGATGGACATCTTGTTCTCGGTGGCAAAGACGCTCAACAGAACGAGATCATCTACCGAAGATACTTACGGAAAGGAGATGTTTACGTTCACGCCGACCTGAAAGGTGCCGTTCCTATGATCATCAAGAACAAGCCCAACACTCCAGACGCTCCCATACCACCGTCAACGTTGTCACAAGCAGGCCATTTCTCCGTCTGCACTTCTGAAGCCTGGGACTCCAAAGCTGTCATGTCAGCGTGGTGGGTTCGCAGTGACCAGGTCAGCAAGACTGGCCAGACTGGCGAATTTCTTCCAGCTGGCATCTTCAACATCAAGGGGAAGAAGGAGTACTTGCCGCCGGCTCAACTAGTCGTTGGTCTTGCGATTATGTTTGAGATCAGCGAGCAAAGCAAGGCCAATCATCACAAGCACCGCATTCAGGAAACAGCAGTTTCTGCTGCAGATATGGCACCCGACCCGACCGATGAAACCAAGGCCGCAGAGGCCGCCCAATCAGAGCACAGCGACGATGAAGATGATTTTCCAGATGCGAAGATCAACTCTGACTCGGAGGAAGACTTTCCAGATGCGAAGATGCATCAAACGGAAGAAAGCGACGCTGAGTCTGAAGCAGCAGCTCGTAGAAGCAACCCCCTCCAATCGAGAAATACAGACGCACAGGAAGATTCTGATGATGAAGATGACAAGTATCCTGCAAATGATAACTCCGAGTTTGTCATGTCTGGAGGGAAGAACGGGTCATCCCAAAACAACGGTCCGCAGGAGGATGCGGGTTCAGTGGCAGATACCGAACAAACTCAAGGGGCTCTGGGCCGCCGCCACCTGTCAGCGAAAGAACGTCGACTACTGAAGAAAGGACAACTCCCTGTATCAATCCAAGCCACATCGCAGTCAGTATCCGTAGGCGCAGGTACTGATGGTGATGAGAGCGCATCTGCCGAGGAAGACGCGAAGGCAGCTGCAAAAGCACCAGGTACAGTTACCTCACAAGCTTCGAAAGTAACAAGCGCACCTCTACCCCGTGGCAAACGTGGGAAGGCGAAGAAGCTGGCCGCAAAGTATGCCGCTCAGGACGAAGAAGATCGCGCGCTAGCCATGCGTCTCCTAGGCTCCAAATCCGGCCAACAAGCTGCCGAAGCTGCAGCCCAAGAGAAGCGCCAAAAAGAGGAACAAGCGCAAGCAGACAAGCAGCGCCGCCGCGATCAGCACCTTCGCGCTCAAGCTGCAGGCAAAGCAGCTGAAGAAGCGCGACGTGCCGCTCTGGAGAACGCCGCTCAAGAGGACGACGATGAAGGTGATGAGGTCCTCAAGTCCAATCTCCAGAATCTCGACGCATTTACTGGCAGGCCTCTACCAGGAGATGACCTCCTCTCTGCCATACCCATCTGCGCACCTTGGTCTGCCCTCAGCACGTACAAATACAAGGCGAAAATCCAGCCCGGGTCAACCAAGCGCGGCAAAGCCGTTAAAGAAGTGCTCACCATCTGGGACCGTGCGGGCAAAGACTCGAAAGCGTTGGATAAACAGAGTCAAGACGTGGAGAGGATATGGCCCAGGGAAATCGAGCTGATAAGGGGATGGAAGGAAACAGAAGTGGTAGGTGTTGTGCCGGTGTCTAAAGTAAGGGTCATGATAGCGGGCGGGCGGCGTGGTCAGGATATCGCAAATGGCAAGAAGAAGAGTGCACGAGGTGGGAGGGGGTCGAAGAAGAAGTGAGATATGATCCAACACATAGATGGGTACTCCTAGAGAGTCTCGAGGCATTTAAGAGCCATCCATAAGCGTAGCATATGGACCCAAATAACCTTCGAGGTGTTCATAAATCTAAGGTGCTCCATACGGAAACACTAAAACCATCTCGGCATCATTATTGAACTGCATGGATCGACGAATCTCCTGCAGAAAGTGACGGATGTGTAGAAGATGCGTATCAGAAGGTCCATGCCATAAACGGAGCCACAGCCTTACCGTATCACCGTACTTAGCGATGGTGGTTTCGCAAGTGCGAGCTAGACCACTATTTAGATCCGGTCCATGCAATGCATCACGAAAAGGGGATGCTTCGGCTAGCGCAGTCAACCAATCATTACCCTAAGGAAGAAGCACCGTAGATAGTCGGGACGCTAAGCTCATATGCTTGCGACACGGGCGAACAATTGATGTGCGCCTCTGATAACAATTGCGCTGTAGTGCGCCATTACAGCAATGCACGGTGAGGTAGCAGCAACACAAAAGGATCAGTGCTACCCCTCCATTTCCTTAAAGCAACGGTGGCCTCATAGTCGTGCTTGATCCTGAAGCATTGTCCGGCTTGAGATTTTGTCCCTGTTTTCAACGAAGATGCAACAGTCTCTCCGTCGAAGTCTGCACGACCCTCCAAACTTTTCTTAGTATATGAACAATAGCTTGACATTCAACATGCTACCACAACTAACTCTTCTTTCGAACCTGGTATGCCTACCCCTCCTCGTGAACGCAACGCTCCTCCGTCGAATCGATGGCACAACTGCCGTCACCTCGCCAACTCCCTCCCCCTCTCCCTCTCCCTCTCCCTCTTCCACAGCAAGCGCAGATCCTCAACACGACGCAAGCGACCATGACCACGACCCCACCTATCACGCAAAACAGATTTCAGACCACTGGGCCCTTTTTGTCGCCTGTATCATTGGTGGTATCGCATTTCTCTGCGCTTTGGTGGGACTGGTTTGGTTCCTTTGGCGACGCCATGTCAGGGGAAAGAGAAGGTTTGTCGGCAACTTGATGGGTCTGGGTTTGAGGCGGGATCAGCTGGATAAGAGGGGCAAGTTTGTGAAGGTCGAGGAGCAGCAGGTGGGGAGTTGTGAGGATCTACAGGGAGGCAAAAGTGCCGATGAACAGGAAGGTACGGAGCTGCACAAGTTGATGGAAGAGCCGCGAACTGAGAGGAGTGGGAAGATGGAGAGATCGGAGGTCGGGTGGGAAGAGGTCGAGAGGGCAAGAGGAGTTGAGAATCATGGATGAAGGTGGAGATGGCAGTACGGTACTGCCTCAATTTCCACGACAAGGTGGTGCCGTCTGAAAGCAAAAGCAATATGCAGATTGACCATGGCACACATAGTGTTTCTGCTGACAATAACGCCTCGAAGGCCAACCTCCTGGGACTTATCTCACCGTACACAATTTCGACCATTCCTATTATACTACGTCAGGCTGCCCCTACACCAAGCCCTCGTCTACGATACAACTCTCGAACGTAGATCCTGCGCTTAGCATCTTGCTTGAGGATCTACTGCTCAACATCACCGGAGAGGTTGGGACATGGATGGTAATAAGAGACTACCACACTCATCAACTTACCATATGTCTATGTTGTGGACTGCCAATTAAGCCTCATCACGGCCCCCTTTTCGCACAACACGTCTGATATTCATATCCGCAATCAGTTCAAGGTGCCGGAACTATGTAAACACAAAGGAATTTAGTAACGAGCGTGTAGCGTGGCTATATGGACTTCACCTTACCAGGTTTTCGTTCAACCTCAAGTCAGTCGCTGGATGCGGTCTATTTCTCGGCAGCAGAGGTGCTTCTGAAGCTAAAAAAAACTTTAACTGTAATTTCGTATATCAAAAACTATACAAAGTAATAACGGGAACCTACGATGCTTAAACTTAGATCTTTGTAAAGTATTTTTGCAATGAGTAGGATGGAGACGCAGATTATTTGGAGACTTCCATGTTACGCTATCTGAAGCTCATATAAAGATCCCGCGTTCCACTTATAGCTCATAAGTTAGACACGATTTCAGCAGTATTTAAACTTTTGCGAATTGGGAGGCTACTTAGTCAAGCAATTATAGCTGGAATCGCGCTTCTTATGATTATTAGGAAAACTTCATGATTTCACGAATAAGCAATAGGTCGAGTATCCTCCGGAGCCATTCCCGCAAGTCCCTGCATAAGACTGACTTTTGTGACGCAATCCATCAACAACACTTCGGAGGAGCGACGTCAACCGGATGCGGGGTTAACTAGACCAAAATCTTATAGCCGATATAGATCAATTATTTGTTGTTATCCTAGTGCTCTTTGCCCTTTGAAAATCTGGAATACTGAGTACGCCGTTGGACTTGAAATTAATCATAATCATGACTGATAAAATCACACCGTTCGACCCCAACATCCCCAAGGAAGAAGTCAACCGGCTCTTCCGCAAACTGGCAGACACGCGTTTGCCACAGGCTCCTGTTGTGCCCGATGCTGGTGATGATTATGGTACCCTTTCTACTTTCTTCGCCTCCTTTACCAAATGAATGCGTAACTAAACATCTCACAGGGCCCTCACTCGAATGGATCAACAAGTTATACAATCATTGGCTGAAAGGATTTTCCTGGGACAAAGCACAGAAGCAGATATCAGAATGGCATCACTTCACCACCGAGGTCGAAGGCTTGAAAGTACATTTCGTACACGAAAAAGCTAGAACAAGACAGAAGGAAGCGATTCCGTTGCTACTTGTGCATGGATGGCCCGGGACGTTTTTTGAGTTTCAGAACGTCATGCATCCTCTCCTCGACCCTAAAGACTCAAAAGCCCCAGTCTTCGACCTTGTAGTCCCTTCTCTCCCCGGCTTTTGCTGGTCCCAAGGCCCACCGCGCGGTTGGACATTGCAGGATACAGCACGCATCTATGATGTTTTAATGAAGCGCTTAGGGTAAATAACTTCAAGTCACTTTCTAGTATCAGTATAACCCACTGACAATATAGATACAATGCCTACGCCGCACAAGCTGGAGACTGGGGCCATTGGGTCGTAAGGGAACTTGGTACCGGCCGCTATCCAGTGTGTAAAGCTGTACATACAAACATGTGTCCTGGCGCCCCACCCAAAGACTATAAGATGACCGAGAAGGAGCAAGCGGCTATGGATAGGGCGAAATGGTGTACGTTCAACCCCCCTCCTTTCCAAACACTGCACGACAAGTACTCACTGCATATGTTGAATGACAGGGATGGGCGAGCAGCTGAACGAGGGGCATATGGGATATGCGATTGAGATGCGCACACGGCCGCAAACTATTGGCACAGCCTTCAACGACAACCCTGTGGGCATTATGATGTTTATCGGCGAAAAGTACAATGAACTCGCGGATCCGAATTTGGGGACTGCCACGCTGGATAACGAGCAGTTCAATCACGATATATGTACAACATTGAGTTTGTACTTCTTCACGCCCCCTAGTGTCATGACAAGTGAGTCTCCTCACATTTTCTGTTTTCCTTCTTCAGACATTTGATGAGGTCACACACTGATGGTGGGTGGGGTGATCAGGTATGTTATGCTACTACAACAACGTCCGGCACGAAGAATACACGGAGTTCAACGCCAAAGAGGAAAACCTCATTCGCGTGCCGCTAGGCGTGAGCACGTTTCCGTTTGATGCGTTTCCGGTGCCGAGGGCGGGGGCAGAGACCACGACGACAAATCTCATGTTCTTCAGAGGTACGTTTTCTCTCATTTCGTTCAAATGGGAAGTCATGCTGAAACTTGGTATGAAGCACTGCTGACGGGTGACTAGAGCGGGATTTCGGCGGGCATTTTGCGTGTATGGAGTGTCCCAATGAAATGGTGAGTGACATGCGGGAGTTTTTTGGGGAATTTTACGACGCATAGCTTGCCTAGCCGTGGAGCTTGTATGCAAATTCTCTAGCTGCTGTTCATCATTGTATTGCTGTTTGAAACGGGAGGCCAAAGGTAAATACAGCCTATGAAGGTGCATTAGACAGTGCACGTGGTTAACAACTTCTCGAGCCCTTCACAAAAGCATGGCAATACGCGCTGATTGATGGTTGGAGAGCGGTGAAAATCGAGCAGATGAGCAGTCAAACTGATATTGACTAGTCCTGTTCAATATCATCAGCTTGACCATACAATGTAACGCACCACTCCTTTCATTTCAAACCACATAAAAACGTCAGTAATGAGTCCGAATTACTATCTAATGCTCACTGTCCCCAGCTCATTTAGACCAATCCTCTCTCGTCCTCAACTTGGGCAGAGTTCCCATCCTCTTCACTTCCCTCTGCCTTCATCCCCTTCCTCGTTGTCGTAATTCTTCTCGTACGGCAATAGTTTCGCGCACAAATCACCCCGACTGTCAGCACTGACAGAGATGAAGTCAACCCAGACGTGTCTCAACTTGGATGAGTGTGCGAGTGGAGGAAAACCTAGAA
Source organism: Parafenestella ontariensis (assembly GCA_021596325.1). NCBI lineage: Eukaryota > Fungi > Ascomycota > Dothideomycetes > Pleosporales > Cucurbitariaceae > Parafenestella > Parafenestella ontariensis. The sequence goes on from JAKGDA010000028.1 coordinate 343,285, forward strand.
GCCGCCACGCAGCGCGAGCACCAAGTGCAGCGTGGCACCGCCTTCGAGTTGGTAGTCTGCTGCGGTTTTGTCGTCGGCCCTGTAGATTTATATCAGCATTCATCTCCGTTATAAATTTTGCGTAGATTGTATAGCATTTGAAGGAGGAACGTACATCTGCTTCCCTCCGTAAATCAGACGCTGTTGTGCCGGCGGAATGCCCTCCTTTTCTTCGACACGCTCCTTTATCCGTGAGACCTTGTATTTGTCAGCATGAGCTCTCTTGCCATGTCATGTAGGACCGTGTATCTTTTGTCAGATATTCAGAGGTGGCAAACCGTGCGTGTACGTGGGGTAATGCGAGGCAGGGGCGTACCTTGTAGTCCGGTTCGATGTCGAGCTCGATCTCCTTGCCAGTGAGGGTTCGCACTCTATCGCTCTTGTCAGCACGCATCGCAATGACATGTACGCCTCCAGAACCCTGGACCTGTCCCAGCAACGTACTTGATCTGCATCTCGACGACTCTTCTCTGACTCTAGCTTCAGCGAGCGGCTCGTAGCTGGTAGCTGGTAGCTGGTGGTGGGTGGTGGGTGGTGGCGCGTCAAGCGTCGTTGGGCTTCTACGTCGCCGCGCGTGCGGGCTTCAGATACGTGCGAAGTGAGGAGGACCGTTTGGGTGGAGAGGAAAGCTGTTGGGCGGGCAGCAGTGGTTGTTGTTTGCTCGACGAACGCCTGTTAGGCTGCTGCACTTGACGACCCGTCGTGGTGGGGGCAGGACCAGGCTGGAGCGCCACAAAGGCGGGGCAATGTGGCTGTGACACGCTAACCTATTTTGGGAATCACACGCTCGTGTGCATACATGCATTCCTCATGTCTTCGTGGGGCTCGACAAAGGACCCCACTCCACGTCGTGCACCATCACTTCGTTGCCCACCAAATAACGAGAAGCTGACATGCATCATCAGAGCACGAAGCTTACCAACGGCCCCGCAATGCACATGAATGGAATCACACCATGTCCCAGAAGAAAGTTGTTGCGGATGGATTGGCAAGACAGGATGTTCTAGCAGATGCAGTAGGCCAGTAAATGCGAGCCACTCCGATCCAACCAGGGCCTGCTTGCTCCTTGCATTTCCATTCTACCATTGTGATCAGGCCGTGCTCTGATCTGGCTATGATACCTATACACAATCGCGAGGCAACGGCGGCCCCCCAATGCAAGCCTGACCTCCTGTGTCGATGATGCCAGACACGCAATAACTATGCCCTATGATCGAAATCGACCCATATATATGTACAATGTTGGATAGGAAAGCATGAAGATCGAATCGCAGCATGCCGAAGCGACACGGGTACCGTTAGAAAAGGTGAAATGCCCATCTGCCAATGGGAGCCGGGGTATATGCGAACAGTTTGTAGCCAACAGGAAGCCCAAGGTTTTCATGATTGTTATGACAAAGGAGAGAAGGTAAAATCGGCCGATGGCTCCTAACACAGTGAGGCCCAGCCGGTATTCAAAACGCCGTTGTCCTGCTACCCGGTCTTGATGCAATGAGAACAATACAAGAAGGTCGATAGGCCAGCTACCATAAGAGAAGAGAAGAGGTGCAGAATCCAGCCGCCAACTCGCATGTCACAGACTCATAAAGTACCCGAACGTAACCCGAGGCCAGCATGTCATGTCGGTTGCATCTCACAATGCAGAGCCGACGTAGACCATGGTAAAGAAGGCGCCAGAAAGAAGCTTTGCCCGAAGCCGATGAGAATGAGATACCCAGAATAGTACATGGAAAGTACCTTTCGTGTAGGGGCGGAAAAAGTTCAAGAATGCCCGGAAAGCTGTAGACGCACTGGAAGTGTATCGTTATATGGTGCAGTTGCGAGCCAGCCAATGAGCAAGGACATCGAGTCGAGCAAAAGGCGAGTAGTAACCAGGGATACAATAGGATGAGACGTAGTATACTATGTATGCGCATGCAGCTCTTGCGTACGCATTTAGATGGTGATCGAGTACGTATGCCTCATGTTGCGCAATCTGTAGTTTCGAGTCTAACGCGTAAATAGATGACGCGCTGGACGCTGACGAGAGCAACTCACGGAGCTGCATGCATCATCTCAGCCAGCCGGAAAGAGGTGGGGAGGCGAGAAGCGACGCGACGCTTGAGCAACAACAGCCGCCCATGCTATCTTTGCCCTACAATAGTGAAGTCATGCGCCGACATTCGAAAAGTCGGACGCCGATATGCAAACGCCAGGTATGCTCGGAGGAAAGCGTCCAAGAGGGAAGGATTTCAGCCGTGAACCGGAACCCGTTCTGGAAAAGGGCAACATCCGGTAGTAATCTCGCACAGCCAGAATGGTAAAACAATGGCATGTCCTCTGATTGGCCGAGGACGTGGCTTGGTAAACGACATTGCGATGCAATTTCATGAGATGAGAAGACGTTTCCTTGGTGGGGTTTGGGGGCCGTGCGTGCTTGCGCACTTGATTTCAAGATTGAGATGATTTTGCTGCTGTGGAGCTTATTTCGCTTGCGATAGCTGCAACTTCGCAGACGAGATTATTTGTGGCGTGTCTTGAAATAATATACTCTTTATCCCGTACCCGACTCCAAGTTCGCCTGGATTGGGATGATTTGAGATTTGCTTATCGATGCCCAGTCGAGGACTAATCCGGATAGGCGCGGCCGCAATGCTGAAACCAAGTTCCCAATCTAACAGTCACCAACTTCCCGTTTAGGATCCCAATGCTGATGTTGTTGCGGTGCATACTTTGGCGTTTCATGTTGAGAAGCCATCGTAGTGGGCGCGTAATTTTGCTGGCTTTGTCCTCGATTACTACTATTTTGATGAGGTGACGATGTGTATGCCGGATCCAGATTTGGCGGTGGCTTGCCTTCAGCAACTCTTGGTTCCTCGAGGATATCGCCTTGCCGCGTGGCCGTCTCATGCGCGAACGCAGAGATAGTACCGCGACGGCTCATAGCACCGCTGGAACCCTCTGGTCCTCGATTAGATGCATCAGAACGGGCTCGAGCGTGTCCTCGTCGTCCTGGTGTCGATGTCGATGACGTCGATATGTGCGAGAAGGAAGGCGATGTGTACGACTGCGGCGCCGATGTAGGAGGCGGTGCGGGCTGGTGTTGGCCTTGAGCCTTGCGCTTTTTGGGGGAGCTGGTGTACTCTAGGTCAGACGCATGAGACGTCGCACGTTGACGGGGTTGGTAAACAGGCGAAGCTTTGTATTTACCTGAAGGCGTCGCTGGCGGATTCCCACTGGAACTCTTCTCTTGCTGGGACGAGGAGGACGGAGGGACCCAGTGATGGAAGTAGATTGAGGGAGAAGACTGCTCCTGTTGTGCCGTTTGTGTCGTCTGTAGCTGCTGCACGCCGGACGGTGCCGCGGGAGGCTGTTGAATATTCATTTCGTTTGTAGTCAGCCGAGGAAGCTGCGACTGCGGAAGAGCGCGAGGAGCAGACGTGGGAACGCTGAAGCCCGAAGACTGTGCAGCTCTTGCTCGTGGTGACATTGGCGGTCCACCAACGTATCCAGTCGCCGAGTGTGGAGCATGCTGAGCTTGTGTAGGTAGGGGCTGGCCAGGCAAGACTGCAGTTGGCGGTAGAATTGTCTGCGGAGTTTGTGGTTGTCCTGCATAGATTGTTGACTGTGACTGGCCTATCATTCTTGTGTCTCTTCGAAGATCCGGAGAGAGTTGCGTTTGCGATTGAGCCTGTGCTTGCTGGTGAGCAGCCTGCACTTGAGCAGTGTACTGCTGTATCCATTCGGCGCTGATGTTCGCGAGGTTCCCTCCGCCAATGCCAGCAAAGATGATGGGTACCAGGTGAGGTGGTATGCCGCCCTGCATTGATTCTCGAAGCATTGACTGTTCGATCTTGCGTTGCTCAAGCCTCAGTGTTTCCTGCCTCGTCTTCTCCTCTTCTTGCTTGCGTCTCTCCTCTTCAGCCTTCGCCGCGAGCCAATTCTTCATTCCGTCCTCGGCACCTTGCCATTGAGAAGGCGCTGGAGGCAACGAGCCCAGCGCTGACTGCAGTGGAGGAGGCCCTCGCCCTGGATCCGGCAGCGTCATCGCCGAAGGCGGAGGGAGACCTCGGTGAGGCGTGCCCATGGCAAAGGAAGAATTGGCCGTTTGAGAGTGCGACCGCCCACCGTTGAGCTTGGGTGAGTATCGAGCAGCCGTGGAGAATGAGAAGGCTGGGGAGTAGTCATGAGGTTTGAACTCGAAGTCCGGCTTGACTGGATTAGAAAGTGTGAGTAACATGGAGGAAAGTGGAGCCGGGGTGGAAGATGTTGTGCAAGAGATTCAACATAGAGATGAGTCGTGCAGTGGCGGCAAATTTCGTAGTTCCAGAAAGAGATGGAACAGCATACATACTTATTCAGAAGCGCGTTCCCGCGAGCAACGTCCACAAAAGGCCCAGAGCTCAGTAGCCGTTGCCTTAAGTTCTGGGCTTAATACGTACCAGGCATAAGAGCCTCGATATGATTCGCGGGTAAAGCAGGGCCACAAAGAGCAAATGGGGGATGAGAACAGGCAAAGCTCGCTGGAACGAAGATCGAGGCCAAGTAGGGGCTCGCGTGGACCGTCTTGGTCGATCAGGTCCAGGATAGAGAAGGGCACGAGAAAGTGGGCAACGGTGGGGAAGGGTGGTAACGATTGTACAAGAAGGGAAGACGGCCGACTGGAGTTGGACCAACCAACGGGGATTATGGCTGTTAATGCTTGACAGCAGCACGAAGAAACGGCAGCCGCACAACAAGGACAGCCGATGTGTGGCGTCGAGCGGGCGATGGTGGGAGCAGAGTAGCAGGGATAGCAGGGATATGCATGAGCAGCCAGACCGCTGTCAGCAAGTGAGAGGTAGAGGAATGTCCGCAGTGCGCGTTCTTGTAGTCCCGCCATCTGACGTCCCTGGACTGGAGAAGGCTTCCCGCTACTGCAGAATCTAGGTATGGTTCCCACTTGTGGCGCTCGATTCGCCGCAGGGCTGCTTTCGTCCCGCTATTCAGCCAAGCAAATTCAGCTCATAAGCCAGCAACGGTAGTTTGATGATATCTCACGCCTGAAGCTAAACGCATCGAGTTGGTATCGCGAGCACTTTTATTTTGGCTGCTTGGGATGAATGTGGAATGCTCGTAGCTATGTAGTCAAGAAACTCGAGCCGTGCCAACCGTAGCCGTACGCCTGCTATGCCATGTACCGTGAAGTCTGTGGAGTATCGATAAGAGACATGGACACAACATGGGTTGCACTCGAGCCCGTTCACACCTGGATTATGGTATGAAGTTGACAGCACGGTATCTGAGTCTTGTACAAGCTGCTCCGGATGTACAAGGGCACACGGGACAAATCAACGGCTTCTTATCCGTGCGAATCTGCTTCTGGACTCCGACTGCTGCTGCCAGGTCAACCGGTTGGGCCTCGTGGTCAATGCGAGGCTCATGGACCGGAGGTGGACTGGATGGCGTGGTCTGGAAATCTAAGGCGTGCGCTAGCACCAGCCAGCAGGGTCAACGTCCGGGAGGAAGCGAGCGCAGAGTCCTGGGAGAGATTAACGCTCTGTTGCACGGATGCCGGCCTGGGTTTTCCTAGCTTGTTCATGTCGTATGAGAGGAAATGAAGGGATTGTGGACCTCAGCCACGCAATATCCCGAAATGGAAGGGAAATGAGGTGTGCGTGTTGAAAGAGCCGCGGTGCGTCAACACGAAACCTTGGAGCTGGTGGAAATGTGCCCTGTTCCGTGTTTAGTGTGATGCCGGAACAGGAAATCCAGATGCCGTCATAGCGTAACGGCTGGGTGTGGTTGATGAAAAGCACGGTGGTGGCACGGAGCAGGGAACCTTGTTCAACCTGTCAGCCTTGAGAAACCTCCTCCGGATCGACATACGTGACAACCGCATGGCCAATCGATAACAGCAACGATCAGCAACCCGACCCAGGACCTGGCAGCGTGTCTCTGAGGGGACTGGAGGTTGTGCGGGAGATGGGCGATGGTCAACTGCGCGCTTCTCCTCGTGTTGTTACGTGCACCGTAGGCGCACAGCGGCACGGGCGGTGTAGTCCCACTACAGCACGTAATGTGCCGCACATGACAGCTTGCAGGCCTTTATGATGAAGGGACGTTTTAACAGACGCGTTGCGCAATCCCCGAGCGCCTGGCACCGGCTCGAACGATCGACTAAGCGCCTAAATTTCCGTGTCGGCGCTTTTGCTTTACCTGTTCTGAACAAGGGGCGGATCTAGGTGAAACTCGACGCGTACCGCATCTGTGCAAAGCATCTCTAGGTGTGATTCCGGCCCCGATCTCCACCCTGTAGCTACAATAGTAATCATCAATCATCACAGCGTGCAGGAACGAGCATTGTGTCAATCAGAACGGGGGAACCAGAGACTTGAAAGTCGCGGTAAAACGCCACAGTGACCACCTAATTCGAGGAAGTGGAAAGCTTGTCATGTATGTACTCGTAGAGAAAGTTCCAGAGCAGACCATGTTGAAAGACAATACGGTCCAGGACGGCTTCACTGATCAATGCGATGGAGGCCGCATCCAGTAGCTGCGGCCACGGCGCCCTGCCGCTCTGAGGCTGCAACCTCAAATTGCCTGGATCTGAACAGCTGGCGAAAACGTGGTTTCCAAGACGATGCGGGAAGGATCCGGTAACGACTCGGAAGTGGGGATGTCTCTGATACAAGTCTCGTGGACTGTTCTCCAAACCAGGTATACGGCATTGGAAGCGCGTGGCTGTTGCCGCTGAGATCCACCAGCTTATACCCACCAACAAAAAGGGACGTGACAGTAATCTGAGACGAGGCTGCAAGGCGGTATCCTACTCGATGTGCCGCAGACTGGATCGTAATGAAGCGCAAGGCGTGCTATCTGCCTCATTCCCACGCGTGCCAAGCACTTTACATCACGGAAATGATGAGGCTTGCAGTAGCCCTGGAGGGGATGAAGAAAGCGGAAGTAGCACATGCAGTTTAGGGCAAGTTATGCCTTAGTTTGCTGGAAAGCTGGTGTGAGAGCGGAGAGTCGGAGGGCCGTCCGTGACGTGCAAACGCGCTGTACAGTTCTTGACCTAAGAGACGATTCATTCATAGGAAAGTGTGCCTCGCGTAGGCAAGCTCGGATGTAGTTGTCGATCTGGCGTCTCTATGGTGGTACAGCGTAGGTGTAAGTCTAGAAGTCGAGTACACCTACCTTCGGCTCCACCTTCACCTCGCAATCGCTTCCTTAACCCATGTTACCGTCGCGAGTGGCGTTGGTTCGCGAAGACTTTGCAACGCCCAACCTGGCCCATCTCTTCATCGAGCAAAGCCGTTGATGATCCTCGCTTCACCCTGAAGAATCAGGCCACAGATCAGCGTCGAGCTGCTCTGGTCGGCTCTTCGACCCGCCCCGAAGACATCTGGCACCTTCGGGGTAGCCGACTGTGACTTGATCGGTCCAGACGACGCTGCAAAAATGACCGAGTATGACGAGTGGGAGGCTGGGGGGCAAAGTCGACGCGACGCTTGATTTTGTTGGGGGGCAAATTATCAGAGAGGAAGGAGGTAGCGAAACTTCGCCACCGAATCGGCATCCATGACTGCCTATTTGGGAAGCATCGCTTTTTTCCACCCGTCATAGCATGCTTACAACGTGTACTTCGGCTGCTTCGTAGTCTTGCCTCGGTGCATGCCCAACCATACTAGGTTTCTATATTAATTGATTCATGTCGATACAATTCCGGTCAAATGACCCGTCCCGAGCAGCTTACATAGTCTACAGTTGCCTTTTGAGACGAGAGCTATGTAGCTCCCGGGCAGCCATGCGATCAATAATCTTGCCCACGAACAGCAATCGATGTGGAGAAGAATGCATGGGGTCGCGGACCCATAGACCCAGCAATCTGAATCTTACCCGTCTCCGTCCGTCGGGTGGTTGTCCGCAGCGCATCGACACGTCGATCACCAGCAAGCGAAGCCAGGTTTCCATTATTGGGGACGACGATCATCTACCAACACGTTGCTGGTGCCGCCGCTCGCGGGACCCAACCTTGAGAGTATACATGTGCTCAAGTATTCGCTTGGATGACAAGCCCACTTCAGGCGTGATTAGGTGTTATTACTATATATCGCTGGACTATGTGATGTGATGCTAGCTCATCCCAGGATAATTGTAGAGGTAATGCATCGGAAAAAAGCAAGAGGTATCTTGTGAACTGTTGTCGTCTCAGACCCATCCCAATATGCGCCTACGTCATAATGCTACCAGAAAAAGCCACGCGAAACCCAGCACCACGGTGTCAGCACCCGGAGATGCCTGGAAAACGTGGCAAAGAAACAAGTATTGTAACCGTGTTGCGCCTCGAAAAAGGAAAAAGATGGGTATTGCCGTAAAACCTGAATCGGAATCTCTCAAAAAGTCAAGTCTGTTCCAACCTGAATAGAAACGTGTTAGCCACGCGACGCCATTGCGCCACTGATCTCAAGAGATCGACGTTGGCCCGTTAACCCTTTCTCGAACGGGAATAGAGTTCCACAATGACTACGCAGCGATGGGTGAACCCCCGCTCATCGAATCGGTCGAGCCCAAGTCGTCGGAGTGCCTGCCCACGTCAGGCATTGGCTCGCTTCTTCCTCATTCTGTATTCTGCTTTTGCCACCCGCATTAAGAGTTCTTCGTCCTTGATTGGGATCCAGGATGTTAACACTTTCATAGCATTCTCAAAGTCCGAATCCAGTAAGATCTCCCTTGTTGCATCAATCAGTGCTGCAGAGGTCGCATGCAACACGTCCAAGTCACCACTGAAATTCGAAGACGCTAGGTTGGAGTAGGATCTGTCGCCTAAAAGCATGAATACGTCCCAAACTCGAAGTTGGGCCGGAAAAGGAAGCGAGTAGTTGAACAGAGTCAGATACCATCGGGTACCATATGCGGTTGAGGTGATGCCCAACTCCGTCTGGTAGAAACCTCGTCAGTGATAGTGTCCAGCAGTCAGGAAGACAGACCCGGTCCAGGGCCAATTGTGAGCGAGATGGCAACATACCAGCTTCTTCGCTACATCTCCTCCGCACAGCCAGTTGTGCTCGAAATCATCTAGAGCTTCCATAAGCCCGGCAAAGCCAGCCTCATAGAGTCTCTCCAGGCCTCGAAGCATCCATAGGCGAACTAGCATGACAAACGCTCTGTCTTCTTCGTAGTAGCATAGTAGAGTCGCTGCAAGTGCAGCCATGCCTTGAACATAGCCTGTCTCCGGCAAGTAAAGAGACATGGCGTGGAGTACGCGGAACAATAGTCGTTGCCTGTTCGTCGTCAGCTTCATCCAGACCTCCCGTTGCATTTCAGTCTTACCCTCCACGGTATCGTCGCCTGAACAGTATATGCCTATTGATGGTCCGTGGCACATCCACGTCGATCTGGACATCTTCTGCAGAGCTCTCTGTTTGCAGTTCGTAGAAGCTCTCGATCAGCTCGTCTTCGGTCGGGCTGTCTTTGTCTGCCTTTGCACTTGCAGCGAGGAAGGAGTACCACGCCGTTGCACGCCAACGATCTGGAATGCCCTTCCACGTGCGGGAAACGAGCTTCGGGTCTTTGGCATCGAACTCGAAGAGCATGCCACCCTTGTCTGCACCCGCCTTGACCACCTTTGCCATTTTGCGCCATTTGTCGTCGCGCTCAATTTCCTTTGCCCTCATGACTTGGGCTGCTCTGCCTCCTTCCTTTTGTTCTGCCACCTCGGCCAAGCCAGGCGGTAGCTTGAGCATGTCGCTCGCTTCGTCTCGCAAACGGCGGTCTCTGTTGTGAGGTAATATGTTCGTCGCGTGCCGTAGAGGTTTCTGCGTGCTTCGTGTGTCTGAAGTTTGATTCGAGAAGATCGACCTGGTCGGTTTTGCGGATTTTTGTGACACTCGCCGCTTCGGTGATCCTGATCGAGGGTCCGCCGACCTTGACGATCGTGCCCGTGATACACTGCGCCCAATTCTTCGTCGTCTAGGCTCCGCCGAAACCAACTGCAACGACGTCGTTACTCGCTGGATGTGCGGGGTGTCAGGCCCCTCGGGCCCTTCGCCATTGGCACAATCCCCAGATCTTGTCTTCTTGGGGATGATGAAGCCGTACCGATCGACTTCGCCGCCTTCGAGGTTTGCCCAGTCTTCGAGCCCACCGGCGGCTTCTGTGGGCTCCTTTGAGATGGCACTCCCGTGTCTGGAGCTGATGAGTGAACTAGAGTCCTCGTTGTTTGCATCCACCGTCAGAGACGATGCGTTTGCAGGGGTGTTGGCCACGCTGCTGTTGTCCACCAGGCTGTTCCGAACGCTAGCCGTCTCCTCCTCTGGCATGTCCCAGTTGACGGCACTTTCATTCCCGTGCTTATACATGGTGCGTACTTTGCGCGATAGCATCATCTCGTCCGCGGATAACGCGCGGTGGCTGGCAGATCTTGCGCGCGCAGAGAATCGCGATACTGACCGTGGCGACAGGTGCGTTGTAGCGGGCGAAGAGAGCTCCTGCTGTGTATCGGGCTGCGCCTGCCCATTCGGTCGCGGAGGGGTGCTCGGCGCGGGCGTACCTTCCACCAATAGGTCCATCTGTTTACTCCGCCTGTTCGCCTTCTTGCCGCCCAAGAGCATGCTGCCTCTCTTCGAGAAGGATATTTGCGAGTCCACGGTGAGATCGTCGAAGCTGCCGGTGGGGATGACGGTGTCTATGCCCTTGAATAGGATTCCATTCTCGTGCTGTGTTGTGTCGACGTCTCGTGACGGTAATGACGGATAGCCCCTGGAGCCCGGCGAATGCTCATCTTGGACTACAATGGCAGGGAGACTCGGGGTCTTGCGCAGGCTCGTGGGAGTCGAGGGCTCGTTGGAGGATGCCAAGGCCGAGTCCCTGCGGTCGTCGTCCGAGGACAACAGCGTTTTCCTCAGAGCACTGGCCTTGGGACCTGGTGAGGTTCTCGGCCGGCGTACGCTGCTGAGCCATGCGCGCGAGGCGGGGCTGTTGGACGAGGTGCTGGTCGCGTGTGAGGGTGCTGGGGAGAGGTGAGCCTGCGCATGCGAGGTCGAGGAGGGCTCCGCCGCGGCACCGCCAGAGGGAGTCACTGCGTCATCCTTCATGGCAGCGGGAGGCGCAGCTGCTTGTCATGAGGTTGGTCCCTGGAGTGAAAAGCGGTCCCGGCTCGAAAGCGAAATGAAAGGGTGCACTTGTGACTGCGGTGCGGAATTGCAGCGGAGGTGTTACGGTCGAGGGTCTGCGCAGTGTAGCACTCTCAATCGCAGACATAAAGGTGCAATTGCAGAGAGAAGAACCATGCGACCACCGTGGATTCAGACCAGGACCCTTTGAATGCTGTTTGCTGGGAATAGGGGCATCGCTATCGGTAGGGTCGTCGCTGGGTCGCATCTTCTCCAGACTCGGAGATTGCGCCTACGCGCCGCTTGTGTGACGCCTTGCTACTTGACCGGCCCGGCCCTGCCTAAACTTCGACTGCGACTTTGTTAGCACTTGCTCGCTGTCTCATCGTCCTCGTCGCGTCCAACGGCCTTTCAGGACCCTCATTCTTCACCTCAAACGCGACACATAACTTCTGCAGTCGCCGACAATGAAGGCCTAGACGGCGCGCACTTGTTTCGCACCACAGGTTTCAGGAGCGGCCATGGTTCCACGCGTCAATAAGCTTCAATTGGTGCCCCCGCCGATAGCTTCCCAAAATAACGTCATGCACGCTCCGCACGCTGTTATGGATTCAGAAGGTGACTTTGTCGTCGAAACATCCGGAAGTGGCTCTGTCCACAATTGAAGCAATCAACCCCAATTCTCGTCTTACTATAATCAGCCGTTGAGACCTTGATTATTTCTCCTTGTATAGAATTAGTCGAGTTAGACAAGTGTAGTGCATGTTTGTAGAGATTGTTGGCAACTTACTTCTGGCCATTTCGATGGCGCTAGAGGGTCTGGTCCATCAACACATCCCTTGCTGCGTGTTAGGGGAACGACCAGGAGACGTTGGGTTCCTGGGGCTGCTACTACAGGTCTCACAGCATATAGAGATCCGTCGCAACTTCCCATTCCGACGACGAAAAGGATGCGACCTGCAGAGACAGCTCCGAAGCTCATCAATGGTGGCGGCATCGAAAGCTGCTGTGATGGACCGTCTTTGAAGACAGTGCTTGGCAATCTAGTAGTTATCGCTATGCTGCCGACTGTCTCGCATTCAAAATTGAGCTGAATGACAAGCGTGCTGACAAACACGAGATACTTCTGCGCGTCTGCGACTGCAGCTTACCCCGCGCAGAGTACGGGAAAGTACAAACGCGCCGAGCAGACACAAAAGGTACTGGTGGTCGACGCACGTATGTTGACTTGCCCCTACCTCTCTCCCCGTAACGGCATAACGGACCATCGACATGGCGCCACTCGACGACACCACGCCCGCGACCCGCTTCGGCAGCTTCGACATATATCAGACCGCATATAAACAGATTGGAAGCCACCAAATCCAAGTCGGCATCCCAGTCCCCAAAAGCCTCAAACCAGGAAAACATCCTCTACTTGTCAAATTCCATGGCGGCGGCCTGGTATGATCTCCACGCCATTATTCGAGATATACGCTTCCATATATAATTACTGATGCAGTCAGGTAACAGGACATTATTTGTATCCTGACTGGATCGCCGCCTTCTTCATCCCCTTCATCCACCGCACAGGCGCCATCACAGTTCTTCCGAACTACCGCCTCACCCCCGAGCACGCCGGCACTGACATCGTCGACGATCTTGTCGATTTCTGGGCCTGGTTCAACAGCGGTCGCTTACATGCCTTCCTCGGCTCCTAGAATCTTTCTATAGATCTTGACTGTGACCGGATTTTGGTTTCTGGGGATTCGGCCGGAGGCTATATGGCGTTGATGAGTGGGTTGATGCAACCAAAGGGCACAATCAAGGCGATATTGGCGTAGTATCCTATGACATATTATCTGAGGCGTGAACCAACGGATAGAATGATCGAGCAGCCGCCTCTACCGCCGACTATTGTCGATGATCATGTGTCCTGTATCACTCCTGGCACGGTTCTATCGTCTGCCATACCACCAGCACGTATGACGTTATCCTATGCACTATCTGCATATGGGCGGTATCTCGAATTCTTTGGCGACGACAAAAAATTGTGGCCACTGTATCTTATTGAAGATAAAGAATACTTGCCCCCAACGTGGATTGTACACGGGGACGCGGACACGGCGGTTGCTATCGATGATAGTAGGGCGTTTGTGGTAAAATGTAATGGCCTAAAGGGCGTCGAAGTGAGACTAGAAGTTCGATCCGGTCAGGATCATGGGTTTGATGTTGCGCTGAAGGAGCACGAGCAGGAGTGGTTACAGAAGGGGCTGGCGTGGATAGAAGAGAAGTGGTTGTATGCTTGAGGGAGTGTGGGGCGAGTACTCGAGTTGGAACAGCGGAAGAAATCCATGTTTATGAAGCCACTAATCTTTAGATTACGAATGTGTTCAACTGGCACTCGCAAGATGATGACTATGTAGGCCCACTTATAGGTTGCTGCTTCAAATAGACCGCCTCCAGCTGGGTAGCGTTTCGATTAAATAGGTAGGCCCACTAACTCAAGTCAATAGTCTGTGTGAATGGGATATGATATCGCATGCTGTACTTCAGTTTCAGCATCTTTAACTATTGTCGTCTAGTCAGCCACTGATTTTGTGAGATGGGTGGGCCCACGAGAACGCGGTACGCCAGACTCACTCACTCCACTTCAAAGTTACAAAAGGCTCGCCGCCCTCGTGTGACAACAACGCTCGACAAAGTTGAACTGTGCCGAGTTCATCCAGAGGGAATCTCGAACCATCTGCTCCTGCCCAATCGTCAAAGGTCTTCTCTCACTCGGCTCGTTCAATGCCCTATCCCCTTATGCTCAATTTCAATAACTTATCAACCTAATGTTACAGCCTACTGATCGCCACACAAAACTAAGCGATACCAGAGTCATCATCAATCGTCGCGGCATGTCTCGTGACATTTATCATGACCATCGCCCATGCTGACAGCAAACATAATCTAGAAGTATCTGACGTCTCCAACCTTCACCTCGCAAGTTATCGCCTTCCAGAGATGCTTTCGTCGGCTTCGCCCAGCGCTTATTCACACGGCTGAAGCCCATCCTATTACGCGCCAATATCCAGTACTTCCTAGACATCGCAGGCCACCCGGTCCAAGGTAACTAGACCTAATAAACTGCTATTGAACACGAGTGCCTACTCCTCGATACGTACTTGTCAAGGAGCATAGACACCTCGCGCAATTTCAAAGGATTTATACTTATCAAGCTGTTTGTTTATCTTTGTAGATAGAACTAACTAGTAGAGGAGTTTACCTGTTGCAGACAAGCTCCTTTTTTTGTGATACCCCATTATGTAGTCAACTAAAATCCCCCAAAAATAGACAGTACTAGATAGTAGAGTACTTATTAGTGCTAAGAAACTTCAAATTGTAGTTATATATACTCAGAGCAATAAAAGTAATATAATATACTCAGAACAAGAAAAGTAATAATATTAAGCTACTATTACCTTTTCATTATTTGAATTCTTATTATAGTGTAATAGAGGTTATCTAAAGATTTGTATTATCATTACTAGTTTATAGTGATAAACTAAAAAAAAATGTTTGTGACATTTCCCATGTTTGAGGAGTATGAAAGCATTCAAAAGCTACAGGATTAATAGGAGACGGGACTTTTAGCTTGCGATAGTTTCAAGAACCGTACGGACTAACTGTCAGAAGTAGTCTGAATGCACATGGTTATGATACGGGATGAAGCATTCAACCTATCGCGCGACTGGCAGACTGTCTATGAGCGAATATACACTACAATCTTGAAATGGACGGTTCACTCTCCAAGCTTTAACCTCTTTGACATCGACTAGATCACGTAACGAATTTGGGTATGCGCAAATATCGAGTCCCTGCTATTTGAAAGGAGCGGACTCTCGCCTATATCTTCCATAGAACTGAATTGGAGAACCTCCGGCAATTAGGTTCCGAGCATGACCAATCCTTAAGCGCGCAAACACCTTGACGAGTATTGTGTCCAAGGGAACGCACCCGGTAAACTTTAATTCGTGTTTCAGGTTCGATCTAGGGCTCATAACCTTTGGATGGTGAAGACGAAGATTATGCCGAACAAGATAATGCATTTGGTTCTCCCAGCTGAAGTGCATGTTTATGATGCCTCAGATGCACGCTGCGGTCCTTGAACCTGACTAAGTGGGACATTCCAGGCAGCCTAGATCTCCAACATCACTGCAGCCTTCGGGCGACACATGGACAAACACTGGGGGCACCTAGCCTACCTTGTATAAATACTGGCCGTGCTGGATCTCAGGATTCTACGTGAGCAGAACTGGTCCCGGGGCGAGTTTTGAGATGGATTTCGAGCTGATAGTAGGGATATCTTTTGAGAATGTTTGCGGTGGATGATGGTCGGCTTGGGGGTCCAAATATCATATAGCGATTCTACGGAAGATCAACGCCGAAGCGCATTTTTGCTGCCCAGATGTACTGAACATGATTCCGATGGGTACATTCCATCGGAAAGAAGTGCAATCATGCTCAAAACGTGCATATGACCGTCCCACTGATTGACGGACACGAAGTTGCTGTCTAAAAAGCGACCGGTGAGCTCCCTCGAGTGGTTCATGACTATCCAGCTACGGTCTCGGCAGGAATGTCCAGGATCAAGTACAGATTAGCAGAGCGGAGAGGCTGATACCCAAGACTCTCCAGCTACCTCTCAGGAAAAGCGCCTGGAGCTTGCATGGTAGCTTTATCATGGGGCTGCGGAGTGACGCATGTCAGCTGGTTTGTTGGACCCTCATGCGGCCACTCCTAGGGAACCAGACTTGGCGGAGGAGAGAGCGGGATATAATTGGCAGGCCATCGGCATCGTCCGCTTGGAATATGGTCTGCATGACGTGAATGCCCTAGCCTTTGATGCGACCAGAGTTGTTGGTCGGAAACTCGGCACGTTCTAGGGCTTTTCCGCTGATGGCTAAGACCGCCGAGAAGGTTAGCGGGGGCGGGATTCAAATGTTTCTTGGCACCTGGAGCCAATTCCGGCCTTTCACCCCGCCACACCCCGCCTGCTCACGGCTCTCACCAACCCGCTGTCGTCACTAGGGACTCAAGACCACCGTAGTAATGCTCAGAAAAGCTTTAATTTGAAAATAAGTTCTGTATTTGTGTATTAGCGAAGAGATCCCCCAGACCAGTATGGCTTCCACTGCGTCCAGAGGTGACTCCAGTACGCCGTTGAACACGATTTTGTTGTTGGCTACTGCCGACTGTGACCGGCGGCGGCAACTCCTAGTCGTATACCCAGCGGTCCAAGATAGTTTCCACCGCGCCAAGGGCTCAATATGTGGTCGTTCTTGGCTGTCACCATGCTCTGTTCCGCCTTCGTTTCCAGGCGTAAGGTTTAAAGAGCTTGGTGTCCCCGGGATCTTGGTTGCTTGTTCCATCAGACTTCTTCTTAGCCTTCGAATTGCTTGAAGAGCCATTCGCTATGGGAGAAAAGCAGCCTTCACGCGAAGACCACAAGTCTGGTCAGGCCAACGATCCCCTCTCAAAGCCAGCACATGCCCTCACCTTCCAACAGGTCATTGAGGGGACCAAGTGTAACCCCGACGATGGTCTAACCACCCCAGAGGCAAAGTCGAGACTTGAGAAGCATGGAAACAATGATCTTGGTGACGATGGAGGAGTATCAGCAGGCAAGATTCTGCTTCGGCAGGTGGCCAACGCCATGACATTGGTAAGTAGAGTGGTTTTAGCTTTGGATTCATGCGGCTAACCAGACTAGATTTTGATTGCTGCTATGGCTGTCAGTTTTGCTATCGAGTCCTGGATTGAGGGCGGCGTAGTAACCGCCATCATCCTGCTCAACGTTGTCATTGGCTTCTTTCAGGAATACAATGCTGAAAAGACGATGGACTCCCTCCGGTCACTATCCTCCCCCACAGCCTCTGCTGTTCGAGACGGAAAGAGTGTCACGATTCCAACCATTGAAGTTGTACCGGGTGATTTGGTCGAACTAAAAACAGGTGACACTGTGCCTGCTGATATCCGGTACGTCATCTTCTTCTAGACAGTCATAGCTACTACTGAATCCATACCTGCAGTATCATTGAAGCCCTGAACTTTGAAACGGACGAAGCTCTGCTCACTGGTGAGTCGCTCCCAGTGGCAAAGGACGGCGACGCCGTCTTCGACGAGGACACGGGCCCCGGCGACCGCCTCAATGTCGCATATAGCTCTTCGACAGTCACCAAAGGACGCGCCCGAGGTGTTGTCTTCGCTACTGGAATGTACACCGAAATCGGTTCCATCGCCATGTCACTTCGACAGAAAGGCTCCCGCGTCCGCCCAGTCAAGCGTAAGCCTGATGGTTCTGCCCAACCGCTTCGCTATGCTCAGGCATGGAGTCTGACTGCAGCTGATGCTGTTGGCCACTTTCTTGGTGTCAACGTTGGCACGCCACTCCAAAAGAAGCTTGCCCGCCTCGCGATCCTCCTTTTCGGCGTCGCTGTTGTTTGCGCCATTGTCGTTTTGGCTGCCAACAACTTTTCGAACAACCGAGAAGTCATCATTTATGCTGTGGCTACAGGTCTTAGTATGATTCCCGCATCCCTCACTGTTGTCTTGACCATTACTATGGCTGCTGGCACAAAGCGCATGGTGCAGCGACACGTTATTGTCCGCAACCTGAAGTCTCTCGAGGCTCTTGGTGGTGTCACTGACATTTGCTCTGATAAGACTGGTACGCTCACACAGGGCAAGATGGTGGCAAAGAAGGCTTGGATTCCCGCAAAAGGCACATACTCTGTTGGCGAAACCAATGAGCCACATAACCCCACCGCGGGTTCTTTGTCGTTCACGGCGAAGCACCCACGACACATTGACTCAGACATCGATGAGAAGAGTCAGCCCCACGAAGACCTGATGGAGGACAACCCGCACCTGATTGAATACCTAAAAGTCGCGTCATTGGCCAACTTGGCGAACGTTCATCAGACGAAGGAAGGTGACTGGAATGCACGAGGTGATCCAACCGAGATTGCTATCCAAGTGTTTGCATCCCGATTCAAATGGAACCGTCTCGAATACACTACGGGAGCTCTCCCTGCCTGGAAGCAACTTGCCGAATTCCCGTTTGATTCCGATGTGAAGAGAATGTCCGTTGTCTTCGAGGAAACCGCCAGCTCCAAAAAGCATGTTTTCACCAAGGGTGCAGTAGAGCGGGTCATTTGCTCGTGCACGTCTGTTTTTAATGGCGAAAGCGAGTCCGCCGTCGAGTTGGACGATGACTATCGGGAGGAAATCCTAGCCAACATGGAGTCATTGGCCTCCATGGGTCTTCGAGTTCTGGCGCTTGCTGGCAAAGACTATGATGGACCCTCTCCAGAAAAGGGGGAAGACCTCGATAGGAACAGTATCGAAAGTGGTTTGACCTTCCGCGGCCTCGTTGGTCTCTATGATCCTCCTAGGCCCGAAACCGCTGGATCGGTCCGCCAATGTCAGAAGGCCGGTATCGAAGTCCACATGCTCACTGGCGACCATCCCGGGACTGCCCGCGCTATCGCCGCCGAAGTTGGCATCCTGCCTTCGAACATGGCTACTCTGGCCAAAGAGGTCACGGATGCAATGGTGATGACTGCCTCCCAATTCGACAAACTGACGGATGATCAAATCGACGCTCTTCCACTCTTGCCTCTTGTCATCGCCCGGTGCGCTCCTAATACTAAGGTTCGCATGATTGACGCCCTACACAGACGAAAGGCCTTCGCTGCTATGACGGGTGATGGTGTGAACGACTCTCCATCTCTCAAGCGCTCCGATGTAGGTATCGGAATGGGCACCGGATCCGACGTAGCCAAAGACGCATCCGATATCGTTCTGACTGACGATAATTTTGCCTCTATCCTGAATGCCATTGAAGAGGGTCGTCGCATGTTCGACAACATCCAGAAGTTTATTCTCCATTTGCTCGCCCAGAACATTGCGCAAGCTTGCGTTCTGCTCATTGGTCTTGCTTTCAAGGATGAGAGCGGTTTCTCCGTGTTCCCCGTCTCTCCCGTCGAAGTTATGTGGATCATCATGATCACCTCCAGTTTGCCCGATATGGGTCTTGGTTTCGAGATCGCTGCCCCAGACATTCTTGAACGTCCTCCCCAGAGTGTAAGTCTTCTGATGTTATGTCAGGTTTATAAGTGTATGCTAATGAGTCATAGCTCAAGCGTGGTGTTTTCACTATCGAAGTCATGGTCGACATGCTCGCCTACGGTCTCTGGATTGCGGCTCTTTGTCTTGGAGCATTTTCCATCGTCATGTTTGGCTTCGGCGACGGCAACCTCGGCACTAGCTGTAACGAATCGTTCAACGACACTTGCGATACCGTCTTCCGCGCTCGTGCGACCACATTTGCTTGCCTCACCTGGTTCTCTCTTTTCCTCGCCTGGCAGATGTTGGACATGCGCCGCTCATTTTTCATGATGCAGCCCAAGTCCAAGAAGTACTTCACACAGTGGGCGATTGACGTATGGCGCAACAAATTCCTTTTCTTCTCAATCATGTTCGGTTTCGTCACAATCTTCCCCGTCCTGTATATCCCGGTCATCAACGACACCGTCTTCCGGCATAAGGGCATTAGTTGGGAATGGATAGTCGTCTTTGTTGCTACCTTCCTTTTCTTTCTCGGTATTGAGACCTGGAAGTGGGGCAAGAGGGTCTTCTTCCGGAGACGCGAGATGAAGTCAGGTGCTAGGAGGGGCTCGATTGATCTGGAGCAGGCAGTCTTCGAGAGATATCTCAGCACAGCTATCAGCACAGATGGCGAGGGCGACGAGAAGAAATAAGAGACGGACGTCGTAGCCAACCTGGTGGAAATATGAGCGATTGAACGCTTCCGATAGACAGCTAACGTTGTCTCAAGACCAGGTTTGTTTCCCGCGAGCATGGAGTTTTTAGTGCATAGCTTGCGATACATGATGCTTTCATGATTGGCCTCCCGATAAGAGCTGAAGGCTTTCTTTTGTAGTTAGATCTCATCCCCGTGACTCCATAGTATTCAATTACCAAGACGTCAAATCTACCGTTCTAACTTTCAAGAGTCTCTCGTGCAAGATATTGATCTTGACTTTCCGAGAAGACCGAACGAAGCATCCTCTATTGTCCAGTCAAACCCATTGAGGCACGTTTGCCATGGTGCACGACCGACAAGGATATGTAAGAAAGCCTCGGGTCACACGTGCAGCCTTCGCCAACCATGGTCATCCCACTCCGCGTTCCGCTCCACTGCCGATGCTAGGCACGTCTTCCGCGCCGAGCCTGAAACCCTCGGCGCCAACCCCGCTTCATACGCAACAACCCTAGTGATCTCTTAGCCTCCTGTTACTGTCCATGGTTGCATCAGCCCAGCCTCCAGTCGATCTTGGGTCCAGAGCGCGTACGTTCGCACGTTCTGAGATGGCGAGCTGGGAAGGAGATTAGATGCGTGGCCGCAGGTACAATCATCGAATCGAAGAAGTCCAAGTTTCAAGTCCAGGTCTTTCTGACTGGAGTTGAAACCGTCCTCGTACAGCATACGCCGATTCTCCGTGCTGACTTTGATGTAGACTGGGGTATGAAGCCGCTCTGCCTGCAGTTGGGTAGGGTAGACAGACGGTGCGACTGCTTGCAACATTGCGCAGCACGCCTCGCCATGCATAAATGAGTAGACACATTACCGCCCTATCTTATATTCTTTGTTTCTACTATCTCCCGTAGCCAACCTTTTCTAATATGTTAGTACCAGCACCGGAGAACATATACATTCGCCCTAGGTTTTTTCCACAGGCCGGGCTTATCCTAATCCGGATCGGACCGATTACCGGCTTGCGGCGGATTTTCAATCTCCCGGCCTCTGACTCCGCTTTTCCACCACGAGTATCACTATTACTTAACAAAGTTTTGTTTAAGTATGGAAGACGATGATGTATCTCGAAATCGCGCTGAGTCAGAAACGAAACCTTCGCCAGGGTGGACTCCAGCTAACGGAAACAGCTCGCATACGGAAAGTGCTGCCGTGACCCACACGTCGCCAGATGCAAGTTCAAGCGAGCATATGTCCCCACCAGCTAAGAGAAGGAGAGAAGAGAGAGAGAGAACTAGGGTTAGTAGGGCATGTGATCGATGTAAGAAGTGAGTTCTGAAATAGAATGAATCAGAGTGAAGATCACACTCTACTTCATCGTGCACGAGCAAGATGTCGCCTGTCACTAACATTCAAGCAGGAAAAAGACGAGATGTACTGGTAGATGTCCTTGCACACTTTGCCTAAGATCTGGACTTCCATGCGAGTTCACAGCATCGTATACACGCGGAAGGCTACCATCAGTCATTGTGGACGAGGCTGCCATGTCTGCAGACTCACAACCCATGCCGGAAAAAAATCCGCTTTCAGGAACTCTCCCAAAGGACAGCACCACCTTGTCCTTCCAGTATCCGCGAATCTATCCATCGGCAGCCATGGACCGACCCATTTTCTCCAGCCCGGGCAATGTTCACCCCGCCAATGAATATGCCACTCGTGACCCTGTATCTCGGAACTCTCCTGAACCACAGCCAGGCCAAAGAGACAAAGAAGGTCACTACGTTGGCTCCTCTAGTGCTGCTTCCTTCCTCATACGTATTCAGAAACGTCTGCACCAAAACTCATCCCTATCTCATAACTCAAGCATCTTCACCTTCGGTGACGCTCCGTTACCAGAGTTTGATTCTTCATTCTTCGTCTTGCCGCCCAAACCGGATGCGCAGAGGCTCGTGGAACGTTACTTTGACTATGCGGCGCCGACGCATCGGTTTCTGCATCGACCGAGTATTGAGAAGTTGGTCGAAGAGTTCTACGAGACGCAGGGCGAGGTGAAAGGTGAGAATGGGAAAGCAAAAGCGGCGCTACTGATGGTGGTTTTTGCGCAGGCGCAGGCGTATATGCCACCTGGAAGTACGGCGCAAGAAAACAGGTTTGTCGTTCATCTCTCCAACAATAAGCCTTTATTGACCAGAGGCAGCGCCCGCTACTTCTTTGCAGCCGAACATCAACTGTCGAAAGAACGTGGCGCTGTGCGCTTAGCTAGCGTACAGGCGCGATTGTTACAATGTTTTTACCTCCTGACACAATCACGCATCAACCATTGTTGGAGCCTTTTTGGCACGCTGTCACATCTTGCGCTTGCAATCGGCTTGAACCGAGGAAGGAAATGCGACCCCTCGAGCACTGTGGACTACGTAGAGCTGGAGAGTCGCAGACGGCTGTTTTGGTGTGCCTACTCGCTAGATGGATACCTAGCGGCCGCTCTCGGCAGGCCGCGGACGTTCAAAGACGAGGACATCGACCAGGTGAGAGGCCATGCGAGCGTTTCCCAGAAAGATTGCCGTTGCTGACCGTCGACATCGGTAGGAACTCCCAACTGTCGTAGACGACAACGACTTACATCCCTCCCACATCTCCCCCACGCCGTCGAAATCACACTGCATAATGATGGCACCAGTCGAACACATTAAGCTCTCCCGTATAATCTCCCTCGTCCTCCGCGACCTCTATCCAATCCGACCTCCAAGCCTTACCCTCCGCATCGAGCTGTCATCCAAGTACACATCCGATCTCCGCACATGGCGCAGTTCACTTTCCCGATTTCTCGGTGACTCGGGCGATGGAGGAGGGATCGATTCGCACCTCCTAATCCCAATCTTTCAACGCCAACGGGGCGTGTTGAGTCTGTCGTACTATCACACCATGTTGCTGATCCATCGCCCATTCTTGCTGCGGGACTTCGCAAGCCTAACGCACATGCCCACACACGACTCGTGGGGGTCGAAGAACACTGCTATCGACACCAGTGCGAACGTCATTGCCTGCCTCGAAGCAGCAATGTCCATCGTCGGCGTAGTCGACGACGTGTTCAAGTCCTCCAACCTCTTCCGCTCATTCTGGTTCACGCAATACTTTGCTTTCTGCGCTGTCGTCGTGCTATACATATACCGTATCCAACAACATCTCGTTGCCCCAGGGGAGTGCAAAGATTACTTTTCTGCTGGACAAAAGTGTCAAAGGCAGTTGGAGAGTGTGAGTGAGACGGATTGCTTGGCGCGACGGTATTGTCTCGTCCTGGAGGAGTTGAGGGTAGAGGCTCTGAGGCAGACGAGTCAGTTGTCGGATCCTGCAACCACTTCTCTGCGACTTCCAGCGGACACAGCAGCCACCAATGCAAGTATCCAGGATACACTCGTGCCAACGTCGACGCAGCAACAGAACGATAGTGCGAGTCCATCGGGTTACAACAGCACCTTTTATAACACCAACAGTATCCCACTAACACCGGAGAGCGCGATGTTCAACCCCAGCTATCTTCCTTCTAGTAGTGTCATGTCAGATCTGACCAGCTGGGGCCAGTTCGACAGCCTAGTCACTGCGGGTATAGGAATGTTCGACGGGGGTTTCCAGGGGGATCATGGGTTTGGGTTCGGGTTTGGGCTGTAGGATTACGGACAAAGTCCCAAACGTTCCTAGGGGAGATAGTCATGTGGATGAACAGACAACGAGCAGGTTGATTTAACATGATCACTTCTACTTGAAGTCCTTCTCGCTCAACGAATCCTCGACCTTTTGTATCCTCTCCCAAACCTCTGACCATTTCTCCCACTCGCCCTCGGGTAACTTGCCCTTGATGGGCAGCCTGCCACCCTCCATGGTACCATAGCCGGTTACCCGCTTTACTGCTTCTTTAATGCCCACAATGCCATACTTGCCAATAAACTCCTCCGTTGTGCTCACAGTATACTGCAACTCCTTTATCCTCTTCAAGTTGGCATCACTGATTGGCCGGGTTTCAGCGAGCTTCATTAGAGTGCATACGGTCTTTGGGTATATAGCTGCGAGCCCGTCGATGACGCCTGCTGCGTCGAAGAAGACAATAGGGCCGAGTTGCTGCCCAAGACCGCTGTATACTTTGAACTTGTTGTGGTCAATCTTGGGATCGAGCGAGACTTGATTGTGGTAGGAAACAATGGCGTGCGACATTTTGCAGCCAACAATGTTGGGGTGCTGGGCGAGGATGCGGTAGGTTTCGGGGGTGACTAGGACGCCGTTCGTGACGCCGGGGTAGTTGTAGCTACTCTCTGTTACCTCCTCTGGTTCACACACAGCCTCTCTCACACCAAATGTAGATACTCACATCAACACGGGAAGTGGCGATCGATCCGCAACAACAGTATACCACTCCCGAATCCCCTCCTGACTCGCAGCTGCGCCAAAATACCCCGGGGCAAGCACGAGTCCCCACTGCGCACCTGCCTTTTTAAAGTCTTCAAGCCACTCTAGCGTCTCGTCCACGCTGTTGATCAGAGTGCCCGCCATGATGGGGTA
This sequence comes from Parafenestella ontariensis, assembly GCA_021596325.1. Classification (NCBI taxonomy): domain Eukaryota; kingdom Fungi; phylum Ascomycota; class Dothideomycetes; order Pleosporales; family Cucurbitariaceae; genus Parafenestella; species Parafenestella ontariensis. The sequence goes on from JAKGDA010000028.1 coordinate 367,735, forward strand.
CTCGGGGAATCCGGCATCGTTCAGCCCTTTGCGCACGCCGGAGACGAGGTCGACGCGCTCTTGACGCGACATGTGGATGGCCTCGCCGGTCGATCCGAGTAGGACGAGGCCGCGGACGCCATTTTTGGCCAAGAAGACACTGTGTTCAATCTGGGTCTGAACATCGACGGCAGGTTGGACCGACTTGGAGTCTGATTGAGGTTTGAAGAAGGTTGGGACGGGGACGAAGACGCCTGTTGGTGGTGATGAGGTCATTCTGTGGTTTGTGCGTCACACGGTGAACTACGTGCGTTTTGCTGTACGGCCAATTTCTATTGCTCTTTGGAACAAATTCTCAGGGAGTCATGAGACTTTATTGCAATTGCCGTCGCCAACTCTTCGGGCACAATTGCTCCATTGACCGAAGCTAGGTGCCCCGCGGTGGAGCGCTGCTGGTGGCTGATGACCCCGCGCCGCTGTCGGGTTGCCCCTAACAGAAGAGCGAGTGGCTCCAGTTTAATCGGTAACGGACCGGCTACAGAGAGATTGCCGCATGTTGGCGACGGTAGTGATTTTATGTCGTGGGTGCCGACTGATTTGGCCTGCGTCACAACAACATTCTTCGAAACATAGAAAGAGAGAGCTTTGAGGGGTGCGCGACTTGCACGTAATATTCTCGAGTTTGAAAGATATGGGGAAAATAGCAACCATCGAGTACTTTCGAGTACCACCTCGGTGGCTCTTCGTCAAGATCACTGACGCAAATGGCAACTTCGGCTGGGGCGAAGCTTCCCTCGAAGGCCACACACAAGCCGTGGAAGGATGTTTGGATGCGTGGGCTGAACGATATATCGGCTTCGAAGCAGAGTAAACCTCCCCTCTGTTGTCACCATTACCGTTATCATGTTGAATCAATGGGAACTGATCGAGGAAGTGAAATCGAGCACATATGGCAAATGTCATGGCGAACCAGCTTCTACCGCGGAGGCCCAGTCTTCATGAGCGCACTGGCAGGCATCGACATCGCACTCTGGGATCTCAAGGCCAGGGCACTGGGTGTCCCGATATATCAGCTGCTGGGCGGGAAGGTGAGGGATAAGTTGAAGGTTTATGCTTGGATAGGCGGAGACAGACCGAATGATGTCAAGGAGCAGGCGTAAGTGACACTCACATGCTATTCCGAATTCCCTCTCTTTCTTGGAATCAATATAGTGTTGTAGTAGGGTGCTAATGGGAACAGGTTAGCACGCAAATCCCAAGGTTTTACAGCCGTCAAGATGAACGCAACAGAGGACATCGGCTGGCTGGACTCACCCTCAACTCTCAACTCCGCAGTCGAACGCCTCAAGACTGTCAAAGACCTCGGCATGGACGCTGGTATGGACTTCCATGGCCGCGTTCACAAGCCCATGGCCAAGCAGCTCGCTAGAGCCCTCGAACCACACCACCCCATGTTCATCGAGGAGCCCCTCCTATCTGAACACATTGGCGGCATCAAAGATCTAGCGCAGCAGACAAGCATTCCTATCGCGTTGGGTGAACGGTTGCATAGTCGGTGGGATGTCAGGCCGTTTCTGGAGGCTGGCTGTGTAGATATCATGCAGCCGGACATCGCCCACACAGGTGGTATTTCCGAAATGCGCCGCATCGCTTCGATGGCAGAAGCCTACGACGTCGCAATTGCTCCACATTGCCCGCTCGGACCTATCGCACTTGCAGCGTGTGTGCAGGTTGACTGCACCTTGTCGAACTTTGCAATCCAGGAGATGAGTTTGGGTATTCATTATAATGCGGGAAGTCAGGACTTGACTTCATATACGAAGAATCCGGAGGTCTGGGATGTAAAGGAGGGGTATATCGAGTTGATGAAGGGCCCGGGATTGGGGATCGAGATCGATGAAGAGATGGTGAGAAGGGAGAGTAGGGATGCAAAAGCATGGGTGAGTCCAGGCTTTGTTGGGCCAGGGGGGGAGGTGAGAGAGTGGTGAGGTGGAGTGAGGTGAGTGTATATATGCCTCTGGAATCATCAAGCCCGATTGGCGTTATGCTATATCGCTACAGATAGCATACTCAAGCCTTGCTAATTGTAGAATTGACTCGGTTGGCTGAGGTTAAACATGATGATAGATTGATGGGGAAGAAACTAATAAACAACCTTAGAAGGACGTGAGACGTCCCGAAAGCTGGGTACCCCTAAACGAATCCAAGGGTAGTGAGCCGAGGCGAATAGAGCTATCGCCTGCTCCCCCTCTCTGATCGCCACAATGACTGCACTCACCAGTTTTGGTGGAACTACATCAGGACAATTCTCGATGAACCGAATCTCCACCATTTCATAGAGCGGCCACGCCTATATGATGCCAAACTTTCTTCCAAAACCGAAAAACAACTTCACCAACGCCCAAGGGGAAATTAGTCTACGGGTTTCGCGTCTATGCAAAGTGCTGTAGTCGATTGTAAGCAGGTGGAGTGAAAGCGAACATGTAGGCTTCACGCAACTAGCCAATGCTACAGATAGTTTGGCGTTATGTCGAAAGAGAGCAGATGCTTGGCATGTTTTTGCTCCATGTAGGAATTGCGCACACACTCAAGATGGGTAGAAACACTTGAGCCAGTCCGTATGAGACCTCTAGCTTGTATCGTCTGCCACATAGGTTCCTCCTCTACTTTGGTTCGAAAGGGGAAGGCGTGTGTGAGATCCCAGAGTATATGTACTGATTCTGGAATGTATTTGAGGAGCCAAGCCACAGTCTGGGCTCTCTCGCGGACGATGCGATGGGTTGAGGTGGAGGTATAGAAGAGAGACTGAAAGGAAATGACAAGTGTGTCGAGGCTCGGGAGCAGAGACAAGATGTGTCGCATGGGCTCTGAGACGGAAGGTACGTCTGAGTAGCGCTTTGCGGTCAATGTCTGGCTTGAGAGGTAGCCGACTTGTATCTCGAGCTTCTTGAAAAGCTGCCGGGTGTGGGGTTTGATCCTGGTCAGCGTTTCGTAGGATGGCGAGATATATTCGTCGCTGAGAGTCTGGCTCGCCGTGTCCCGCGCTGCTATCATGAAGAGGGTGCGGTTCTCATACAGGTACTTGGTGACTTCCTGATGCAATTGGTGATTGGCGCGTATAATGTCAAGGCGTAGGCGGGGCGGTTTATGGTCGCGATGCGGCTGGTGGAGAAGGGCGATGTGCGGTTCACGAGGGAGGAGATGGGAGTATACTTGGAGGCGGAGCTCGGCGGGGAGCTGGAGCAAGGGGAAAGGCTTGACTTTGCAATTTCAGCGTGTGATAAGTAGGAAAGAGGGTCTAGTGCTTGCCTCGACCCTCGAGCGTTGCAAAGGAAGCTCCGAGTTCTGTATCGCAGAGGGCATCGATCTTGGGGAGCAGTCCGCGTATCTCGGAGAAAGTAGGATCGACACCCTTTCTAAAGTCGGACACCTTGTACTGATTTAGATACGGTCGTCCATGCAGTACAGCTGTGTAGGCATCGACGAAGACGTCGGCGATGAGGTCTGGTCGCGAGACGGGCTTCACGAGCAGGAAGAACTCCTCTGAGCCGTCGACATAGACAGCCTCGTGAAACGGGCGAGACTGGCAGGCGTCTGTGATTTTCTTGATATCGACCCGGGCAGGGTGGTTGAGAGACAGGCTCGGCAGGGCGTTGTCGAGGGCCTGGAGCTGGAGCTTGAGGTGCACGGCATCCGTGACGGAGAAGCGCTCCTGATGCGCAATGCGATGGTACTGGCGGGGGATAGACGACGCCCTGGGGCGATGCAGCTCCATGGTCCGTTTTCTGCAGTTCTATGCAGGTCTAGAATCTGTACATGTTCAAGACATGGACGGATTAAGGTCATGGAGAGGATTATGGGCTGGCAGGAGGAGGCGGCTGCCCCGCACGGCAGAGGCCAGGGTCCTTGCTCGGACGGTGATGTAACGGCGAGACTACTGTATTTCAGAGCCATTCCCGCTGCAAGGCACATGCAAGACACGCCCAGCCCAGGTTGTCGCTATCCTGACGCCGACTCGGTACCGTGAACTGATCTGATCTGCTACCACAGCCCCTCCTATCTCCTCCTATCTCCTATTCCATCCATAGCCTGCCTCGACGCCGCCATCACGTTGACCCGACGCGTTACGCTCCCTCTTCGCCCTCGCCCGTCCGCACTCCCGAGCTTCCCCACTCACGCTGCCCGACACCGCCAAACGTCGTGGCTCAGCAGATTGCGCCCCGGCGGCAACGCCCAGCCGCACGATAGGATGGCTGCCCCAGACAGCAGGCCGGGCTTCCTCTCCAACCTGTCGCCCTGGGGCTCGCGGGCTGCCACGCCGAAGCCCCCGCCGACGCCCAAAACGGCCGAGGACCGCGTGGACAGGGACAGTGATAAGGGCAAAGAGAGGGAGCGGGAGGAGGAAAAGGGAAAGAGGGCAACCGGGCTCGCTCCTCAGCAAGGCGGAGACCATGTCGTGGATCGGAGGCACCGGCTGAGCCTCAAGCGGTATCCCCAGGACTGCCCCCAGCTGGCCGTCAGGTGGTTCCACGCCATAGATGCAAGTAGATGCTTTCCCAATGTCTACTGCACAGCTACTAACAGGCGCTAGCTGCCCAAGAGAAAGCCGCTTTCCTCGCACGCCATCGCTCCCGACAAGCCCCTGCCCAAGCCGAAGAAGTGGATCCCCTTCAGCGCCAGCGACTCCCGCGCCATAGAAGCCGCCTTTCAGAAGACGGCCGACGAGGATGAGGCCGTCGAGCTGAGGAAGGGCATCATTAGTCCCACCACGCCCACGCCGTCAAGTGCCGCTCCCAAGCCGACGACCAAAGTCCCCGTAAACGAAGATTACCTGTTCGACGTCGAAATCGAAACCCGCGAGCTGGCCCCGTCATACTGGCTGGGCCCCGTATACGACGTCAAGCGGGGGACATGGTTCACGCCGGACGGAGAAGCCGTCGACGAGGGCTTGGCCACGCAGCTGGAGGAGGGCTACCTGAAAGTCAAGCCCTGGCGGTTTGGGACGCCAGAGGAAAAGCGGTCCGTCTCGCAACCCCGTGGGCGGCCGCTGTCCATGGGCCCCAGTGTGGGTGACGACTATCGCAAGGAGCTGGGCAGGCTGAACCGAGATTCGACCTCGAATCCAGTCACACCCAAGTCCTCGTTTGACAGTCTGCGCAAGGAGGCACGCAAGCAGCAAGACGACACCAAGCCCGACGATGCGACCGCGACCGTGACCGCGCCCGCCGACTCACCGCGCACCTACCGCCTGTTTGGCGCCTATATGAATTCGACCGTGACGTATCAGGATGAGAACACAGCATGGCTACTAACCGACGATATGTGGACGCGCATGGGCAGCACGCTGTATCAACGCTTCGCAGGTGGTGCGCACTACGCTGGATACAAGTACATCCGGGGCTATACAGACCCCAAGGAGAAGAGAAAGGCACCCACCGTCAAAGACCCGAATAGCGATAAGCAAGTCGAGCGGCCCGTAACGCCATCCATGGCCTACGGCTCTGATCATAGCAAAACGTCTACGGCACCTGGATCCGAAACCAATTCTGATGCCGACCTGTCGGATAACGAGGCCGGGAGGGAGTCGCCCTCGCAGACGCGAAGAAGAAACTTGGAAAGGCAGGTTTCTCAGCTCATGACGTCCTCAAAGCCCGAGTATGAGCAGAAGCAAGAGGAGGAGCTTCGTAAGCGCGAGGAGAAAGAGATGCGAGATGACTACAAGGCACAGGACAAGGGCGACCAAGGTCGCGACATCGAACACCTGCTGCTCATCACCCACGGTATTGGACAGCGACTTGGCATGCGGATGGAGTCCATCAACTTCATTCACGATGTCAATACCATGCGCAAGTCGTTCAAATCAGTCTACGCCGCCTCGCCTGACCTGCAGGCCTTGAACTCTGAGACAGATTCGGAGACCAAGAACAACCGCATCCAGGTAATTCCCATCGTTTGGCGACACCTGTTGGACTTTCCGAAACAGAGTTTGAAGCACAACCGGAAAGAGCACGATCTAGGCGATCTCGACCACGAAGACCACGAGTATCCGAACCTTGAAGACATCACCGTGGAAGGCGTGCCAGCGGTACGCAACTTCCTCACCGACTTGGCTCTCGATATTCTCTTGTACCAGAGCCCGGCGTACAAGGGTCACATATCTCGCATTGTAGTCAATGAGTTGAATCGCACCTACCGCTTGTTCAAGGATCGCAATCCTTCCTTCAAGGGCAAAGTCAGCTTGGTCGGTCACTCGCTAGGCTCAGCTATTATGTTTGACATCCTATGCATACAGAAGGACGCCAACTCTAGATCGAGCTCACAATCCAGCAAACAGCGGCGCTCGACCGAAGAAGGCCTGAAACTGGACTTTGAAGTAGAGGACTTTTACGCGCTGGGGTCACCTATTGGTCTCTTCCAGATGCTGAAAGGCCGTACCATCGCTGCGAGACCGTCAGCCTCCTTTGTGCCACCCAAGACACCGGCATCGCCGCTCGATGATCCGTTCTCGCCTGGCGCTGCGGAACACGACCATACCTTTGATATCACTACCTCCTCGCCTCTCTGCAAACAGATCTTCAACATTTTCCACCCTACCGATCCCATCAGTTATCGCATCGAGCCTCTCATCTCACCTGCAATGTCCACACTGAAGGCCCAACCTCTGCCCTACACGAAGAAAGGGATCTTTGGTGCACCCGCTTCACAGGGTCTCACCGGCATTGGCGCTCGGGTTGGTCAAGGCGTGACTGACTTCTGGTCCTCCCTCGGCTCAGGGATCGCAAGCGGCTTATTGAACCGTAGTCTAGGTATCTCAGGGACAGAATTGACGGGCGCAAGCAATGGCGCACAAGGCCAGCGCACATCACGTCCCTTATCTGTTGGGCCTACTCCCAGTGCGTCTGCAGGCGTGGTACCTGGTCTCAATGAGCCGGCCAGCGCGTTCATCAGCGAAGAGCGCAGGAGGCGACTCGGCCAAGAGACAATTGCGGAAGGTGAAGACGGTGAACATCCACCTACGCTCATCGAGTCAGAAATTGAGACGCTGTTCGCTGGCTTTCAAAGGCGCCGGAAGAGCCAGCAAAGCGAAGACGGGACACGCGATGTTGAGAAAGATCTCGAGTGGCAGGAGCTCGAAGAGCGTAGTCGTAAGCTCAAGAAGGAGGAGGCCAAGGTTAGAAGCCTGAACTCGAATGGCCGCGTGGATTATAGCATTCAGGAAGGCGTATGTTGTTACTTGCTTTCAGTTCCCACTCATCGACGCTAACACTCGCAACAGGCTTTCGATATTTCCCTACTCGCTAGCATAGCTAGCCACCTCGCCTACTGGGCCGATGAAGACGTCTCCCACTTTATGATTTCGCAACTACTAGCCAGGCATCGTGTGTTTAAGCCTAAGGAGTAGATGTGTGTAATATACCCTGAATAGATTCACGATATTTTTGATACTTTGGGCGTTTCTGCGAGAATAACTCGAATACCTTCACGGTCTATTGTGTGCTGTAACATTACTAACACAATTTGTATTGTCAACTTCACATAAACCACTTTCTCTTCACCTAAGTTTGTTTTTCTACTCCCCCAGCATCTGCAAGACCTTTTGCCTTGGAATGTTAGGCACTGGGCTCATGTGTAGGCCAAAATGTAGTTTGGTTGTTCATTGTTCAGGTTCTGCGGTTTTGCTCACAACATCTTTCTGTTGATGATGCTGTAATGTGATGATTTAGTGAATAGGCAGGAGCCTCCCAGAGCCCCGCAGGCCCCTACGTCTAGGGCCGACAGATGTGACCCAAAGTGGATCTCACCGTGAATCCTTGCGGTCGATATCGACTTTCACTATGAACACATCACGTTTAGAACCCGAAAGCTTAAATATTACCTCGCCGCCGCAGCTCAACCCTGAGATTTTCTCTCATTCTATCTTTCGCTTCAACCATGGATGCCCTGGACAGCTCTTCGACAACACCAAGCTACCTGCGCCGCCTCACGGCCACAGTCGCCCACCTCTTCATCCCCGCTCCTCTCCGTCAAAATCCAAGGTCCCTTTGTGTCACCATTGGTAACAAGATTGGTCAGTATCCAGCAGTGTATCGGTATGTCGCACTCGCCATCGTCATTCTACTCATGTTTGCGGAGTGGCAGCAGCCCGGTTTTCTGCCGAATACAAACGAGCTCACTGCAGCGCTTGTAGGCTTCCTCTGCGCTGGATTCCTCATATTCGCCACGGCTGTGCTTCAGGACTTTGCGGAGACGCACACATGGCCTTGGCAGGAAGATGGTTGGGTGTGGCCATGGGAGGCGCTGCTATGGGAAGGGACCGTTTATGGAGATGAACTTCGGGAAAGCACCGCGTCATTCACGGATGTAAATATGTCTCCGCCCGCACTGGCACCTAACTCTAAGGAGGACGACTCAACCCGCGAAAGTCATTTTTCTTCTTCCAAGACCAGAAAGCTCCACAATACGGCAATCCGCGAGGTTGACGGCGATAACAAATCCTTGCCTCGGACTCCTGCTCTAGCCTACCAGTCACCCTTCGTCATCCCGCCAACACCTCAACTTCCCCCGGGTCTACGCCCAGTTCATCTCCCGCCACCCAAACACCAGTCCGGTCTTCTTGGCGAATCGCCCATGGCCCCGTGGAGGTAGACTGTTGAGGTAGGTAACTTCGGCTATGCTAGAACAATTCGTGTTATGCGTTTTTTGATGGGCTGGAACCTTGAAACAGGAGGGGCATGAGCGACAAAAGAAGGGCAATGATAGGTGGTTGAGTATGGTAACTTGCTTCTGGCTGGGTACCGCACGGATGCGCGATCGTCTGTATTCAACTGAGGGATATACTCGCTGGATTGACGCAAGAAAAAAAAATGGCTGGCGTTGGAGCCTTGAGAGGCATCCTCGCACTTTGCGCAATCTTGCTTGATGTGAATGTTCTCACCTTTGCATGGTCACTCACAAGCGCTTTCTTAATTTGTTATCCTTGAGACCCACGATAATTGAAAGTAAATCACTTTGGCTACGTACCAGGGTATGAATAATAACATCGACGGTAGTATTGACATGAGGTAGTATTTGGTGACTGTTGCTTATAGCAGGTGTCTTTATGCAAATAGCGCTTAGAGCGTATAGTATACTACACCTTCTATAACAATGATATGGTGAGGCGGTAGCATTAGCGCTGATCGTGGAATACATAAAGACAAAAGGTCGGGTGCATGCTCTACCTCCCCTGGCGGAATGTGAACATCATTTATCTCATCCAGATCAGTTTGAGTTAAGCTCAAGGGTTATGGTAGTTTTTGAAGCATGAATTTGAGATAATGTGCTTTTGAAGATAGTTAGGTTACTACTATTTCTTGTAAGACATCTCTCTAGCGCTCACCAGATATGATTAACAAAAATCCACCGGCAGTGCTTCCAGTAATAATTGTTCGCAGCCCAACATCGTAAACTTCGCGTTCTTGACAAACTATCGTTGACTTGACGTACATTTAAGTATGGCTGGTGTGGCTCGGCATAGGCTGTACTTACGTCTTCGATACCATGAGTACCTGCTTGAATGCCGTTTCATGGCTGTTTCTAAGTCAGTCCACTGGTTCGACGCTGAAAACTACTACGTGCGCAACGTCCACTGCTGATCTCCGTCGATATTCAAGGGGTTTCTCAACGCTCGCTACGGCCTTCATAGTGTCATCTTTATTGCACAATCGCTGGGCATCCATTACCGTTCAACAAGTAAATTCGCTCCAGCCTTTCGGCTGTTGCAATTGCAAGGTTGAATTCCACAGTCCGCTTCAACGCCTCGATGTCCGGTTCAGGCGCGCATCGTAGCTTCCGACAAGCTCCGAGACCCGCCAGTTCTCAGAGCGTATGGTTACAACTCCCCAAAAACCCTGAGGAAAGGACTGCGTCCTGATCACCCGAAGTCGGAAGTACGGTGCAGAGTTCGCAGGCACAACATGCTAGTCGCCTAGCTCGGAAGTCTAGATCAAGATAAGATAAGATCCGGAAAAAACTTGCCGACCAGACGGACCCCCTCCATTGAATCAGGAGCAAACTCTGCAAGCCATCGCGTGGTGTCCTCGCATTTCTCTTACGATATGCCGCCAATAAAAATGCGACACGGGATTAATGGCGGAGCGCGTGTTCCTTTTGGTTAAGCATGTCGGATAATGGGTTCATCTGATAAGATTGCTAGCATCAAGGCTACGCTTTTCGAGGCTAGGATACTCCACTATGGATCCAGCGGTACGCGTTCGCCTGCAAGCTTTCGCTTCCCGCTCTCGTGTCAAGCGCCGGGTTAAGCTCTAGCCCAGGCCAGGGCAGGATGGTCAAGCTTCGGGCTGAGCAGGGGTTGCTGCGCGAGACTCATGGAGCCATATGTATTTGAAGCCCGCCCCTACCCAGTACCAGTGTCTCGGAGCACTTCACCAGTCCTATAGGTCTAATCGGAACATATCACGACACACATGGAGTCCATCGCTGCCATTCAGCCCGGCACTCAGCCTGCTCAGGAGCCGGAGAAGAAGTTTTCCAATATCGACATCGATGAAGAGGATGCCGTGCGCAAAGTAGAGGAAGCAACCACCCCTTCTCACTCCGCTCAGAAGGGTGTCAGGAACGTAGAGGCCGTGACCCTATCTTGGACGAAGACGTCGCTAGCCTGCGCATTCGGATGGTATGTTCAGCTTCTTTTGTGATTCCATATTCTTCGCATCCACAAACTAACACGCCACGTAGCATGTGGTTCCTATACCTCACCAATGCTTTCCAATCATCCATCACCTCTAACCTATCACCCTATGTTACCTCCGGCTGGGAAGAACACTCGCTCCTCACCGTTATCAACATCGTTTCGAATTCCATGGCCGCTGCTGTGTATATCCCGACAGCCAAGTTACTCGATCTCTGGGGTCGTGCAGAGGGATTTGCAACCATGGTGTGCTTTGCTACTCTTGGGTTGATCTTGATGGCTACCTGCAAAAGTCTGGCTACCTTCTGTGCTGCACAGGTGTTTTATACGATCGGGTTTGGTGGAATGATCTACTGTGTTGATGTCATCACCGCTGATGCGTCGAGCTTGAAGCATCGAGGTTTGGCGTTTGCATTCACATCATCGCCATACATTATTACAGCCTTCGCTGGCCCCAAGGCTGCCGAGGGTTTCTATAACAACATCAGTTGGCGCTGGGGCTTTGGTTGCTTTGCCATCATCGTGCCATTTGTGGCTACGCCGCTGTTTGTTGTCTTGAAACTCAACCTTCGAAAGGCGAAGCAGGAGGGGGTGCTGAATCGCGAGCCGAGCGGGCGCACACTACTGCAGAGTGTCGTTTTCCACGTTAGGGAATTTGACGGTAAGTCGCTCCCACGGAGATGAAAAGAGGCTGCTGACAAAACCGCAGTGCCCGGTGCATTTCTTCTTGCTGCTGGATTAGTCATATTCCTATTGCCATTCACGCTAGCCGATTCCGCGCCCTCAGGATGGTCCACTGGGTACATCATTGCCATGCTTGTGCTTGGCTTTGTCCTCCTTATCCTCTTCGGTCTCCACGAACGCTTCACGGCCGGAAAGCCCTTCTTACCCTTCGATCTTTTGACCAGCCGCTCGGTGCTCGGGGCGTGCCTGCTGTCTTTCACATACCAAATCTCATACTATGCTTGGGACAGCTACTTCACCTCCTTCCTCCAGGTCGTGACTCACCTCACCATCGCCGAGGCTGGGTATGTGTCCTCTACTTTCGATGTCCTCTCCGGTGTTTTGCTGCTTTCCGTCGGTCTCATCATCAGCAAGACCGGATACTTTCGTTGGCTGTTATTCATCGCTGTACCGGTCTATATTCTCGGTCAAGGACTCATGATATACTTCCGTCATCCCAACACCAGTGTTGGGTATCTTGTCATGTGCCAGATTTTCATTGCCTTTGGCGGTGCCATCATCATCTTGTGTGAGCAAATTGCCGTCATGGCTGCCGCAGACCATCAACACGTCGCCTCCGTATTGGCACTGCTCAACATCTTCGGCTGGCTGGGGGGCGCTGTCGGCAGTACGATCTCAGGCGCCATCTGGACGAATTCGTTCCCGCAGGCACTGATGCGGCTTTTGCCGGAGGATGCGCTGGAGAGCTTCGACGATATCTATGGCAGTTTGGACGTGCAGCTGAGCTATGAAGTGGGAAGCCCGACGCGGCTTGCAATCGAGGAGGCATATGGAGTCGCACAGAAGAGGATGTTGATTGCTGGGACGGCGATTATGGCGTTGACACTTGTGTGGATCTTCTTGATCAAGAACTACAATGTCGCAAAGATGCAACAGACCAAGGGACGTCTCTTCTAATTTTTAGTACTCAGGCACAGATAAAAGTTCTGTAAGCGCCAGGTCTTGCACAGAGCAACAGTACTAGCTTTCGATGCAAGCTGAGTGTATATTTTGCGGAGGAGCCTTTCAAAAACATAGTAGTAGCATAATGAGAATGAGGCGTCGTCACGCCAGTTTACTCATGTGTCCGGACCTCTCCATCATCTCTACCCCAAGTTCTTAAGGACCGACCCTAAATGTATGGTGAGTCATCTTTACGGCATCTTGAGCGCGAAGCATTTGAGTATGGCCTCCCCGCCCAAACCCTTCGTTGGGAAGTTGGATAACCTAACCTATAACCCATTAAGAGCTAGGGAGTACTTGAAATCGAGCACATTGGTCCAAGCTGCCTCAACTTCTTCCCGTCCGTACGACCCAAAAGGTTCTCTCTCTCTCAATGTAGTAGTACCAGAAAACGCTAGCGTAATTTCAGCGTCAATGCGCAACCATAAACCTCTCGTACCGGGCTCGAGAGTAACGGCAGCCACGCGACCGGTCGAGTCTGTGTTCCAGGTCTACATGGTGAGGTTGAGGTTGTCTATCACGACTAGGTGGCCATACCTTCTTTGCGTAAACCAATATGTGTAGCGATGTTGCGAAAAAGAATCACGACTGTACGATTGCCTCTCGCCATCTTACGGATCTCTACCTTAAAGGTAGCTGATGAATTCTGTCCCAGACTCCAATGCGTGAGGGTATTGCGCGCTGCAAATAGGTCGGTTGTAATTCTCGCAGTTTGCTTTATAAGATGTCAGAACCACTACCGAGTTTCCACTCCCACTAATGGCGTGACGAATACCCTGCAAACTGATCTAGACCCGTGGATGGTGGTCTGATGTTCCGTTTGAACTGGCAGTGAGTGTATATGCCCTTCTCTGTACGCCTTTCACTTTGGCAACCTGCGGTTATCTATCCGCTGCCCATGTCAAAGGAACGACGAGTATGTAGCCTCATGAATGTGAACTCGTGAATGCGCCGTATTACTTCTTATTGACTTTCGTGTCCAAAACCCCGCCTTGAGGATTGTTTCCAGCATTGGGCAGTGGCCCTACGATACTATGGATGAAGACGGCCTGGAGAACTGTAGCACGCATTCCTCATCTGCCAGTACAGTGACTAGACTGTAGTATGTGCTATTGATTTAATACTAACAGCAGCCTTCGATGTAGCCACCATCTGGGGATTCGTAGAGTTGCTGGTTCTTGACTTTAGCAGAGTTCCGGGTATTAGATGAACGGATCGGATGATTTTCGGTGCCGAGGCGTTGCCCAATATCTTTGACGTATGCGCGATCGGTCGCGTTACTGAGGTCGAACTTAGAGCTCGAAACTGAGCAAGAGGACACTGTGAGAGACCGGAACCCGGTGGACGAGATCGTAATCCTCGGATGTTCTAACTCATGCTGCAGCTCAGTGGGGCAGCGTCATGACTAAGCGGGTATGGTGGGTCCATGCGCCGCAGTCAACATTTCCTCCGAGTGATTTTCATGATTTCTGATCATTCTTCACACGATCGACACATAAGATCTCGGCCTGCATCAGGGGTCGTAATTCCTGGTCGATATGAAGAGGCAAGGCACTTCTCGCCTTGCCATAAGACATGTCTTCCAAAGACACGCCCGCCGCAATCGTCAGCGGTGATGAAAGCGGGCAGACGGGAAACCGGTTCGGTTACGGGAACTGGCTGCAGCCCATCATCGATGCGAATGACCAGTCTAGTTCAGAAAATGTTGTGGAAGGCCATCCCGCACCTGCGCCTGCAACGCGCCGTGGGCGTGGCAGACCGCGTGTGACGAAACCACGCAATGAGAGCGCCATTGAGGTTTGTCGTAGACCATCATCCTCATGCGCAATAGCTGAACGACGTGTAGAAACGCCGTGCGCAAGTGCGCGAGGCACAACGTACATACCAAAAGCGCAAAGACACCGCGACAGCAACCGAGAAACGCCGCGTGGACGAGCTTCTGCAAGTTCTGTCCGACCTGTCATCAGATGTGGAAGCACTTCTCCAAGCATCTTCCAAGGCGGGTGCGATGCATCGCGATGATGAACTTTCAAAGAATATCCAACGATTGTGGGCCTCATATGATACTGCCATCAACAACCCATCCGTCACGCCCGAGCTGCGACTGCTTCAAATCAAGAATGGCCGACGTGTAGCGAGTCATAAAAACAACGAAGACTTCGCTCTCGCCACTAGACCGGATGTCCCAACGAATGAGCAGTCCAATACTAACGCTCCGCCGCCAACTACAGAATCAACAGCGCCGTTTGATCCCAGTGATATGAGTTTTGAGCTGGTGAGGTTCCAAGAAACAACGGTGATGCAGCCATTCCAGCGTACGGCTCTTGTTAACGGGTGGGCTGGGGGTCAATCCATCTTCGATATTGTGGAAAAGAGACAGAGAGCTATGAAGGAGGCAGATAGAGCAGCTTCCAGATCATAACACCTTTGGCAGTCTCTCCGCCTTTTCGTCAATGCGACCCTTTGAAACCAAGGACGCCATGTTATGTAAGAGCGAGCTGTCGCATGACTGAGAAACGGAAATTAGACGCTTCTTATATTCCGAGTTCCGAGATAGGTCTTGGTCTCAACGATGTACGAAGATGAGGTACTTGTTCGTACATCCGCTTTGGGACTACAACACAATATCTGGACACTCAGCTTCGGGGATAAGGAAAGAAACATGTCGGCCTGATCGACAACAGGTGGAGCCTTTTGTAAGCACATTTTACCAGTCTATAGCAGCCTATGGATTGACGCCTGGTATCGATTGCGTCTACCTGTCCATGTACTTGGCGTTCCCCAGAACGGGTTAAGTCGTCTCCAGCTGACAAACCTTGTTACAACTCGGACATTTTTGTCCGAGTACTACAATCTATCCACAGGTATAATATCAATCTCCATAACGCAGCAACTCGAAATATTTGACTTGTCCGTCTTGCATCGCTCTCTGAACCGTAAAATTACCTTCGCTTGAAGAACCACGTAGAGCATCCAGCAAGAAGCAAATAGCCCTGTCCAACATGGAAGAATTTGACGCCTACCTGAAGAACGCTACAACTAAAGGCGCGAACATTGTGCCTGGAGCCGTGATGGCTGTTGTTGATAAAGACGGTACACATGCCCCGCTCGAAGAGCATCGTTTACATTGCTCATGATTCACGCAGGGAACTTTATCTACAAGAACGCTGCGGGCTACAATGGTGTGGCGGAAGACGCAAATCCTCTTGAGTTCGACCAGACGTTCTTCATCGCATCCTGTACTAAGCTTATCGCCACCATTGCCGCTCTACAGTCCGTCGAACGTGGTTTTATTAGTCTGGACGACACTATCGATGAACATCTCCCTGAGCTAGCTTCTCAACCAATAATCGAGCAGGAAGGGGTCGAGATTAAGCTTCGTCCAGCTACAAAACCCATCACCCTGCGCCAGCTCCTCACGCACAGTAGCGGTACAACCTATGATTGGATTGATCCGAAGCTGCACGCCTGGCGGGCGTCGCGCGGAGAAGCGCCCACTATCGTGAGCGATGGCGTTGTGGCAAAGGGCTATGCTTACCCCCGTGCTTTCGAAGCTGGCGAGCATTGGAACTACAGCGGCGGCTTTGACTGGATCAGTCTCCTCGTTGAGCGTCTCACCAACACGAGCTTCGAGGAGTACGTCGAGACCAGTATCGCAAAGCCTCTCGGTATCACGTCGTTCACTTGGCATCTAGCCCGCAAGCCTGCTGTAGCCCGAAAGCTCATGGCGATGAGCTCGCGGCAGGAAGACGACACACTCACCGACGGCCCTACGCCTATCTGGCCTGATCCAATCAAAGAGGCCGGCGGAGCTGGAATGCATGCCAGTGTTCTGGACTTCACTCGGGTCCTCTCCGACCTCTTAAAGGATGCACCTGTCCTCCTCAAGAAAGATACTGTCGACCAAATGTTCACTCCACAATTCGCTGAAGGTAGCCCTGCGCTCAAAGGCCTCGTCGACAACGGCGAATACGCGTATGCTTGCGCACTGGATGCCAGCATGGAGGGTGTGGTGCCGAATTTCGGACTGGGTAGCTTGCTTCTCATGGAGGATGTGGATCGGGAAAACTACTTCAAGCCGAAGGGAAGTCTGTCTTGGACAGGATTGCCGAACTTGCTGTGGACTGTGAATAGGGAGCGGGGAATGGCGCTTTTCTTTGCAACGCAGATTTTGCCTTGGGCGGATCGCAAGGCGTTTGAGTTAATTGCGAGGTTTGAGACGGCGGTGTGGCGGAATTTAAGGCTATGAGTCAAGAATCACTACAAGAAAAATCGATAGCCAAGATGCAAACATCCTTTTAGACTACCTCACCCTGTTGGTAGCTGGCTTGAAGTTAACATCAAGGTGGGTCCTTTCGCAATGGAGCCTTCTTAAGATGTGTTGTAGAGTCTATCCACACTATAGGTATGTAAAGATGAGCCTGTGCGGATAGTTGCGTTCCCATAGTATATGTGACCACTGGGAATATCATCTCTTGCAATCAGAATATCAAAGACATGGGCGTTGCAGGTCTTGGTGATGACGGGCTTGGTGAAAACACTGTGGCTGAAGGAGGATGCACGTGCAAGCGATCATGTGGGGAAACAACCTCGGCCCAACCCAGCTGACTCGCTTGCCCGCCGACCTCATTACAACTACATGTAGTCCGACAGCACTCATGTAGCCAAAATTATATGCTCTTTTCGTATCAAACTGTCTCTATCTCTTTCGTCTCACCATAGATTTCACGACCACTCTCAGACCGCTTTCCTCTAGCACACGTCAAACAGCTCCACACCACCGCGATGCCGATCAAGACATGGCTTACCGAGAAGCTGGGAATACGCATCCCGCTCGTGCAAGGGGGCATGATGTGGGTGGGAAAGGCAGAACTCATCAGTGCAGTTGCCAACGCAGGCGCCCTCGGTTTCTTAACCGCTCTTACACAACCAACACCTGAAGCGTTGCGCCAAGAGATTCGAAAGACAAAGTCCCTGTTGAAGGCAACCGCAGTCCCATTTGGTGTTAACATCACTCTACTCCCCATGATGAACCCACCAGATTACTCTGCTTATGCAAGAATCGTTGTTGAAGAGGGCATCAAGATTGTTGAGACAGCGGGAGACCCCAGTCCTATTTTGAAGTACTTGAAAGACAATGGTGTCACCGTCTTCCACAAATGCGTGACCCTCAAGCACGCTCTAAGAGCAGAGAAGCTAGGTGTGGACTGCATCTCTATCGATGGCATCGAATGCGCGGGCCATGGTGGCGAATACGACACTACGTCGCTTATGCTGCTCTCCCTCTGCGCTGAGCAACTCAGGATTCCCTACCTTGCGTCTGGGGGCTTTGCCAATGGTCGACAATTCGCCGCCGCCCTTGCCCTCGGTGCTTCAGGCGTAAACATGGGCACACGCTGGATGTGCACGATCGAATCACCCATCCATCCCAAGGTCAAAGAAGCAATTGTGAAGGCTACTGAAAACGACACCGTCCTGTGTCTCCGAAAATTCCGCAATACGACGCGTTTACACAAGAACAAAGTCTCAGTAGAAGTTGTGAAGATTGAAAATGAGAACAAGGACGTCGAGTTCAAGGACGTGGCGCATTTGATGAGCGGGAAGAGGGGGCAGGGGGTATATGAAACGGGGGACGTAGATGCTGGGGTTTGGAGCTTGGGGATGTGTGCGGGGCTCATCCATGATGTGCCGAGCTGTGAGGAGTTGGCACGAAGAATGGAGAATGAGGCGATTCAGGTTTTGACGCAGAGTAATGCGCTTGTCGTTGAAAATGCGAAGCTGTGAGTGAACAGGGTGGAATTTGAGGAGTTGGGCCTCGACCAATACAAGTCGGCGTTCTGCATGTAAGTCTTCAATCACTGTTAGTATCACTTCTCTATTGAACAGATTTCATCACAGGTTCTCGGGGCTATCAGTAAGCAGAAAACGATTTAGGATAACAACTACATATATCTTAATAGTTGAGGATCACTTTGTCCAAGTCTGGTTTCCAGCCTGACAGACTAGCAGCTTAATCTCCCACCACATCCTTTAGGTGGACGAACTGTGCGCTTCTACCTTCTACCTTTTTGGTATTTTACTATAATTCTTGTGGTGCGACGAAATGGATGTGGTCACACTGGTTCATGGTACAATATTTGAGGCAAGGCTTTTATTCACTCACAAGTCAAAGCGAGACAATGCCTGCCACGTGGCTTATCTGTGCATGCTGCCATCTTGCAAAGTAGTCTGCAATTCATTCTTCTGACCTAAAGTCTACTTGCTATTGTCATGAGCTTCTCTCTATTACCATAGGTATTTGTTATTCGTTGTTTTACTATTTGGTATTTTATTCTTTGTCTTCTATTATTTATTGTTCTACTCTCAATTACTTATCTCTTTTTAGCTACTTGATATTATTTACCTTCTCGCATCTAATCTTTAACAACTACTTTGTTAGTGTATTCATTGCCTATGGTAGTTGTTAATCTCAAAACCCATAGGTGCTATATTGTCTCTCATTCTGGCCTCTTCTCTCTCTCCATACTTGGTCTCCTTATCATTCCAAGCCACATGTCGGGCGAACCGTCTGTTACTATGCATAGGCCATCACTCAATTTTGGTACCTATGTAGGTAAATGTTTGAGGAGCAAATGTATTCGACCTCTAGTCTTCCCACCCTCACTAAACAAATACACTAGCTAGGTTCTAGAAATTCAAAGTACAGAAATAAGACAGTCTATAAGAGTAAAACAAGAAGTGAAAGCTACCAGCGTAGACTATGCGAGTCACTGTACAGGGAGGAAAGAGAAGCCGTTCATGCGACAGCTAGCGTTCCAAAAAGAGTTTTAGAAGGTAATTGGGCCAACCATGGCGGCGTCCTGTGGCATTTTGCCCTCAGCCTTGAGAATGGTAGTGAGGTTGTTCATGCCGCTCTCGTGGAAACCAGCAAGGTCTGTTTATCGTTAGTAGAGGCTCAAGTCAACTGCCTAGCATTGCATAAACTGACCATAGGAGTCCATGAAGCAGACATGGATGTCCCAAAGCATGTAAGTCATGCCGTTAATCTCGCGCACATCAACAATGTCCCAGGAGCCGGCAAGGAGTCCCCAGTTGCCACGGCCCTTCTTCTCGTACCATAAAGGCGCGTCACCCATTTGGAATTTCATCCAGTACCCACCGTCAGGATTGTATTTGAGCTCAGTAAGCTGCTCCACGATCAGCTCAACCTTCTTGCCCTCGGGAAGCTCGGCGCGCAGAAAACGCTTAGCACCAACAGTTGTGCCATTGCCTTCGGTGCGCTCGGGAGCAGTTCCGAACCAGGCGGTGTCGAGGAAGTTGACAGTGAGGCGAGTGATTTCAGATGCGGGAACAGGCCAGAAAGCGTAGCTGCTGGAGGTCTGGTAGAAGGAGTTGGCGGGGCAACGGCAGGTCACTGTATCAGGACCGCAGACGGGAAGGCTGGCTTGGGGGTTGGACCTGCGATTACCAGTGCGCTTCTCGATCTGGTTGAAAGGGAAAGCAATAGTAGAGGTGGCGAGAGCCGAGAGAGCGATAGTGGTGAAGAGCATCTTGAAAGACTGGACCGTTGGTTGGAAAAGAAGGTAGGGATTGTTGATGAGGGTTGAAGTGAGAGTGTTGGAAAGGAAGCTGTTGTAGTGAATCTGTGAAGAGGAAGCTGCTGGGTTGTTTGATGCTGTTTCAGCGTCTGCTCGCTTTCTTTTTGTACTCGCTGAAGCGTAAAGACTCTAGTCATCGTGGACATGATCCTGCACAATTGTGGTTACTCCAAGATCTCCCAGTCATCGAAGCATCGTTTCCGAATCTGATCTATGCAAACGCGATGCTCCGACACTCCTCCGGTGAGTAACGCCCTCACCATTTTGAAGCTACTAAGAGATCTCGGGATAGAGTCACCTATTGCACCGAAATAAATTAAGCTTTCGAGAAGCATGCCAGAACGGGAATCGTCATGTTCCACAGGCTTGACTCCAAGCCTGTGGAAATACCTACTATGATCGCCAGATACGGTAAGCTTATCCAAGCCCGTCAGACTCGGCATTGCACAATCACGCCAAGCCACCGCTGCAGCTACCACATGGAGACCCTAGTGCAGAGCCGCATATGTAAGACGGTCGCACCCTGGTCATCTTCTGACCTGAACAATCGGATCCGATCGTTTTGGAAGGCTGAGCTCGATCGGATCAGGTACGAACTTCAATCCGTAGCTAAGAGGTCGGAGTTCCATGATGGATGAAACACGACGGTGGCGATGAAGAGAGCCATAGCGACCGTGAGCAAGTGATGATTGCTTCGAAAGGAACAAAAGAACTCGTACAAAGGAAAGCAGTAGTGTTCATTCACGCCAGGCATTCCCAATCCGGGGCTTTATTGTTGATATACCTTCGTTGAGCTAAGTTGGCGCGTATCGAGCCTTCTGTCATTGTGTTCTCTATACCTGTCGTTATATTCCTTTGCCCGCAGGCATTCCTTCGTTGTCATGTCAAACAATGTCACTGTAGACACTGGTGATGGCCAAGAATTCATCATCGAAGTCAAAGTCCGACCGCGCGCCAATACAAGCCGCAATCCTAACCAAGTAATTCATGAAGAAGTACCACTCCAGCTTGAAGTTTCTGCCAACCCGCGGCACAAGCGACGAAGCACGATCTACCAGGATCCTCCCGAATCCGATCTCGGCGGTTTCTTGGAACCTCCATCTTTGGCCGAGGCGACTAGAAGACCTTCCTTACCGTACAATGGCAGGAGACGCACGACTTACATGGACCCTCCCGAATCCGATCTGGACGGCTATCTTTCACAGCCCGAAACCGAGATGCGACGAGCACCATTTGCGCGGAATCTTCGCAGAACGGAAAGCACGGCCACTCGAATGAGCAAGCGTCTCAGTCGTGCAAGCGAAGCTTTCGTGGCAACAGCCGAGTTCAACGGCTGGGGCGACTCAGTACAGCCATTTCGTCGAATGGACGATATCGAGCTAGAGGAACGTCCAGTGACCACCCGAATCTCCAAAAATCCAGACGGCACGCTGAATCTCGATGGCGGCAATGGCGGTGCCAAGCCAACACAACCACAATACGGCATGAGGTTCTATCTGATCCTCTTCGCCCTCAGCATGACCAACATCCTGGTTGCCTTCGAGGGAACTGTCGTATCTACGGCACTACCAACCATCGTCCGCGAGCTGGGCGGTGGCTCGTCCTACGTCTGGGTTTCTTCGGGATATTTCCTCGCGTCAACCGTACTTCAGCCGTTATATGGCCAGCTCGCCGACATCTTCGGTCGGCGCAACCTGATACTCTTCGCCACAGTTGCATTTGTGGTCGGTAGTGGGATTGCCGGGGGTGCTCCAGATATGTCTATTATGATCCTCGGCAGGGTGATCCAAGGCGTTGGTGGTGGCGGGATCAATATGTTGGTCAATCTGATCGTTTGCGACTTGGTACCTCTCCGTGATCGCGGCAAGTGGATGGCCGTCATCTTTGCCGCTATCTCCGTCGGGACCGGTCTCGGCCCGTTCCTTGGAGGTGTCATTGTCCAGAGCACGACATGGCGTTGGGTTTTCTTGCTCAACCTCCCCGTGGGCGTTCTCGCGCTTGTTCTGCTTGTCATCTTCCTGCGCATCAAGACACCCAAATCAACAGGCACCTGGCGTGAGAAAGTAGCAAAACTGGATTTAGGAGGCAACTTCATCTTCATCGTCTCGGTGTCCATGATCTTGGTTGCACTTGCGTATGCCGGCACACTCTGGCCCTGGGATGGCTACAACTCCATCGCAACACTTCTCTTTGGCGTCTTCGGTATGGTTGTCTTCGTGTTCTACGAAGAGAGCAACTACTGCCCGCATCCAACCATCCCTCTGCGACTTTTCCGGAACCGGACATCAGCAGCTGCTTTTGCAATCACGTTTATTCACTCTATGCTCACCTTGTTGGTAATCTACTTCCTTCCCGTCTACTTTCAAGGTGTTCTCCTCTCCACTCCCACGCGCTCAGGTGTGCAGATGCTTCCCACGGTTATTGTGTTGGTACCGTTTTCGGCTATTTCCGGAGCTCTCCTGTCCAAGTTCGGTCGCTACAAGCCTTTTCACATTGCCGGGTTCTTGGTTATCACCGCTGGCCTAGGCTCCTTCATTACCCTGGACAGAAACAGCTCGATGGCTGCATGGGTTATGGTTCAATTTACTGTGGCCGTCGGATCGGGCTTCAGCCTTAGCACGCTCCTACCCGCTGTGCAAGCCAAACTGAGCGATAAGGACACGGCAGCTGCAACAGCCACATGGGCCTTCATCCGTCAATTTGGCGTCGTGTGGGGTGTGTCTGTTCCTGCTGCAATCTTCAACAGCCGAGTTGAGACACTCCTCCCGCGCATCAGTAGCATGGCCGTGCGTGCGGCTCTGGACAATGGTGCGGCTTACGATCACGGTACGAAAGAGTACATTAGCCAGTTCCAGAACCCACTGAGAAGTGAGATCATTTCAGTGTACGAAGACAGTCTGCAATTGGTATGGATCTTTGCAACCGCCATGGCTGGTCTTGGATTCTTGCTTGTATTCCTAGAGGAGGAAGTCAGCTTGCGGACGGAGAATAGTAACGAATTTGGCATGGACAAGAAGGACTAAATTTCATTAAGTTTAGTTCCGAGCCGTCGAAATCTTCATTCGCTGTAGTCGTTTTGTCCTGGGTAGACAGCAAGGAAGAGATCTAATATACCAAGGCGGGGAGGCCTTCGCGTACTTTTCAAGTTTCGTTTGATAGACGAAAAGTGCATAACGTACCGTAGGTATACAGGAAAGACTAGATTGAGTAAGGTTTAATTGGGTATAGCTCTCTGTCGTGTATGTTAGTTTCAACAAAGATTTCCTTGATTCTTTGTGTAATATAAAGCCTCCTTTTGTACTAGTAGAATACTGTAATTTCCAACTCTTTCGTGTCAGCTACAAGATCACGTACCTTTGTGCTTCGCATTCGGTTTTGTATGCCAAACGCAATACGATAGTCCGAATAATTACCAATAAGTCATGCCTCTGACTTCTTCAACCTGTCACTTCCCTGGCACCACGATGCAATTCTTATTGCCTTTTGCCGACTTCATACTACCGCGAGGGATTCCTTTTTATGCTCTTATGGTAGCCTGGGGGCCTACAACGCCCCAACCTAGCTTTCTGCCATGTACCAGACTCTTCATTCGCCTGGGAAAATTGACTTCCAAACGCGAAAAGGAACCTTGGGGATACATGCTATGTTCATAGCATGATCTCACACGATTGGTGGGCTAGGATGGTCACCGGATCCGAGATTCTCTGGTACGGTCACGTGAGAGGAATGCCGGATCCGAAGTATGTGAATGTTCAGAAATAGGTCCTGACTAATGTCATGGTATTCATGGCCATAATTCTGTAATGGTGCTGAGGCCGTTGTGAGGTGGAGTGAGCGCGCAGAGTCCGTAGGTTTCGAACGCGAACACCGCCCGTACTTTTAGCCATCAGCATGGCCTGCAGTAACTCACACTACTCTACCGGATCCGGAGCCACAGATTGGTACTCGCAGTACCGTGTATATATGCGCAACAAGTGGTCGGGTTTGGGGATACACAGTAACAGCAGCTACACATCTCTTTCCAGCAGTCTCGTCTCTCTGGTCCTTTTCCCACTACTATCATGTCTGCCCATATCATCATTGCAGCGCAGGTCGCCGCATTGGTGGCCATTGCCCTCTTTTCGATCCGAAAGCACATCGCTGTTCTCGTTAACAAAACTCTCTCTGTAGTCCTCAACGCATACCTCTCACGCCGTTACGCGATCAGAAACGTCGACGACGGCAGCAAGTTCCCTTCAAACGATTATGTGTGGCCGAATGGCCAGGGTGACGCAGCCAAGTTCCTGCACGGGCAGAAGAACAGTGAAGTATGGGAGGCGAACTTTGGCGCTATCTATCGGTTGTGGTCGGGAATGACCCCGGAAGTGTGAGTTTGGCAGCTAGGGTGTTGTGGGTGGGGCTAATGTGGACGTAGTGTTATCACCAAGCCTGAGCATGTTCGGGTTGTCTTCAAGGATTCGGACAAGCATCTCAAGGCCGTCAACAACAACTCGGGCTACATGCTTGGTCAGCTGCTCGGACAGTGCGTTGGTCTCATTAGCCGCGAACAGTGGAAGCGCGTCCGTGCGATTGTCGAGAAGCCATTCCATCGCAGCATGGCGACGAGGTACGTTCCCACGGTAAGAACACGCACGGAACGCTACTTCCAGGGACTCTTCGAGACGAAAGACCTGTCGCGCGGTCTTCTTGACCCTGCGGACGACCTCAAGCTCCTCCCCTTTCTCATTGTTGCCGAAGTCATCTACGGACAGCTGCACCCAGACGTTGAACGAGAATTGTGCGACATGGCACCGCAGCGTGAGGCTCTTATGAAGTACGTCATTCAAGGTGGTCTCGCTCGCTTTCAGTGGGCCAAGTATCTCCCGACGCAGGCAAACCGTGACTTGGCTGCGTTCCGCGCGCGCTGGCTAGCCGTTAATGAGCTCGCATACGCGCACGCCGTCGAAGCCGGAATCAGCGCCCCCATTATTGACTATTTCGCTGCTCGTGACATTGGCGAGCTCACCACCGACGAAATGCTACAGACCATGGACGAGATGCTGTTCGCCAACCTCGACGTCACCATCGGCGCTCTAAGTTGGAACGTCGTCTTCCTCGCCGCATACCCAGACATTCAGAGACGCGTACGAGAGGAGATCAAGGCGAAGCGCGCAGACTTGGACAGCATGGGTCTTGAATTCGACTCCTATATCGCCGATAACACCACCCTGCTAGCTGCCTGTGTCAACGAAGCGGCGCGCCTCAAGCCTCTCGCAGCGTTTTCTGTCCCACAGAGTATTCCAACCGCTCGTGTCGTTGGCGGTTTTGAATTTGCGGCCTCTCAAAATTTTGTGGTTGACTCTTATGCGCTTAATATACGCAACCCGTACTGGGGCGAGGACCGCGAGAAGTACATACCCGATCGATTCCTTACTGGCGACCGTACTGACGCTCGTTATCATTACTGGCGATTCGGGTTCGGTCCGCGCAAATGTATGGGCCAGTTCGTTGCAGACATCTTGATGCGCAATGTCTTGGTACATCTCGCCGACAATTACGAACTTGGAATGATCAAGTCCGAGCCGTTGGAAAGCTGGGGCCGAAATGCGGATGTCTGGATTAACCATCCCCAAATGCAGCTTCGGTGCACGAAGAGGTGAGGGTTCTGACGGTCGCATTGCACTGAGTTACTCCCCGGTCTTACAAGAGCAAATTAGAATCTTAGTTTTAGACCATTGCGGATCTCCTATTGGAGTGAAACGGAGCTGCAATTTGGCGTGCGAAGAGCTTGTAGGACAGAGGAGCGGACGTCGTAAGACCGAAGGCTTTACACATTTCTTGTGAAGCCTCACTCGGCGATGGATGCTGGTTCGATAATTGTCATGGTTTCTAGCGAGAAGCGGCTTAACTTTAGATTTCTTTTCTCTATATGCATTATCTTGGTGTCTTTAGCCTCAGAACTTCTTTGCGAGGCCGGGTATCTTCAACGTCCTTTGTAGCTCCATACTAGCAAGCGCAAAACCTGTTGGGGAGTGGGCCGGCTTTCAGCATTCACCAGTTTGAATTGACTATTGCCACATATGTTCCCAGTTCCAGTCTTGAGTCATGCCAAAGTTCAACGCATCATTCGGGTTGTACATGTCGGCCTGGAAATTAGAGAACTCAATAGCCAGATCTGGTAGATCCCCAAACCATTGTTCGGCATTCTCTGGGAGATCCATGGGGAACTGAAGATCCGACATGGAGGTCGGTGTCAGGGTAGGATTGGATATTGGAGGGGTAATGGTGTTTGGCATCAGTGTCGTTGATGTCTTTTGGCGTTTCGTAGGTTGCAGAAGGCGTTCGCGGCATGCGACCAAAGTCCTTTTGGCACATTGTTGCAACGCGTATTCTCTGCCCGAAGACGAGTCCGATAGCTGAACTGACTGGAGCGCTAGCGAGAGGAATACAATATCCTTTAAGTCGCTCCCTTTTCGCCCTATCCTGTCGATTAGGCAGTCGATTGTATTCTCGACAGTTCTGACAAGGGACGTATCATCATGCCCAATCTGCCTATCTAGAGGTTGGTCTGCTGCCGCGGCCTGGTGGAGTAGTTTCATGTGTTGACATATGGTGAGAGCTGCCCATAGCATGTCGGTCTTGCAACACCGGTAAAAGAAGTCTTGTTGTGGCAAGGGGTTGCCAGTGACCGCACCGAGTGCTTGAGGCGTGTAAAGATCTTGATAGGAGAGGATTACCAGTGACGACCCGAGGCAGTGTCTCTGGATCTCGGTGAATGTTGCTTGGTCTTGCTGTTCTCCCAGAAGGAGTGGCTTGTACAGACAAAGGAGGGGTCTTCGCAGGTAGAGATCCAGCAGAACGCGATGAAGCAGCGACCCACCGTCTGTGGGCGCTGTACCATTATTATGGAGGCCCAACACCGACGGCTTGCGCGACAAGCATTCTTCCACCTTTCGGCCTAGCTCAATAGCCTCCTCCAAGTTTGGAGCAGAGCGTTGTACGAGTGACAAAGCTTGAAGGCGATGTGGAAGGGATGTAGCAAGGCATACTTGATATAGGTTATCGGTTGGTGTACTCAGGGGTCGGGATGTGGGCAGCTTTGTAGAGAGTTCGTCAAAGTCTGAATCGTTCAAGTTCGCCGGTACAAGGTTATAGGAATCGAGTTTGGGGACTACGAGGGGCATTCCTGCCGTCATCGAAGCTTGTAGATCCATTTCAAGAATGGTTGCCCACAGCCTCCGTCGCATCTCGACTTGGTACGGGGTGATCCCGGGAACGTTACGCGGGTCTGTATGAAGGCCCATGACCATCGCAAACCGTACGAGAGCACCGGTGGTACTCCATAGTTTCTCAGGATAGAGATAGCGAAGGCTCCTAGAGAGCAATAGGAGCACTTCAACTTGGAGGGTAGATAGCTCCGTTCTCTGTTTCCGACCGAGTTCATCAAGCCACGCCTGGATGAGATCGATCGACGCTCCTTTCAGATACGCCCTGTGCGTTAAGTCTTCGTTCTCAGGAACCGCGTCATCCATATGGTATGCCATGGTCATCACAGCGGTGAGCTGCGGTATGATACTAGAGGAACTGCAGATCTCAGGGTTATTATCCAACCAAATCCGATCGTATTGGCGCATGAAAGTCGGGATGTGCAACACGCGCATAGTACGCTCGAAATACCGAAAGTAGATAGAAACAAGTCTATCACAATAGGCCTTTGGAGGTAGAAACTCGCGAAGTTTGAGCAAAGCCAGCGAAAAGTCGGAATCGTTGATGCTTTCTGGCGAAGCAATTTTGGTATGAGATTTGTTTTGCAGAAATTTGACCTGTTTTGCGGAAGCCTGGAGCTGTTCATCGGTAGACATATCATTGATGAAGCTCTTTACGTCAAGGAACTGGTCATTGTCAGCCGCAAATCACGAGTTCGTATCGACGATGTACAGGGTCACATCGCATTGTATTACTCCCAATTCTTCTAAGACCAAATCAAAAACTCGATTTTAGACTACCGAGGACCTCCTGGAGGGAGTGAAAAGGGATGCAACTTGGCGTGCGCACACCCTGTACGTACCTGATTCAGTAGTGTGACTCTGTCATTTTGTCCATGATATACCGAGCGATTTCCCTTAACAACCACAGTCCCAAGAAGCGGAAGCGGCATCATTGGCATTTGCTTTTCGGTGCGGGTTAAAACCTGGTGAGATCGAGCGACGCCTAGCAATTCCTCCACCTTGGCCATTCTAAGCTGAAGATCCTCAAGCGAGTTCGTCGCGAAAAGGCCATTGGTGACTGGAGTCGAGTGGTCCTGTTTGGCAGGCGATATGCCGTTTCGATTGTATGTGCAAGTGTTCGCCGTAGACGCCTTGACGCAGTTCTCACAGGGCGCGGTACGATCGCATTTGAGCTTCTTGTCGCGACACCTTAAGCACGAGACGACAGGTCGTGGCCGCTTCCGAGATGTTGCCTCATCCATTGTGAAGAGAATGACTTACATGTGGCGTACAAAGAAAACGGGGAGTTGAGCGTTAAGTAGGAGCTGACGGCGGGAGTGGGGCAGTTCTATGTTTATCGGGGTAATCACATCGGGATTAGCCCAACCGCTAAGCCACCTGTAATGGATATCACGTGGGAGGAGTTCTGGTAGGACAAGCTGGAAAGCCAGAGGATAGTCTATTCGTATGTTTTGTGCTAGCTACTTTGCTGACCCCGGCCAGAAGCCTGAATTTCACCGGTAGGATTCTCCACGAACCAAACAAACACGCAGGAGCTGGCAGCTGAAAGCCAGGACCCTTGCGTAAGGAAACAAACAAGCAACGCTAAGCCTTCGGACACCGAACGCCAAAACACACCCGAATTGTACCCACACCGTGCCGCATTGGTACGGCAGCATCCGAGCACCCATCGATCTACGGTTGCACCTTTTCAGGGTTTGCGCCAATCTTCGACTGCAGCCACTCGACGGGGCAGGTGCGTGGGTTCTTGGTTTCAGCCTTGACATAAGCCAGAACCTCTTTCTCTACATCTGCGTTGTACAGCCAGGCCAGCTCGCCGTGATCACCGCTCTCCCAAACGGGTGCGCCGGCCGCAGCCAGCCTCTCGCGCTCAGCCTGTGGCAGGCGGGCGTTGTTGAGCTGCATCGTGAGCTTGATGACCTTGTCGATGCGCTGCTGACGCATTTCCTTCCACTCGGTAAGCGCCTTCTCCAACGGAAGTTTTGGTGTAATGCGAGGCAGCAGCGCGGCCAAAGTGAAGGCATCCTCAAAGCCTTGCGACGCACCCTGGCCGGCAGTCGGGGGGATTGCGTGGGCTGCGTCGCCTAGGATGATGACGCGCTTGTTGGGGGAGAACCATCGCTCTAGCTTGGGCACAACGTAATACGGCCAGATGGCAAGGGTATCAAGGGGGACATTGTCCAAAGCAGACTGCACGATGGTGGGCCAGTCTTCATAACCCTGGCGGAACAGCGCAAGAAGGCCCTCACGATCAGCAAGCAGCGCGTCCCAACCGGCACGATCCTGCTCGGGCCACGCGCGCTGCGTACCGGCAAGGACTTCCGATCCATCAACGTTCTGCGGGGCCATCACAAAAGCACCGTTTTTGCCGTGGATAGCAACAGGCATGGGGTAGTCCTTGGCGCAGATGTTGGAGGGATATTCGAGCGTGTTCCTCTGAAGCGCGCACGTAATGGCGACCATGCCAGAGTACTTGGGAACGACACCGGGCGCAATGTACTTGCGAACTGTGGAGTGAATGCCATCGGCACCAACAAGAATGTCGGCAGACGCACGGGTGCCGTCAGTGAAGGCAAAGTCGACGCCATTCTCATCCTCTGAGATGATGTGGCTGAACTTGACGCCGTATACGACGGGGATCTGAAGGCTCTTGATCTCGGCGCGCAGCTCAGTGAGGAGCACCTGGCGGTAGACGCGGAGAGCCTTGTAGCCGTAGAGCTTCTCTTGGCCAAGGTAGTACTTGTCCGTGGTGATCTGTTCATGGTTCTTGAAGTCGATTGTCTCGAAGTTGTGTCCTTGCGGATGGAGTCGCTCGTAGAGGCCTAGTGTGTCGAGAACGCGCAGAGCATTAGGTGAGAGCATCAAAGCGCCCGACGTCGACTTGCTGGGCTCACGGAGCTCGTAGATCCTGCAGGACACGCCTTGGCGATGTAGAGAGATGGCCAGGGTGAGGCCCGCAAGGCCCGCGCCAATGATGGCTACTCGATTGGGAGGTGTGGAGATCATGTTGGTCCGCTTGAGGAGATTTCAGGTTTTGTTGTTTGTGTGGAGGAATAGCGGCTGTGAGGCGATAGCCACCAAGAGGGGAATTCTTGGATGAGGTAGGAAGATAGAAGTTGAGTGAGGCTTCTAATTGAATTGAGGAAGTGGTGGAGTGGAATGGATGCTCAAACGACAAGCGCTCCAAGCTTTATATCTTGGCTGCGTCACGCAGATGCGGCGCAGGTGTCGGCGTAAGGCCTCCGGTCCGTACTGCTTTGTCAACTGCGCCTGATTAACGCATCGTTTTCAGGTTGTGAGACAGTGTTAATTCACTTCCGCACTCGTTTTGTCACGCCGCGCCTGGTCCGCGTGTGCTTTGTGCGGCGCGGTTTCCGGATCCGAAGAGTGTCTCGGATCCGAATAGGGAAGCCCGACCAAAGCATCGGTCTTTCCATTGACCCTCACCTGCCCCCAAAGCACATAAAAGACAGACCGCTCGGCATTCCAAGACTTTCTCAACCCAAGCCTCTCATCTGTCAATGCAGAAAAGCGTACAAAAACGTCCCTTTTTCTCTATCTCTTTCTTCGAAGCTGCCTACCCACGCCCCGAATCAGAGTACCCACAGGCCAACCCCCAGGAAACAGCAAGTCTAAAGTCCAACACAAGCTCTACGAAGCAAACAATCTCCAGACAGTCAAGTCAGTAGTCAAAGTAGAGTCTTCGCCACCTACAACTATGTCAGTTTCAAAGCGCATCCTCATCGTCGGCGGCAGTGGCCGCACCGGCCAGTTGGTCATCGACGAGCTCCTCGCACGAGGCCATGAGGTCACAGCACTCGTCCGCAAACCCGACTCCCTAGGAGCCAAAGCTGGCCTCAAGACCGTCACCGGTACGCCCATGAACAAGGAAGACGTGCGCAAAGCCTTCGCGCATAGCAATCCCGAAGTCATCGTTGTCACGCTGAGCGCACCACGCGCCGGCGACAGTCCCTTTGCAGCAGTCATTTCTCCGCCCCGTCTGATGGCCGACTCAAATGCCAACGTCGTGGCCGTCATGAAGGAATTCAACACGCCCAAGATTGTCATCATGCAAGCCTTCGGGGTCGGCGAGTCGTGGCCGAACATGCACTGGGTGCTGCGCATGCTCATGAAGAAGAGCAACATGATCTACCAGTACGACGACCACAACCTTGTCGCCAAGGAGGTCAAGGCGAGTGGAGAGAATTTCGTCTTGGTGCGTCCGTCGAGGCTAGAGGAGGGCGACGCGAAGGAGATCAAGGAGTGGGCCAACGATGGAAAGGGCGTCCCAATGATGGCCGCCATCACGCGAGGCAGCGTCGCGAAGTTCCTGGTGGAGGTAACGGAGAGCAGGACCTGGGACGGAACGGCACCTGTGATTACAAACTAGGCGCTCAGAGGGCGGTGGATTTTTGTGTAGACATAGCATTCTCCCCGGTCAGCAACGGTTCCAGGTCCACGGCGTTCGGAAGACTTCAGTATTAGCATTTTGAATATTACCTTCTACACATGTCATCTGAGGTGCTAGCTCCTGTGCTGAGTCTTCTTGCCATTCAACCGCATCCTCCGCTACGCACTAATGGAGTGGCGGACACGGACTACTCGGTAACGGAGGTGAGAGAAAAGAGAGGCGCATAGGAGAGGCGGGTGACGTCTTGTGAGCACCGATTCGCCTAGAGCTCGACCCCACAGCGCCAGGGCCCTGAGCATCCACGGCGAGATTTAACCCCCGAGCTACCACGTTGCTTCACACAACCAGCTCTGTGTGTCAACTTGTCTTCAGATATCAATTGCATCTTCCTTGTCATATATTTTTGGTCAAGTTCCCATTTTGTCGAGGTACGTACGTGTCACGGTGGCCTACCCCACTTCAGATTTTGGAGCTCTTGGGGACACGGTAGCTAACAGCTCCATTTCTCTATAGCTCCCACTGCCCCCAACTATGGCCTCCCTCTTCGAAGCAAAGGTCAAGAGCGTCCTCTCTGGCGACACAATCATCCTCCATAACATCAACAACCCGAAGCAAGAGCGTACATTGAGCCTCGCTTTCGTGACTGCACCTCGACTGAGGCGAGAGGGCGATGAGCCATTCGCCTTCGAGTCACGCGACTACCTACGACGCCTTCTTGTAGGCAAGGTCGTGCGCTTCCAGGTCCTCTACAAGATCCCCACGGGCGCAAATCGCGAATACGGCCTCATCGTCCTCCCGAACAAGATCATCCTGCCGGAACAAGCTGTTGCAGAGGGCTGGCTGAAGCTGCGAGATGACGCCGGCCGGAAAGAAGACTCCGAGGAGGCCGCACAGCTACTGGAGAGACTGCAGGTGGTGGAGGCACGCGCCAGGGCAGACTCCAAGGGCATCTGGGCCGAGTCGGGGGGGAGAATCAACTCCTCGTCAGAGCTGAGCGACCCGCAACAGTTCGTCGAGGACAACAAGGGCAAGGACCTCGAGGCTATTGTGGAGAAGGTGCTGTCTGGCGACCGCCTCATTGTCCGATTCATTCTCTCCCCTACCGAGCACGTGCAGACTATGGTCCTCCTCGCCGGCATCCGCGCACCAGCAACAAAGCGAACAAACCCGTCAGACGGCAAGGAGCAGCCGGCTGAGCCGTTTGGCGATGAAGCCCAACAGTTTGTGGAGACGAGGCTGCTGCAGCGAGGAGCAAGCGTCAACGTGCTCGGAACAACACCCAATGGCCAGATCGTGGCCGACGTAAAGCACCCCACGCAAGGCAGCATCACGCCCTTCCTGCTCAAGTCTGGATTAGCAAAGTGCACCGACCACCACACAACCCTCCTCGGCCAGCAGATGGGCGTGCTCAGACAGGCAGAGAAGGCGGCACGGGACAGCCGGCAAGGTCTTTATGCGGGCCATGTCGCTCCCAAAGCCAATGCGGCGGGCGAATCGGAAGCCGTTGTTAGCAGGGTGCAGAGCGCCGACACACTCTTCCTACGAAATAAGGCGGGTGTGGAAAAGCGCGTGAACCTAAGTAGCGTTCGCCAACCGAAGCCCACCGACCCGAAGCAGTCACCATGGGTGCCGGAAGCGAAGGAGTTTTTGCGCAAGAAGCTGATCGGAAAACACGTCAAATTCCACGTTGATGGTAAACGACCTGCCACGGAGGGATACGATGAGCGCGAGATGGCCACCGTCACCATCCAGGGCAAGAACATCGGACTACTTCTTGTGGAGAATGGCATGGCTTCCGTCATCCGACACCGACAAGACGATACGGACCGAAGCCCCATTTACGACGATCTTTTGCTCGCCGAACAAAGCGCGCAGGAGGAGAAGAAGGGCCTATGGTCAGAAAAAGCACCTGCAGTGAAGCAGTATGTCGACTACTCAGAATCTCTCGAAAAGGCCAAGCGTCAACTCTCCCTACTATCACGACAGCGCAAGGTACCAGCTATTGTCGACTTTGTCAAGTCGGGATCGCGCTTCACGGTGCTAGTTCCTCGCGAAAACGCCAAACTTACCTTCGTCCTCTCCGGTATTCGCGCGCCGCGGTCAGCCAGAAACGAGAGCGACAAGGGCGAGCCGTTTGGCAAGGAGGCCCACGAGTTTGCCAACCGGCGATGCCAACAGCGAGACGTCGAGATCGACGTCGAGGATTGTGACAAGGTGGGCGGCTTCATTGGCACGCTCTACATCAACCGCGAGAACTTCGCGAAGACACTAGTGGAGGAGGGTCTTGCTTCAGTACATGCCTATTCTGCGGAAAAGTCTGGCAACGCAAACGAGCTATTTGCTGCGGAGCAAAAGGCCAAGGACGCACGAAAAGGTCTCTGGCATGACTACGATCCCTCTCAGGATGAGGAGGCCGAGCCAACCGCCGCTACGGCCGAAACTACAAACGGCGACGCAGCAACCTCGAGGCGGAAGGATTACCGCGACGTCATGGTAACACATGTAGAAAATGATGGCAGGCTCCGGCTCCAAGAAATCGGCGCCGGCACAACAGCCCTCACATCGCTCATGGACGCATTCAGCAAGTTCCATCTCAACCCAGCAAACAACGCAGGACTCCCTAATCCTCCCAAGGCCGGCGAGTTCGTTGCAGCCAAGTTCACTGTGGACGACCAGTGGTACCGCGCGCGCATCCGACGCAACGACCGCGAGGCCAAGAAGGCCGAGGTCGTGTATGTTGACTTTGGAAACTCGGAAACGATTCCATGGTCGCGTCTCCGCCCGCTCTCTCAGGCTCAGTTCTTGCCATCGAAGCTCAAGCCTCAAGCAGTCGAGGCACAGCTAGCTTTCATCCAGCTCCCCGGAAACTCGGAGTACCTCGCGGATGCTGTCCACTTCATCTCACAAGAGACTGCTGATCGCCAACTCGTTGCTAATGTGGACCAGGTGGATAAGGATGGCCTGCTCTGGGTTACGCTGTATGATCCTAAGCAAAGCAAGACTGGACAGGAGAGCGTGAACGCGGATGTGATTAGTGAGGGTCTTGCTATGGTGCCCAAAAAGTTGAAGTCTTGGGAGAGGAGTGCAGGCGACGTGCTGGCTGCGCTGAAGAAGAAGCAGGACGTTGCCAAGGAGGAGAGGAGGGGCCAGTGGGAATATGGCGATTTGACCGAGGATGACTAGACGGGTCCATGAGATGAGCTCTACGAAGTATCCAAAAATTGCATACTTCAATGCCACCAGGACTGGCATAGGCAATTTTTAGACGTTGCATGCATAGGAACAAATACTGAAAAGCCATGAAATCAAGTGTTCTCCACTCCCCGTTATATTCTTCCGTCTCGAAAGTAGTCGTGAAAGCAAGGTGAAGCCTGTGGCGAAGCAGGTTTACGTTGCGACTCTCTCTTGACCAAGGTCAGCTAGACAGACAGCAGTCAAGTCTGCCCTACGTTGGAGACGGAGGAAGCCTAGGGGCGCAGTCGCAGCGGAAGAGCCGCGCGTGCAGGTGAGGGCGGGGCCAGCAGGTCGTGATTGGCTGGGCCGGATGCGTCAAGCCTCAGGCACCGCCACCTGAACCACGCGCGGAAGGAGCGATTGGTGAGTGTGGGGACAGCTAGGCATCCACGAATGCACCCCCAGTGACGGCTATAATCTGCCCCAACGCCATGACGACGACGCTCAAGGCAGTCGCATCGTTGCTCTCGTCCATGTGTTTGCATGCACACGTCTAACAGCACGACCGCGTACCCAACACACCTCTGCGACGGCTTCCGAGTCCATTCGCGACCATGGAGACCATCAGCAGACTCACGCAGCTCTACTCCGACACCAAGAGGATCGGCGACGCAGTCGTCGAGCAGGACACCAAGGACACGCCCGAATCGCATGCGCTCCACCGCAAATTCAGAATACAAAAGGACCGCCTGATCACATGGGGCGTCGACTGGAGCGACAACTCCAAGGGGAAGCAGGGAGACATTGATGAGAGCGTCGAGCAGGCCGGCCTGACGGAGACGGTGACGAGCGTGCTTGGCACCATCAAGGAGATTCTGGACGAGGCTGAGCGAATGCATCCGGGCGCACCTGCCGCGGGCGGAAAGACACTCTCCGGAGAGAAGAGCAGGCCTGACCCTACCTCGTGGGCGGCCGCCGACCGGTCACGTTATGAGGACCTCATCAAGGACCTCACCACCTCGATAGACATCCTCTACGACCTCTCGAGGACGCGGAGAACACAAAGAGAAAGCGACCGCGGTGTCAGTCCCGGCAAAGCTGTCCCAGAACCCCCACGGCCTGCCGCAGCTACTCCCGTCTTCCTCTCCGCAGACTACAGCGCATCCGACCTCACGCTCGTCAACCCGGCAACCTTCCCTCTCAACGCCCATGTGCCGCGCTCAAACCTCCCCCCAAAGCTGGACCCGTCCGATCTTGTCCTGCCTGAAGAGGAACCACCGCCGTATGAGAGCATTGGCAAGTCCTCCATTCGCGTCATTGGCCGTCTGCGGTCGCGACACAGCTCGACAAACCCGTGGAAGACGGATGGAGGCAGAACGATAGAGACGTGCGTTCTGGTCGAGTACGCGACCTACGACCCCACATACCGCTTTACCGAAGTCTCTCCGCCTACAGACCGCTTGGAGAGCCTTTTGTTAATCTTGGCGAAGCTGTCAAGCAATCAGTCTTTCCACGGTACACTCAAGTGTCTGGGATACTTTGAAGACCCGAAACAGCCACGGTTTGGGCTAGTCTTTGAATTGCCAACCTCTGTCTACTCCGGACCCTCCGACTCACACAAGTCTGCAGAGGAGCTGCGACCCGTGACCCTACTCAGTGTTCTTCAGACGGGCTCAAAGTCGCTGCACAACTCAAACAGCGCCACTCCACCGCTGGAGGACCGCTTTCGTCTCGCCTTCACGCTCGGCCTTACGTTCAGCAAGATTCATGGCGATGACTTTGTCCACAAAGACGTCAACAGCAGCAACATCCTGGTCTTCAGGAAGAACAAGCGGCAATCAGCCAATAGTAGAGCGCTACAATATACGCTTCGCTCCCCAGTCATATGCTCCTTCGATCTCTTCTCTGAGTACGACATTGAACCGATCAGTGCAATGCCCACACTCAACATCTACCGTCATCCAGAGGATCCTAAGTTTACCGGGGTCAAAGAAAGAATCTATGGCCCGCAATTCGACATGTATAGCCTTGGCCTGATCCTGCTCGAAGTCGGTCTGTGGCAGCCCCTAGCGGACCTATGGAAGCCAAAATATACATTGAACGACTTCAAACAACGAATAGAAGACGTATATATCCGTCGTCTGGCTTCCAAATGCGGTACAGCGTATATGCAAGTCGTACGTGACTGCTTCTGGGCAGCCGACTCCGGGAGCGAGAACGTTCAAGATCTTTCGCAGGTGTACAACCGCATCATTATCCGGTTGCAAAGATGTTGTATGCTTGATGAATCTGAGCCTGGCTTCGATTTGAGTGAACTAAGGCCCGGAGCTACGCCTATTCAACAGGCATCTCCGCTCAAGCGCAAGAGTGTCAGCCAGCCGCAGATTGCAGCAGACATTCCAACAAGCCCTTCGTACCGAAGCGCTAAGCGATGGGCACTAGAGAAGGGATCGCAAGCGCTAGAGCGTACCAAATCGTTGTCGAAGTCGTCACCCAGAAGATCTCCCGATCTCTCCATGTCGCGGAATCCGTCACAGCGTTCGCAGCACGCTATTCGAAAGAGCATCTCAGAAAGTCTGCGCTTGATGAGCCCGAAGCTGGAGGCTTCAGAGCCAATGGAATGGGAACAGCAGGATCGTGACCCGCTTGAAGAGTCAGGTATGTGTAACTTGTCAGGTTGTGTATGACAGCATTGTAATCTAACGATGATTCTAGGCACGCTCGTTGCGACGCCACCAAGTTCGCAAGACCGCAGTGATACCTCGTCTTTGTACCGAGAGCGTGTCGTGACGGCAGCATCAACAATACAGCGCGCATGGAGACAATCAAGGACTCCGTCACGTGTCTCCTCACAGCGAAGTATGACGTTACGTGACTACAAAGAAAAGATTACTGTGATCCAAAAGGCTTGGCGGGAAAGCAAGCAAA
Source organism: Parafenestella ontariensis (assembly GCA_021596325.1). NCBI lineage: Eukaryota > Fungi > Ascomycota > Dothideomycetes > Pleosporales > Cucurbitariaceae > Parafenestella > Parafenestella ontariensis. The sequence goes on from JAKGDA010000028.1 coordinate 405,409, forward strand.
AACGGACAAACACCATCGAGGCTCTTTTGACCGATGGGATTCGCCACTGGCCCCAAGCCACTCTCGGCTACCCTACACCGGAACCTGAAGTGCGGAGCATCGAACAGAGCGAAGGCTGCATCACGTCCTCGATACAAATCCAGACAGATATGGATTCCATCCCACGCCCAAAGCTTCGACTCTTCCCAGTCAAGTTTGCGCCTGCAATCGTTGATGAATGGCATGTGACGATGCTGCCTCGCCTCGAGCGCCTGATCGAGCGTGCACTCAAGGAGTCCGATGAAACGATAAGCATCGATCTCGTGGCGATTGGCGAAACGCAAGACAAGTCTCGCCCTACGATATTCGTGACATGCAGCAGCGTCACCAGGGTCAAGGCTATTCTCGCCCGCCGCTTCCGCTATGACGAGGATATTTATGATCTCAAGGTCCGTCGGGGGAAGATCCGACGGTCTAAAATGAGCCGCTCTACGCGGCGAGTCCGGTAGGTAGATACCCAAGTCTGTCTGAGTACCTCCAAAAGGACAACGTGTAGCTTCATTGCTTTTGATTAGCATTGGAAGGCTACACAGAGTACCCAGGCTCCGCTGGCTTGCGCTCCTCTCTATCAAGACGATCATTTGCTGACTATGGCGCCACCTTAGGCCTCCGCATCGTTCGATGATGAACACGGACAACTACAACGGTGACATGGCTGTCATGAACCCATATCACCAACCACGACCCCTTTGCGGTGCATCCATTGGTGCGTTCAACAACGGTGAACATTTACCACCCGTCTCGTATGGGGGAGTCATCCTTGTTGATGACGAACCGCTTGGCATGAGCGTACACCACCTGCTAGATGCGCCTTCAGATGACGAGAGTGATGTCGGCGATGAAATTGACAGCCCCTACCCAAACCACGTTATCCTTTCCAGCGCGACTAGCAACAACAATCCGTGGTTGATGGGCATGGGCGCGCAACCAGGCCTTCATCTCGACTCCGAGGAACCTGCGGCGATGTGGGACCTCGAGCTCTCGGACGACGAAGATGTGAAGAGCGATGATGACGCTATTTCTTTCGACTTTTCGGAATCCGAGTTCGACTCGGATGATGAGTTGGATCGCGAGGCGATGACCGACTCGACCCTGTCGCGCGCTACTACAGGGGATATTGATGGCATCGGACCAGGCGAGGGTGAAGAGATCAAGATCACGCAGCCAGCTATCGATGATGTGGGGGACGACTTTTTCCCTAATGATGAGGATCGAGATGACGACCATCTATCTTCCCACGAATTGGGCCATGTCCATGCATCTTCCGGTATCCGACGCTGGAAGCGTGACGGCATTCTGCACGAAATCGACTGGGCTTTACTCAAGCTCAAGGAGGATCGTTTGCAACCGTACAATATCTGCCAGGGAGGCCGCCGATTCTGCTTCGGTCCACCAAAGCCTGATCAAAGGGAGATCTCCACAAAGCTAGAAGAACCAGTAAATCGACGTCACTACAGTCCAGAGGAGGACGAGTACCCCAACGGCGTTGCGAGCGCGGATAGCCTCGGTGGTCTCAACGTGCACTGTTTTGGACGAACAACCGGTCTGCAGGGGGGGATGATCTCCTCGACCATGAGCGCAGTCCGCATCTACCGCCGCAAAACATTTTCACGCTCGTGGTCCGTCGCGGGCGGCTTTGGTGTCGGCGGTGATAGTGGGGCATGGATCGTGCAGAACGGAACCCATAAGGTAATTGGGCACGTCCTCGCATGGTGTCAAAGAAATCACATCGCGTATCTTTGCCCCATGGAGGTCTTACTTGAGGATATCAAGCGAACACTCGGCGCAAAGTGCATCTACCTTCCCGGCTCTACTGAGCAAGCTCTCTACACTTCCAAACGGAAGAACAAGCACGTGATCAAGGCACAGAGCGGGCCTGATGCTGAGATTGATGATCTAGAAATGGGCGTGCAAAGCCTAGGATTAGGCATAGTTGACTCAGCAGTCGACATGCGCTCACACTTGACCTCCGCGCCGCCTAGTGGGCCACCCGCTGGCTCATGGATGCGAGGCAGCAGACAGGCCCCTCCAATGCTCAACACAAGTGGCGAGTCGGATAAAGAAAATCTGCCCATCATGCGAAGTAGAATCATGAAAGTCAAAGAGGGCAGGGATGGGCAACTTGAGATGGCTGTTGTGCCTTAGGTGGGTACAGTTAATGGCCATGTGAGGATTGGCGCTAAGGGCGTTTTTGTGGTGCTTGATGGATACCCCAGTGTATAGAATATGCGGCATTGAACGATTGGAGAACTGTAGATAGCAAGATCAAACATGTGTACCATCCACCTAAGTACTTATATAGCTCTGATCTGTGACATGGCATTGGTTCTCGAGCAGTGCTTCGATCTTCCTTCTGGAAAGCTATACATGGCCTTGAAGTTCACTCACTCTGAAGGGAGCGTTACGCCCGTCAAGTTACTGACTAGTCGATATTTGTGCCCCTGACGGTCATATATGGAGCTCGAAGGCTACCCATGAAGATAAGAGAATGTGCTTTCAAGCCAAACCCCGACAGCTCGAGAGGACCGACAGAGGCTCTTGTGAGTTTCGTACCCTATCACTGTGCAGCGCGGATACCATCTATGTAGCTCTTGATCTTTGACTGACCGACCTTGCTGCACCAGATCACCGCACCGACGATTACAAGTTCTGATCTTAGACATTACTACAAGTACAAACTAGAGGACACGACAAATCAAGGGTAGCCTGGACAAGTCATCTCCCGTTCTTTGGAAGCCGTCTTCTTGCAGGTGTTGCAAATAGCATTACCTTCCAGTACATGGCGAAAGTAGTGATCTAAGCGACTTTCTTTGTACTCTTAAGATGCAGACTTCGTTGGTTTTCTGTTGCATCCTAGAGTGAGTATCGATAGCGTCACAACTTGAGGTAGCACCTTCCTTATCTGGCAGAGCCCCGCATCGCTTATCTAACAGAAACTACCTTATAGAGCTTATAGGACGCGGTTATCCTAGGCATTTGAAACAACATCCATAGATCGCATTGGAAATTACTACCTGTACCTTTTTTCTCTCGCCTTTTGGCATCTCACAACCTGTGCGGCCCTAGGAACAATATGTCTTTCGATATCGCAAAAGCGCGCGAGCGTTTCCCCGCTTTGAAGCAGGACCAGGTCTTCCTTGACAACGCAGGAGGCAGCCAAGCCCTTGGAGATGTAATCGATTCGTAAGTCTACATCCACGTTGGGGCGTCCGGGTGGTCTGACGCGGGGCCTAGGATTACTCAGTATCTCTCGAAGACCAATGTTCAGCTTGGTGCTTCGTACCACACCGGGTCCGTCTCGAACACCAAGTATGAGGAAGGCTATCAAGCCGCAGCAAAGTATATCAATGCGGGTCGGGATGAGATTGGTATGCAGACGTTATCGCACTCTTGAGCTATGAGCTGACGAGCACCAAGTACTTGGAGGCTCGACAACCCAGCTCTTCATGAACCTTGCTGGTGCTCTCCAGTTCGAAGAAGGGGACGAAATCATTCTATCCAAAATGGAACACGAGACGAATGTCAAGCCCTGGCTCTTCATGGCCCAGCGCCTCAAGCTTACTGTAAAATGGTGGTATTCATCTAAAGACGATGGGCTCAAACTCACACCTAGGAACTTGAAGCCACTTCTCTCGCCGAAGGTCAAATTTGTCGCTTGTACGCACGTCTCCAATATTCTGGGTACTATTCATGATGTGAGGGCGATTGCGGATGCGGTGCACGAGGCTGGTGCGTTGTTCTGTGTGGATGGCGTGAGCTATGCGCCACATCGGAAGATCGACGTGAAGGCTTTTGGAGTTGACTTCTACTCCTTCTCGTGGTATAAAGGTGCGAATCCAGCATTTTCTCCAGCTGCTTCTTGTATTGATCCTCATAGTCTACGGTCCCCACATTGCCGTACTCTATGCCAGCAAAGCCGCACAACAACATGTCAAGCCCATGGCGCACTTCTTCAATCCCACCAAGACGCTCGAGGACAGAATTGGTTTCGCATCCTCTAACTACGAATGTACACAATCCATCCCACATATCGTCGACTACCTCGATGGGGCTTTCGATGATATTTCTGAACACGAAGGCAAGCTTCAGAAAATCCTGCTCGACTTTCTAAACTCACGTCCTGACATCACTATTTACGGATCCACATCGGCTGACCCCAGTGTTCGCGTACCAACCATCTCTTTCACTGTTGGGGGCAGCAATTCAACGAAGATCGTGGAGGAGGCGGAGAAGATTTCGAACTATGGGTTCAGGTGGGGTCACTTCTACTCGAAAAGGCTTTGTGATGAAGTGCTGGGACTAAGCTCCGACGCTGTTGTGAGAGTTAGCATGGTGCATTATAACAGCGAGGAGGAGATTCACGGACTAGTAGAGGTGTTAAGAAAAGTTCTATCTTAGGATCTCACTGAATTGATGGGTCCTAAACCCGACATGCCAGAAGTTCAGGACCGTGGCTCCCTATAAGTGGCTCGACTGTAGACCCTATGCAGATAATAGAGAACGGGCAGCCAATGGAAGCGATATTCGGGATGAAATGAAGTTCGAAGAATAGATTGAAGGCTCATGAGTGGCCATTAGGTCCCGAGATATCATTCATGGTTATTTGACTATGTAGAACTCTTATAGTACGCCCACTTGTTACTATTTATGGCAATTATCTGGTTCCTGCCTAGGTGCAAAGGCTATCCCTTAGCCCTTCCAAACCACCGGCTTTGGCTCAACAAAATCCCGGATATCATAAGTTTCGTTACCAACATCTGCGTAAAAGTAAACCTCTATTAGAAATACTAATCAGCGGGTCCCTTTCGTTGGCTCTTGACTAGGACTACCTTTTTGCCCAAATGTGTAGACACCTGGAATCTTAGTCAGTGGGCCTGGTGTGCCATGAGTGACGCTAGGGTTGACGATTTGAGCATGGGCGCAGTCGACGTAGAACTGCGAGCCTTGACTATATAGAGCGATAATTAGTAAAGAGAAATCAGTTTCCACTCAGGTTGGTGTTTTGGAATTATTAGCTACGTACAGGGAATCTACCGGGAGTGGATATATGTGCTCGAACCGAAGAAGGTAATTTCCTGGTGGTGTTGTTGTTGCGGGAATCGTAAAGTTCCACTGGAACATTACGGCCGGAAGTTAGCAACAGTTGAGAGATGCTTCAGATAGAGACCCGACAATCATGATTAGGAGTTGTGAAGGGAAGACCCACACTTCTTGCTTGATAGGTGCCCCATTGCTGCTTCCAGCAATAGTCATCGTTAGGAGGTTCGGATTGTTCAGTACGTCCTACTACACGCAGAACTTTGAACCAAGGCCCGTCACCAGCGTACTCATTCAGTGAGCCGGTAGCAGGGAGCCATGCTGTTGCTGGGCCAGGGTGGTATATATTTGGCTAGCGCTGTATATGTATGACGTTAAAGTTGAAAAACAATGCGATTGTGGATTTGATCCAAGAAGAGGCTATTGCCGAGATAATCTGGACAGAGAAAGTAGAAACAGGAAGTACATACATCCCACGGCATTACAGGAGCTCCCACTATAGGCAATCCAACGGAAGTATTCACTGCAAATCCAACAGTATCACCGGCGTGTAATATCGCCACCTTAGGATCTGACCAAGCGGTTGAAGCATTACGACCGCAACGCAAGTCGAGAGAAGTCGGATCTACGACTGGAATTATGTAGTCGTAATCGGTTTTTGGGTTATCGTTTTCTGCTCCCTGAGGGCTAATCTTCCTAGAAGGCAAACCAATCAGCACCTAGTTTGACAGGATTGGTAGGTTGAAGACCAGAAGATACGAGATGCGATGTGTACCGGATATATTCCCATAATTCAGACCATTTGTTGTTTATGATTAAACGGTCGAAGAAGTCTATACAGTCCTTAGTGTACTATCATTCTACTTTTCGCTCGCCAGGGGCAAGGATGAGGCTATTACAGGATAAAAACATTCGGAACAAGAAGGATGATCAAGTTCATACGTACAATGAGTGTGTGCTCTCATTAGTTTGGAGCTAACAGCAAAGAGAAATTCCGACTTCATCCTGAAAGAGGACTGAATTTGATGCGAGTAGATTTAATACAGTGATGGGATTCTAAAGAGAATATACTGCCGTCAAGTCTTTCATATTAGTCCAGGCTACGTGTAGTGCTTACCACTATAGTAGTAGGTTAGTGTGGTTCATTACGCAAACGCGGGTAGTCCGCATGGGTATCTACATGTATGAACGTTAGATGTTGATCCGCTTCGTTCCATACGAGTGTGACATAATCTCATCACAAGATTCATTTAGGAGGAAGTACAAATTCGCGTGGTTATCTTGTCTAGAATCCTTTGTTATTAATTTCCATATAACTGGTGCATGGTAAATGAATGCCCTCGAACCTTATCCGGAGACGGACGTAAGAAGCAGCTCGTTGCTATTAAGTAATTGGCTTATTAAAGGATTACTATAGTAAACTGTAAAACCATTTCTATCGACCGAATTTTACACATACATACGGGAGATAGGGTCGGACTTCACAAGCTGCGTTAGCCCCCCGGCGCCGGGAAACCGCTCACAGCAAAAGAAATTGCCGAGATCGCCAAGATGCCATCATACGCCTTGTGCAGCGGTACCCTTGGCCACGAAGCCACGCAGATCCACGAGAGCCTTTCGTTAATACCAAAATTTGCTTGTCACTAGAAAGCCGTGTTGCTGTTAAACGAGGCGGATGTTTTTCTCGCGTAGAGAACGATAACGGATACTGGGCGGAATGTGATCGTGTCGATCTTTCTGCGCGAGTTGGATTCCTATCAGAGCATTTTGCTGCTGACGGCGAATCAGGTGGGGTCATTGATGAAGTCTTCAGAGTTAGTAATAGCTCCTTTGTGTTATTTTTGCTCTTGGGAGCGTTTGCTGACTATGTTATTGCGTAGGTCGGATTCATCCCTCCCTTGGCTACCCGAGTCTTGATGCTTTTGCTCACTTGAAAATTCGGAAGAATTTCATGGAGGTTGCGAGACATTCTGATGGTATTAGGGTGGAAGTCGATGAGGCTCGTCTGAGTGAGCTTGCGGAGATACCGCTTAATGGTCGACAGGCATGTTGCGAGAACTAGTCCAAAACGCTATGTATGTTTATAGCCCATGATGTTGACCGTTGGCATAGATAAAAAATACCGTCGGCATCGCAGTCCAGATCGCGACCATTACCGAGTCACGCGTGCTCACAGCTGACAGCCTCAAAGACACTGTGAGGCTACTACAAAACTCGCCATTCTTTAGTGAGAGGAACAAGAACGCTTAGAAGGGGTATTAGACAAATGTACACGGGCTAGCTTTGATGTTTTTTAGAACTGCATATTTGTGCGTCTATATGTGAAAGATAGTAGTAGATGGTCTAAAATATACTATCCTAGTGGCTAATGGTGTTTGACAACTTTATCAACCCAGAAGTACCGTGCAATGCCAGCTTGACATCCGACAGTTACTCCTTGGGGCTTCCACAGTTCGATGAGAGCCATGACCAGCGCAATTCGCAATGCTGTTACTAACATGCAGTCATGGATAGCCAGCCAGTGAGAAATGAAGACATGATATAGTATTGCGATAGTCAGAATGAACTATGTGAGATATCTGAACCCAGAGCCTAGGGCGCTCTTGTTGCCCGCTTGCGCTTCCTGCTTCTCCAACTTTCGATTCTCCCGCTTGAGGAAAAAATGAAGTGCGGTGCTAGCGATGATCGCCATTAATGCCATTCCCGCATTAACACCAAAGGCAAGCACAAATCTTGGGCCGCCATCGCTGGGGTAAAGATAACTTCCATAGATACTGCAGAGGGTCGAGAACGCGTTGTTGAATGCGACTGCAGCAGCTCGTTTTGCTGCTGGGCGATAGATCGTGTTCGCAGTCCATACCATAGACATGTTGAACCCAGTGTAGATACCGGGGATCATGATCATGGCGCCGAAATAGCGGGCACCGGTCTGGGTGGCTGCACAGGAAATTACGAAGCCAAGGAGCGAGCATGCGAGAGGACATACAGTATGCCAGTATCGTTCATTCGTTCGATCAGCACTCCAAGATACTCCCGCACAGACGATGCAGGCTAGCAGATAGGGCGGGCAGGTTAATAGGAGAGTCTTTGTCTGGCCGTAACCCAAAGTGGCAACAACAGTGGGAAAGAAAGCGTTGATAGCGATTGCGGAGGCAGCACCGTAAACGACAACGACTAGGATCCAATTCTTGGGGTCTTTCATGAGCATTTTGAATCCGTCGAAAAGAGGCTGGGATGAAGAGTCGACCCAGTCCTCCTCACCGGCTGCGTCAACCTCGAGGCGCCACATTGCCAAAGCACGCTCTTGTGGTGTGAGCCAGTTTGTGGTAGCCGGGTAATTGGGTAAAATGAAGGCAGCAGCAATAGCGATAGCGACAGTAATCGAACCTTCAATGATGAAGATCCATCGCCAAGAAAGCAGGCCAGCAGCGCCATTCATCCCATTGTTGATTCCTGCGGCGATTAAGCCCGAAAAGGCGCCTGACAGCATGGATCCACAGTAAAAGAGACCCGTTCTTATAGACAGCTCTTTTCGAATGTACCAGGCGCTTAAGGTCGCTAAGCACCCAGGATAGAATGCAGCTTCGACGAATCCCAGGAAGAAACGAGCTACGAGAAGACCTTCGAAGTTGTGTACTGCACCACTACAGGCACAAAGAACTCCCTGTGTAACGCCATTAGTTTCACGTCCCATTGGGAATTATTTTCCAATCGAGGGGGCTTACCCAGATGGTCATGCAGGATGTCAAGTAGATGGCTGGACGGCCGATCTTGTTAAGGAAAATGTTGGATGGCACTTGCATCAAAATGTAGCCAACGAACAAGATTGAAACGCACGTCTATCGAGGTCTTAGTATATCCCGGCTTATAAAATCATCGAGAAAGACTCCTTCTGGAGAGATTCTACCTGGAACTCATTGTTTTTTAGCCCTAGATCCTTCTCTAGGCCTCCCAAACGAGCGGCACCGATTGCATTTCTGATTAGAAAGTTAGATGCATACATGGAATGGGACTTGTGAGTTGTTGATGTTTGCATACCTGTCAAGATAGTTCATGATATAGATGAGAATCAAGGTTGGGAGAAGACGCAGGTCGATCTTGCGAAGAAGTCTCTTCTCGCATTCCTTCAACTCTTCTGGCGAGAGATCACGAAGGAGCTCAGGCAGCTCGCTCGCTCGAACGTTGATAGCATCTCCTTTCCCAATCGAGGTACGCGGCTCTTGCGTGATGTCAGTGAGTTTTGTTGCAGGTGTAGCCATGGTGGTCAATGGCGCTGGTTACGTTTGAGGGACAATGAGGGAGAGGTAAGTGAAAATCAGAACACACAGCAAAGCACGATGCCAGATCCTTTGAATTCATCTCATATGCGAAGATAGGATCTGGAAGCAGTTAGCCGTTATGAAGCAAACAAGACTATGCCCATAAACAAGATACGCAACGTTGGACACGCTGATTATCGCTATCACAGGAATCGCCGAATCGGGAAATAGTGTGTCTTATCATCGGTTGCTATGGTTTAGCGGCCGAGCGCGTTACGAAATTTCGGCCGCTAGTGCGTCCCAGCCGATAATTTGAGCGTGGAGATTGCGGGGTTTGATGAAACCTGCAAATGAAACACCAATGAAAAGGGCTCGAGAAAGTCTTGGGGGCAGATACGCGATTTATTCATGAGATAATACGAAGCAGCTGCGGCCGGAATTGAATTCCAGCCGACCGATTTGCCCGAGGCTATCGTTAACGGATGACAGGAAAGGCAGGGGCCGAGCAGCTATCAGATTGCCAATTCAGACTCACAGACAGAACAGCAATGTAGCCGTTGACCATCAAATGTGTGCTGGACCTATCAGATTCTATAAAGCTACCCAAATATGGATAGCAAAGTGGCAAACAGGGATGCTAGCAAGTCACTCTGCGTCTGCTCGAGAACAACGGATGTGCAGTCTCGTGGTAAATCCCCACCCCGATAACGCTCGTCGAGTGTGCCGGATCTTTAGTCGATTGCGCAAGCTCAAAATCCCAGGTGGAGTTGGGCAATCCCACTAATCTAGGATACATAAGTATACCCCATCCCGGATGACATTTGGGCGTGTTGAACCTAATTCTTCCACAATTACTCGCAAACTCAGGCACCCAGTATGACCAAACCTTCGGTTCTTATTGTCGGGGGAGGTGTGTTCGGCACCTCCACAGCCTATCATCTTTCACTACAAGGCTATACCGATATCACAGTTCTAGACCGCTTCGATGTACCCTCAAAAGATTCCGCAGCTACCGACCTGAATAAGGTGGTACGCGCTGACTATCCCAATCCTCTCTACACACAGTTGGGACTTGAAGCTATGGATGTGTGGAAAAACCCCCATTCGATATTTTCGGGTATGTACCGTGAATCAGGGTGGATTATGGGCGCACATGACATGACGCGAGGATGGTTGGAGAGCGCACGTAAGGTAGCTGAAAAAGCTGGGCGCAAGGGTGTAAAATATATGACTGCAGAAGAAGTGAGGCAGACATGGCCTGCATTTACCGGCGAGTTCCCGTCATGGACAAATCTATACAGCCCAGCTGCTGGATGGGTAAGTGCGATACTCGATGAATGATCGGAGGAGGCTGACAAGTCTGCATCCTTTAGGTCCCATCCGGTCAGGCTGTCCTCAGAATGGCCAACGCTGCTCGGTCGAATGGTGTCAAGTACAAGTGTGGAGACGCTGGGTATGTTCAGAAGTTGATATACAAAGACAATACCTGTCGGGGTGTAATCACATCGGACGGCTCCGAGCACTTCGCAGACTTGGTTGTGTTGGCCAGTGGGTCAAACACGGCAACGCTGGTCGAGGCGAATAAGGAGTCCGAGGCCCAGTCTTCAGTGATTTGTGTCATCAAGCTCGAACCCCATGAGGTGGAAAAGTACAAGAATATTCCCATTGTCGACGATTTCGAACAAGGCATCATCTTTCCGCCGGACGAAGATGGCTTGATCAAGCTGTGCAGTTGCCGAACAGTAACGAACTACCAGAACAACAGAGTACCGGGGGCCTCCATTTTACATTCTTTGGGCGATTATCCGGATGATGGATGTCCAAAGGAGATTGAGGACGAATTACGACATTTCATTCGAGAAATGATCCCCGAACTCGCAGATCGGCCGTTCATTTCAACGAAGTTATGTTGGGATGCACTTGCAGGCGATTTAAACTTCAGAATATGCCCTTATCCGGAGACTCAAAACTTGTTTGTTGCCACCATGGGCTCCAACCACGGTTTCAAATTCTTGCCAGTCATTGGCAAATACGTAGTTAATATGCTCGAGGGCAAGCTCGGAAAGGAATGGGCGGACCTTTGGAAGTGGAAATTTGGAAAGGTTCCGGCCGATTTCCAAGATCCTCATCCTTACCCTCCGAGGGATCTTGCAGAGCTCACTGGATGGAAATCGAGAAATGCACCAGGTGATGGCAAGCTGCCTTGGACGTGGAGTCGCTTGTAAGATAGAATCTAGATGAAGCATAGGTAGATAAGGTCCAAGACTTTGGTTTCAGATTCACACAACACAATGTCCTACCTACGCATGCTTCACATTATGTGATGTGGTCGATGCAGAGGTTGCAGCTATACACGTAGTGCATGTATGTCTGATTTGCGAGTTACTTTCAGTCACGTGTTATCAGACTCTGTACCTATGGTAATGGCCCCACATTATCTAGCCCCGATGCCGGAGAAACTAAGTCAACCGAACACGACCCAACTGATAACAGTGCCAACCCCACCCACTGACACCGCGTTGATGGTCTCAAATCTACAACATGTCGAAAAGGTTCAAAGGCCGTAGCGCCATAGCTTGCCGGACGTGCCATGCTTCAAAGATCAAGTGTAATGGAGGTATGCAATTGTGCCCTGTCGAATCAGTGTGGTTTCGGACGTAACTGTGTGAAAGGAAACCCATGTCAACGTTGTCAAGATCGTGGCCGCGAATGCATCTATCCTATCAAAGACCGCTTATTAACAGTACCGGAGAGTTATATACGCGGCCTAGAAGCGCAAGCCAGCCGGGTCCAAATTGGAGGGTATCAATTTGAACAACCGCAATCTAGTCAACCAAAGCATCCACAAATTCTCTCCACGATCGCTAGCAAGAGACTTAACGGTCCACGGCTGGCAGACGACTGTAGTGCCGAAAGATTTGTACAGAAGGTCAAGGATTTATCATCGCTTACAGTTCCAAGTGAGCAGCCATTGGGAAAATCCACAACGTCTCCTTCACTTACCGCAAACTGCTATACTTATGCTAAGCTGAACTTTGACTGCATCCGTAAGTCTAAGGAATCCACAAGAAAAACTCAGCTTCACAAAAAAAAGCTTACTTGTCCCGCGAAAAAAATTCAGACTCCGAGGTTTCTCTGAAGTTGCCTCCCAGACCGTACGCATTTCACCTACTAGAAGTGTTCGAGGAGGGGTACTGTGACTATCACTGGTTCTTACGGCGCACATTCCGAGATCGGCTAGCCATCACATACGCGGACCCCCAATCACAAGCTGTCGACCGGAACTGGCTTTGTCGTGTGTCTGTCGTACTGGCTCTTGCTGAAACATGGAATCGTGGCAGAAGCTCCAACTCCGGCCCGGCTAGCCCAAGCCAAGCACATACAGGCCTTGGTGCTGATTTCAGAACTGATACAGTACCAAATTTGACAATACCCGATGGACTTGAAGAACCACAACTAGCCCCTCCAGGGTCGGAACTATTCGAACAATGTCTCTTACTTTTGAAGATGTCACTAGAGGAGCCGCTTGTGGAAGACATAGAGGCTCTTAATTTAATCGTAGGTGCATCATTCACGGAACAAAGCTTTCAAAGACGGATGCTTACTAACTTTAGGCATTTTACAGCTATTCTCTGAACAGACGTAAGACAGCCTTCTTTTACGCAAGGCAAAGTTTCTCTTTGGCAAAACTTTTACTCCTTGACAAGCCTACCGCTTCTACCCAGGAACTAGTAGACCGCGTTCAAGACGAACACAGAAAGAGGATCTGGTGGACGTGTTATTGTATGGATCGGATGATAAGCACTGAATTGGGTATTCCACCCATGCAGGAAGCGGTCTCCGATGACTTGCAATACCCAGACTCTAGCCATTTGCTGCCCCATGAAAGGGACGAGTTCTTCGAACCATATCTACTTAGCGCCCAAGTGGAACTAAGTATCATCAAGAGTAAAGTTGTAGATGTAGTAACGCATCACCTCCGACTAACAGACGATGCGGACCCAACAGAAGCACTTGATCCTTGCACTTTTCTGATTCAGAGCTGGAGGAATAGTCTTCCTGTGGACTTATCCTTTACATTTGACAATGGCATTCCATCCACAATGCTTGAGCTTCCATTTCACCGGGTTCTGGCGTCTTTGTATCTCAGATATCATCAAGTACGTACCAATCATCAGGAGATGAACCTGAAAGTGGGAGCACAAGACTGAATACCTTGTAGTGCATTATTCTGCTGTTCCGACCAATTCTTCTTCAGGAGCTGGCCGCTACCATTAGGGAGAACGCGTTAGGTGAGCAGCAAGGAATCTCTGCACCGGTACCAAACAACGATGCGCTTGAACCAATGAAGATGAAATGCTTGTTGGCCGCCAGGTATAATTGCCGGATTCTTGTTGATCTATGGAGGATTGGCAAAGTAGGTATGGCCACTGCATAACTCCTGCGACCGATTGCACTTAGTAATCCATGAAACCTAGCAAAATTTGGATATTGGGAAGCACTGCATCTATTCTCCGGTTTAGCAATACTCTCGTTGTCTCGGACTATTATCATATCCAACCATACCCCAAACGAAGGAGAAGATGTCCACTTATACGCACGTGCTCGGAATCTCTTAGAAGAGATGGCGAATGTAGGGAACCTCGCCGCGCAAGACTACAAAATCATGCTGGGCGATGTAGACGCGATGGTTCGAAGGGTCTTAGACGACCGACACCGAAGCTATAAGCAGACGACGAAGTCAATTTGGAACCCAGAAAGGACAATCGAGGTAGAGGACTCAGCCTGGTACCCAAATATTTCGGACGTGACCCTTCTTGACAGTATCCTGGAAGAGCAAATTTGGTACAACATAGACTGGGAAAATATTTTGAGATAATAACAATATATACTTCCAAGAATATCCAAGAATAATGCTATAACTAAACATAACCTTCTATTTTATCTTATATAGCTAAGGTACTAACTACCTATTTATAGTCGCCAGACTTGAACCTAAAGTATCTATCTTATTTGCGTACCAAACTAGCCCTAATTCCGCGAGGCAAATTTCGTGACAGGCTAGATGTCTAATAAGAGATATCGCCTGCTTGATATAATAAAAAAAATAAGCACTAGCTAAGACGAAGTAGGGTTTTATAGGCTACCTATAATAAAAAGCTAAGCTAATATTATTTCTATAACTAGTTAGCCTACTATCTATAGGTAATACTTTAATTAGTATATAATAATAACTTATTTATTTTCCTTTTATACTATTCTAGTAGGCTCTAGCCTTTTATATATTTTTATATATTTTTATATATTTTTATATATTTTTATATATTTTTATATATTTTTATATATTTTTATTAATAGTTTTTTTTACTTAAGGTACTAAAGTAGGAGTAAGTAGTAAACTATATAATTTAATAATAATAAATGTTCCCTAGACTAGGACTCTATCAAACCTTTAAACAATTATTATATAATTACTTAATTACTTAGCTTAAAACTTTAGTTTCTTAGGCTATAACTAGGCATAAACTACTGCGGGCGTTATAACCCTTAGATAATATAATTAACCTAAGTAAACGCGCTACTTATAATAATAAAACTATATTCCTAATACTATATCCCTAATATAATACTATATTATATTATAATATTATAGTAATATTTTTACCTATATATAGTAACTTTTATAGCCCCTCCTATTACTATAGCTCTTTTAAGAAAGCTTTCTCTACTACTATTAACTTAGCCTAATTATCCTTTATATAACCTAGCTTCTTAATAAGTACCCTAATATAAGCCTTCTACTAAAGGAGGAATACCTTATCTATAGACTCTAGCTTACCTATAGTTATAATAGTTAGCTTAGAATCTCTTATAGATAGTTATTATAAAAAGTATAACTTAACTTAATTAGTTATAACTTTTATTTATAATAATCTTAGTTTTAAATTCCTATTTAGGAATAGCGTAGTATTATATAATTTTATATTAAATATATTATATAGGCAGATAAAACTAGCCCTAAATTACTATATTAGGACTAGTATTATAGTAGTTAGTATTATTCTAATAACTCTATATTTTAGTTATAGATTATAACTAGTTATTTCCGCGTTAACTAATGTTATATAGTTTTAACGCTATTTAAATAGAGTTATTAGTATTATTATAAAAATAGATTTCTAATATAGATTATAAAAATAGATTTCTAATATAGATTATAAATCTAGATTTATAATCTATATTAGAAATATAAAAAAAAAATTTTAAATTATAGAATAAAGGAGTAAACGCAGAATTATAGTTATTAAAGATTAATATAAGTAGAAGCTTTTTTTTTTTTTTTTTTTTTTAGGG